>CM062828.1:3561487-4044787 GCA_031772345.1 Himalopsyche anomala
GGTAAGATGTGTATAAAATTCATATTACATCCAATCCTGGCACCTTTTTATTGATCCCGGAATTTTGGGATTCACAATTATTTCGGAATCTGGGATGTTGGTATCCCGTGATTAATCACTAGTTAAAAGCTGAGAAATTGATAAATTCAAAACTAATTTTCAATCAGAACACCTTTTTTTTAGCTAGAGACAAAGTCACAGAGAAATCACAGATCATTGAAAAATGTTCGAGATTTTTTTTTTAGCACTATCCATTCAAAAATTACTCCAGCGCATTTTTTAGCGGAATAAACGTATTTTACGTGTTATGTTTAATCCAGAAATTCCGGGATTATTACTAAGACAATCCCGAGATTTCTCGGAATTTGCTCGGGATCCGGGATTGGAGACTTTAATCACCACGATAATGACAGCACAAATGTGTCACAAAAATGAATTAACCACACACACTATGTGTCGCTTAAGAATTTTTAACATGGATCGTTGTTCCCGATCTTGAATGGCTAACTACTCGTGAAGTTGCAGAGCCATTAACAACAATTCTGTCAATTGCCTTTCAACGTATGTATGTATAGTATTTTCAAATGATGCCACTGAGCGCTCGTTTGTACATTATCAGCTTGATGCCTAGTCCATTGTAATATTATGTCAATTCTAGAATAGTGTGGAGTACATACATCCCAGATCAGGGGTGGGGAACCTTTTCATTTCAAAAGGAAACATTCATTTATCTAATTCAACACAAGGCCGCAGTAAAGAAAACGCAGATACCGCCCCCCCCCCTTTTTGTTTCGACTGTCGAACATATAATGCGTTGATTACGCTCTTTTTACAAACGCTTGCGTATTATTTTTTGATCAAAGTGAATATTTTGATCAAGTCAAAAGGCCGCAGGTTCCCCTTCCCTGTCCTAGATTGTCCGTGTCTGTCTGTTTGTTACCTCCAGCAAAAATCTACACCAAATATACTAAAAATCATAACACACAGACAAAGATACGGTGTTGACCGAATGTTGAGAGCTGACACTGTCACGTAGTGTATCATTTTATTGAAAAATCATTCATTCCTTGTTATTTGTATGTAACGCATATGCCAACAATTCTCTTACACGCGATTCGCAGACAATTTGCTGTCGAAATTGAGTTAACATGTTCGTCTACATCAGTGTCTGCCAAACTGTGTGCCGCGGTGGAAGAAACCTTAAAAATGTCAATTTTAAATAATGCCTATTTCAAATTCGTCGGTGACCTAAAAAAAATGAGTTTCGGAGATAATCTGCGGTATCTTGGTGTTACTTGGTACTAGTTTCATTCATAAGTGTGCCGTAAAGGAAAAAAGTTTGGCAGACACCGGTCTACATTATATCTTTATGCTGTAAAATTATTGGAAGTTCAACATGAGTATTTGAGAAGATATTGTTTCATTCAAATAAATACTATGTCATAATTTAAGATGTCGACTGAAGGTGCTTGGTGGAATTTCAATATTAAATTTGAATCGTTCATCAATGTCATCAATCGTCAGTTCAGGTTCATCCGTGCACTTGAACGTCTGAAGATGCCGAAAGGCGAAACCCGGGTCGTTAGTGACAAAATCTGTGGGAGTGTACATAATTTGAACGATTCAAATTTAAATACTATGTCAGTTTCACCGATATGAGGAGCAAACATTCATAAAGTGACTTGTCACACAAATACAGAAGTTGGGAAATGATGATTTGAGTGAGGAAGAACTAAAACTAATAACATTTAAAAGCGGCATTTTTACATATTTGAGAATATAATCTTACGTTTTGACGGCTTTCATGAAATCAGAGCGGGAAGGTTTTTGGATTACTCACTTTCAAATATATCGACCCGAAATCGGCAGAAAGCGATAATTGATAATTTTTACAGGCGATGGTTGTTTTTTAATTTCCTTTCATAATAACTTCGATTGACCAAATATTACTTACCACATTAAAAGAATTATATTTACGAACTTATTACGAGAGGAAGTTAAAAAAGCCTTCTGTTATAATTAAAACCTGACTTTAGCTGTAAAATGTATGAATTGTCGCTTATATTGTTCTGACGATTACGGGTCAATATATACGTAGGTAATTCCATAGCCTTACTATGGTGAGCAATACAAAAGTATACTATTTTTATTTTTACCATTTCCGCTCCCAATGTGGAGCATATGGACTCATACTAGAGTTTATCTCAACAGAAGTGTTACTATGAGAACTGCTTGTTACTCAGTTGATCAATCTCTCTTTTTCCAAAGAGAGTAGGAATATAATGATAGGGCTAGGACAGGACTAGTGGTTAGCTAATCTCTCTCGATACGCCCCGTTCATATGATAGGATTGGTGGGAGTGGATATACATCCATGCCTTCGAACAGAAATTTATAAATCGATTGAAAAGTCAATTTATAAAACTGTCCGTACTGGGATTCGAACCCGTGACCACCGTAACCAAAGCCAACGACCTTGACCACACAGGGATTAAAATACCGTACGTATATTTTAATACAAATACCTATAACGGTATAACAAAAAGAAATAAAAATTATCATGGCCAATTAAGATGGCGATTTCGGAGAAAAAAATTAACACCGGTATATAAAGATAGATTTGCATAAATAGCTTAAATTATAGTTTATTTTTATTACGTATAGCAGTAAAAATACTAGTTTATCTATACTCGAACCTGTCAATCTTGCTCAGATCTTCCTGTAAACAAGTTCTGCTGAAAAAAAGCAGTCCCGAGTTAAGAGCTTGTTATAAGAACACGCGTAAAATAATAAAATTGTACTGTTGTATTTTTTAATACCGAAATACCGTTATTATACATTAACAAAATCTAATTTCCGTGTTGAAAAAAAAAGAAAAATAACAATGCCGGTATAACATTCCCTAATACTACAGAATTTTCCTGCCAAGGGCGCAGAGCTCAACAAGGACGGACCATTTGACAAAAATTTGGAAGGGTAAATAGATGTAACCCACATTTTTCTTACAATTACAATGTATATACAACTTGACACACGTTCAATCAAAAGAATTTAAGCTAAAAATTCGGAATAAGTATCAAAATTTAGCTTTCAACCCATTTTTGCCAGATTTTTTCCTGAATTTGCCCGTAATTGATGCAAATAAAAAAACTCTGCTCATTCAGACAGGTTCAAATCTGAAAAAATACTACACGAAACGATCCTTACACTTGCTAGCTGTATACTGGGCCTGGTCCACGGGCTCTTACCCGACCCGGCCCGTGGGCCGGGCTCGGGCGGGTAAGCGCAATCGAGAGTCGGGCTCGGGCCGGGCCGGGCCTTGGAATTTGGGATATAATGTTGGGAAAAATATACCAAATCGAGGATTTCAAATTCTTCGGTGAGCTAAAAAAAAAAAAAGGACTTTCGGAGATAATCTGGGGAAAAAGTATAGCAAATTGAGGATTTCAAATTTCTCGGTGTTTCGGGTCGGGTTCGGGTAACAAGTGCGGCATTAGACTCGGGCCCGGGCCGGGTCGGGCGTGAGTTTTTCGGGCTCGGACCGGGTAGTTTTGTAAAATTTTGGCCCGTGCAGACCTCTACTGTATACTGATTGAGACTGATGCAATCTCAACTTTTATTGATTGGAACTAAAAGTACTAAATGTTCCAATATTGGAACACTGGGCAAATTGATGTAAAAAAATGAAGGGCTTGTAGAAATTGCGACATGGAAAAAGTTTATTAAATTGATATACGATGCTCGTAATGAGCGAAACCGGTCCTGACATATTAAATAAAGTGGAATGAAGTACAAAGGAATATTGTGTTTTTACTAATATAATGCCTTTCCACCAAGTATTGACAGTGAAGACCCTAAAAGTGATAGATTAAGTCAATTAAACATAAGTTCATAAGTCTCCGTAAACTTCAAAGTTGTATATATAGTCTGGTGTTGAATAAGTCATATCTTAGAAAAGGGAATCTAGGTTTCTACCTCATAGCAGAGGTTTGCCATGCGTGAGGGTCCAGCGAAAACGGGGGGCCAAATTTCTACCTAGTCAATATAAAAAATTGCGGAGAAGGAAGACTTGCTTGGAGTGCGCAAAAGAGCCCCAAATTTCTCTATACAATATACGTCACTGGTGGCCATTTTCATTTGAAAGTGGTCGATAAAAAAATACTGTCATAAATACAGAGTAAATTTATTTTTCATATGAAGCGATATATTTTTCGACCGTGTTTTTAATTAAACCGTTTTCCGATATTTATTATGTATAATAAGTTTGCATTTGATTGTTCACGCCAGAAAATTTCTGATTTTTAAAAATGCAAACAGAAATTCTACCATTGGGGAGCAACGGGCATACAGCTAGTTTTTATAATACATTAATAGGTATGAGGTGACTTTGATTCTTCACAATTTTTATTTTCGTTGTTAACTTATAGATAATAAACTTTTTATTTAACCGATTGAATAATTCGAAAGAGAATTATTTTTTTCAATGAAGTTTTATCTGTCAAGTCAAATTTATTATATAGTCGAACATAAAAAAGATTTAGGAAAAAAAAACACGTAAAAAGTATTTTAATTTTCATTCTATGCAGTTTGTTAATGATTTTTTTTTAAACAGAATTCAATTATATTATTTGAAAAAAATGGCACTTCCAATAGAAGATAAGCGATCTTGAATCTTGATGTATTTTATATCAACAACTTGCGTTTTATTTATACGATGAAATCATTCATAGGCTTAGGTCGCGTAAATACTCCCATTATATTTCAAGCATTCCCCCTTGTGTCTAAATATGCAAACAATGGGTCATTATGGTGGTTAATTAAGTAAAAATCTCACAATTTAATTTAATATTCTCGCCAAAAATCAAAATATTTTAATTGGACACATTCGACTCGTCTGTCAACACAATACGTTTGTGTTTGAAAATATTTTTATAACGTATTTGTTTAAATCAACTGATTACAAAAAAAAAATCAAACGAAATCACGAAAAATTTCGGTTGTAAAGTGTATTAAAATTAATGTTAACAATAGCTTTTTTGATAAGAAAATCTTTTTGGTAGAATCGGCAGAAATATGTTAATTATGATTATTGTGTAATACGTCAAAACTATTTTTCTAATCTGTTGACATTTTTTCGTGTCCATTGTTATGTGTGGATAGAAATTTTCTTTACTATTTAAAGTATGAAAAATACCTTTTATTAAATGTAATATGAATAATTTATATAATCAAAAAAAGTATTCATTAATACTATATATTTATTCATTCGGTAATTATTTAATAATAAGTGGTGTAGTCACTCGTAAACATTACGGAGGGTATTCATTAGGGTCTCCAATCCCGGGATTGGTATGGTCGTGATCCCGGGATTGAGAATTTTTTAGCAAACCCCGAAAATTTATAGGATTTTGAATAGAGCTAAAAAAAAGAGTAACGGTGACATTTTGGGCAAATCGGCAACTTCCTTGGATTTCGAAATTGGAAATGAAATAATGAAAAATTCTGACACCAAAACTTTTCTCGAATTCTACACGACTTCACGATGAGTGCCCAATCCCGGAATCCCACAAAAAGGCTCCGAGATTGGATACCCTAGTATTCATACGTTAATGCATTTTGTGCAATATCGTATACCTTAGATCAGGAATGTCCAGCGAGTGGATCGCAAATGTATTTGTGGTCCTATTTTGTAATGTTTCTTGTTCTCGTGATATAATTACAAGCGATATCAGTCGACTGCCATTAATAATGTTATCGACTAGTCGCTCTTAGAAAAAAAAGGCCACCCCTGTTATAGATTTACACCATACACCCATATTATTTATCCTACAATATGCCCGTATTTTACTTTGTCGTTTGATATGTCGATTTAACCAGGGGGACGAGATATATCAACGAATATAACAGAGGATATACTAGAGACTCTTAAGAACATATACTAGAGTAATTAAACAAGCATTTAGAAAGTAAGATTGTCTGAGGATGCCTCTGAATGAGGCGAAACACCTGTCACAGTTTGTAGCACAATACGTGGAATAATCTGTTATTTAAAATTTTAATTAAAATGAACTTCCACAAAGTATCAGAGACTTGTGTTGAGATAAACCGAAAATAAATCCCCGAGAAATCAATGTTTTTTGGCTCTTTAGATTCCCGGGACATTTTAATAAAATAACCGGAAACTTGCTAAAATTGTAATGCAATTTGCATAAAGTGGATTTAATTCTTTCAAAGCAAATATTTTTAAAGAACTCGAAATTAAAAGATACATAGGTCTTGGGACTAATTCTTTGTATTGAAAAATAGAACTAACGATCCGGGTTTCGTCTTTCGACATCTTCAGGCGTTCAAGTACACGGATGAACTTGAACTGACAAAATCTGTGTGAATGTACATAATTTGAACGATTCAAAATGAATATTGAAATTCCACCGAGCACCTTCAGTCGAAATCTTAAATTATGAAAAATAGAGGTTGAGCAAGTCTAGCCGTTTCATTTTTACATAAAAAAAAAATATTACAAAAATAGCCAAACTATGGTTGACTACATAACAAAGCATTTCGAAGAAAACGAGTAATTTGGCGATCATTTCAGACAGTGCTTATCCATTATCGTATACGCCTCCGACATTGGCGACACCAGACTCCCTTCGCTGTCTGAACAGGGCCGGATTTAGAACATACCGTGCATATATTTTCAATACTATACAAGTAGTCGAACACTACATATATCCGTCAGTCAGTGATACGGTATTATGTGATAAGCACGGATTCAATCAGTTAAAATTTGTGAGAATGCATGGGATTAAAAATAGTTCGTACTATTATAAAAAAACATAAATTTAATGCAACATTTATAAACTCAAATTAAAATACACTTTAAATTTAAAGTATATGTGCTCGTAGAACATTAATTCTTGTGTGTGTTGTTTATTATTGTGATTATTTCGTGATTATCGTGCAGCACCATCGGGAAGGTATATTAATTGTTTATTATATTAAAGAATGAAATCTTTTCCTATTATACAGTAATGGAATAAAAATATATATTCTTTTGGGGCTACTGTATATTTTCAAGTGAATCGATTTTTTTGCTCAGGTTTAAGTAAAAACAAATGCGTGACAGTGACATCTATTGTTACTGATAAAACAACTTAGATATTTTTTTATTATTATTAGATCGAATTTTACATATGTTTCAGTTGGTTAACAATCAAGCACAGTATTCCTTATAATATTATTCCATTAAACATTGATAGAATCCAATAGTGGGATCCAAAAATCTTTTTTCAACAATGTTGTTCATTAAATTTGAATCGTTCAAATTATGTACATTCACACAAGTTTTGTCACTAACGACCCGGGTTTCGCCTTTCGGCATCGTCAGGCGTTCGACTTTAGGCGCATAATTTGAACGATTCAAATTTAATATTGAAATTCAACCAAGCAAGCACCTTCAGTCCAAATCTGAAAATTAATGTTTTTCATCTTAAATAAAACACCATCTTTATTTTGAAAACCATATATAAAAGGAAAGAAAAAAAAAACATCCAATTCTGTACGGTTTTGAAGTCCACTAAAAAAACGAACACTATATTTTTACATGAATAATTTATTCGAACACGATTACCAGAAACAAAGGAGCAGATGACGGATTTCCCAATAGCAATAATTTCAATAACACAATACAGTAATAACAAACAAAAGGCTTCATTAGATCCTTACACATTATAGACGTGTCAGATATTTCTAGCGATGAAAGTGATCTATGTTCAGTCCCTCATAAAAGTCTCCGTATATAATCAAGTAGCGATGAATAGTATTCATTTTTTTTAAATTCACGATGGATAATATTTTTGTAAAATACTTGATTCTACCTTATTACCCTATTTTACACGATTTTCTATATCGCAATGTTATTTTTTTTTTTAAATAACGGTTCTTTTTAATTTAGGGAATCAATCTTTTACTTTTTCATATATATGTCATTATTTTACTGATACAGTTTTGTTGGAAGGCTAATTAATGGGAGTGAATAAAAACACATCTAATTCAATTAATATTATATAAAAAATATCTAGCTGTGGTTCAAACACAAAACCTTCTATTAACTTCAGAAAGGTTATGAATTTCGGTATACATATTTTGAAATTTGTCTGAAACATCCTAATCTGTCACTGTACCAAAAATCACTATCGATTCAAATTCAATCCTTATGCAGACGATTATTTTTTATGGGTCCGCCCACGTTTTTGGAATAGACAAAGAATTGACATTATTTTTACGGAAAGATGTGATTTGTATTCTAATTTTATTTTTATGTGTGGTATAACTTTGAATGGATCTATATTACGCGATTTTTTCAAACATCCTGATGTGATGGCATTGTTGTATTTAGGGCTTCCAATTAACCGGACTTAAACACTAACCGGTTTTCGGTTTTTTTCTGACAAATAAACCGGGTAACCGGTTTAAACCGAAATATCATATATTTTGATTAGGTAGGTATGCAAAAAAATCGTAGAAATTTTTCAATATTTGGCATAACAGCTTATACGCCAATTTCAAACAAAAAACACGATATTTATCTTAATGGGACTCTAGTTACCAACCTGTTTGCTATGGCAAAGTAGCAATTACTATAACATGTGAAAAAATATTTTATGATAAAAAAATATACGTCAAATAAAAAAAATAGAGCTTGATTATAAACTCATTAAAAGAATGATGTTTAAATGCATTCAATTTTTAAAAAATATCAACTGGATAAGACAAGAAATCCAATGTTTAGACAAAAATAGAGTAGAATACCAAAATATTCACTTGTGTTAATAAATAATTACGAAAAAATGTCAAATTATTTGAAAGAGTCATTTCTGTTCACAACATGGACAACTTTGAGACAGAAGTAGATTATACTACAAAATGTATATATATATATGTACATGTTTGTTGTATTTTGTGAATTGTTTCCTATATAACGCAGTAAAGTCACTATAAAACATTTTTCTTTTTGTAAAAAACAATTAAAAATAAGAAAAGAGTATTTATAATAGAACCCGGTTAACCGAGTGAAATAAACCGGTTTTCGGGTTTTTTCAAAACACGCGATAAACCGGTTTGAAAGCTCTAGTTGTAATACATAATTGCGGAGTTTTTATTTTTTATAATTCATTATTGTTTTTTAAAATGGTTGTGTGGAATTTTGGTTGGGACTCCCGATAAGAAAAAAAATCTTATCAGTTGACAATGCTCGCAATGAGCGAAACCGGTCCTGACATTTAAAATAAAGTGGAATAAAGTACAAAGGAATATTGTGTTTTTATTAATGCTAATATTTTGAATACCTGTTGACCAAAGTGAAAATAACCGACTTTCGAATGTCGCAAAGTTAACTAAAAACCCGGTTTTTCATAACCGATTTTTGAAAACCGATAAACCTTAATGTACGTTGATTACCAAAAAGTTTTCTGGATTGGTTGGATTATGAACATGGCTCATGTTATCATTAACTATTACACACAATACACTAGTATGTGACTTAATAATTATCTTACAAGACTATTTTTAAATAATTTATCATTTATAGTGATACATTAAGAGATCGGTGACATTTCAATTTTAATATTCATGAATGAATGAAAAGCATGCTTTCAGACAACAGAATGTAATTTACTTATAGTTCAAAGACAACGACTGGCAAAGATAAAATATTTTGCCAAATTTAATGCAAATAACTTGTTTTTGTCGGTTGCTATTCAAATTTGATTTAAATTTTATATTAAAAAATAAATTTACATAAGTATTAATTTTAATTCAAATGGAAGTTATTTATTGTCTCACACACTAATCACTTTTTTTTAGACTCGTCTATCTATTATAGTAAAATAGATTTTTCATTCTACTGCCGATTACATCAAATTGCTTATAAATTTCATTATACACTCGTGTTTATTAAACGTTTATCATTAAGCTAAATTTTACTTAGTTTTTTTACCATGTCTGTTCTCAATGTGGAGCATATGGATTACTAATGTTTATCTCAACAGAAGTGATTCACAATTATTATTTTTTTATGTAGCTTTTTATGTAGAACTATAGTTCTGATGAAGACACACACCGAAATAGCTATCAACTACATAAAAAAAATATTATATTTGTTGAACTAAATACTTTGTTATTTTTCACCTTATTACAATGAAGTTCTACCAAGTAAATGCCATTTCAATCAATCAACAGAAGGGTTTTTATGAGAACTGATTGTCACCCAATTGCTCAACCACTATTTTTTCAAAGAGAGTAGGGATAAAACTATGGTACTAGGACAAGTCTGGTGGTTAGCTAATCCCTCTCCCTATGCCCGTTTTATAGGATAGGATGGGCGATGATGCCTTTGGACAGAAATTCAAAATCAATTAGTTTATTCGATTTCTTAGATGATATTTATACATATTTATTGCGTAGTGATACGAAATTGAATTGATTCGTAAAACAATATTTTCGTCGTGCTAGAGTTTAACTTAATAAATACCGGACATACATTGTCAACTGACCATGGTCAATTGTTTATAGCGAAACAGTGTTACACTATTCATTATTCAAACAGCTTCGCTAACCGCTTTGAATCGTTAATATCCGTAAACTCGTCCATTATCAGTGATGGGATTAAAAATGAATATGCCATAAATGAATTACACCTGGGTTCAAAATACTCATTTACTGCATGACTGATGCGTCTGACTTCGATGTATGTATTGCAATGATTGATAGTTATATTCTTTATAGTAAGATGACGGCTGTGCTAACTTTCGTGTTTTGTGATGATGATTGCACGGCACATTGAACACAAACTTTAGTCTATGGCAGTTAGGACTTTAGGATTTAACTTTGTGTAAATTTAAAAAATAGTGTTTTATTATTACTAAAAAAAGTATTTAATTATTTAAGTTCAAATATAATAATTAAATACTTATAGTTTTTATTTAAATAACAATAGTTTGTGAATTTCAATAAAAAACAATTTTTAATAGGCACAATCTCAGCACTGTAAAGTTTTATAGACGATCAAGCAGCGGTAGTCATTTGAATCCGTTTACCGTAAGAAATAAAAACTTCAAATGACATAAATATTTATAATCTTATTTTAGACTTGTTTTTTAATGACGTATTATTTTTTGTTAATAGTTTTATTATGCGTACAATAAAATCGACATAGTGTCAATAAATTGACTCAAAATCGCAATCAAACTTTATCCGATGCGTGCAACCTTTTCTCTGATTACGTAAAGATGTAAAACTGTTGCTTTTTTGTATGTTATTCGACAGCTTTAGACTGAATATTTTAAACATGAGCATTTTTAACCGAAATTAAGTTTGCTATAGCACAAAAACATCTTTACTGAGTCTAACTATAATATATAGATAATTTTATTCTAAAACAGGTAATAAAATATAAAATACTGAACAAAAATTAATACACCAAATTTAAATGTAAATTATGTTTAAGTCGCATTGTGTATATGCTTCTTTGATATCTATCATAAAGCAAAGGTGAAACATTGTTGAGCGTCTGTTTATTTTGCATAATACATCTATCAGTATTAACATGATAACTTATTCGTTGAATTTTTGTTGATTTTTATTGCTTTATTTGAAAAATGTATTCAGTTATGCTTGCGGGTGTAAATTTGGCATACAAGCTCCTATGATATTATGAAATTTTTACGATATCACAGAAGCACAAACACAATGCTTAATCGACGTTGTGATTAGGGTATCCAATCCCGGAGCCTTTTTCCAATCACGGGATTTCGGGATTGATAAATTTTCAATCCCGGGATTCCGGGATTGGGACTAGTTCACCGAGGAATTTGAAATCCTCAATTCCCTATACTTTTTCTCAGATTATCTCCAAACTTGTTTTTTTTTTAACTCACCGAGGAATTTGAAATCCCCGATTTGGTATATATACTTTTTCCCAAGATTGTCACAAAACGCCCTTTTTTTTTTTTTTAGCTCACCTTGGAATTTGAAATCCACAATTTGCCAATTTCGTCTCACTTTCGGGATTTACTCAAAATTTCTCAATCCCGAAATCCCGGGATCGCGACCATGTCAGTCCCGGAATTTCAGGATCAGAAAATTGAACGGGATCCCGGGATTACGGAATCCCGAATCCCGGGATTGGATGCCCTGGTTGTGATTACATATTCATGCGATATATTGTTCGTGTGATACATTTCGCGGTCATTTCTTCAATCAATTTCAGCACGTAATGCGGACAATATCTCATATACTTTATGCCGACATTCAATTATATCGTGAAGAAATTAGTAAAAATGTCTCTTCATATTAATATTTGACGCTGTGGAGACTAGGGATTGCAACACCAATATTACCGAAACCGGGATTCCGGTATTAATGATGTTTTTTAGTACCGAAATACCGGTATTAAAAACACAAAAATACCGGTATTTCGGTATTGAAAATAACCCAAAACCGAATTTTGAGTGTATATAAATCATCACATATTTTAATAAAAATTTTCGCGACAAATCCAAATACTTAAAATCTGCCAAAAGTTGTTTCAGGTTTCATAATTGATAACCCGTTAAATGGTGTTTTATCTATTTTGGAGAATTTCAATATTATATTTGAATCGTTCAAATTTAAACCGTTATTCAATAAAATCACCCGTTTATGATTACGATATATTTTTTACTGATGGTATTTTACGTGAAATATCGAAATACAGATTTTGATTTACTCATCCGGTATTGAGATCCCAATTGGTCGAATTTTATTGCATTATTTAAAAAAAAATAGTACCGGTATTGATATTTTCAATACCGGTTTTTAATATGAAATAACAAAATACCGGTATTGCAATCCCTTGTGGAAACAACATTCAGATCGTCTGGATGGTGTAAGAAGCATACTAGAATATAAAAGACGCCACAACTACTAAAAAAATATTTTCCAATTAGATTTCCATGTATTTAACTTCCTGCTGTAATGGAAACATTAATTACTAAAGAATTTAAGCTGTATCAATACCAATTATTTTGATATCCCTTAGTGATTTAGTAATTAATTGGTACATATTAAGTGTCTATTGTGTTTGGATTCGTTTGTTAGATTCAAAAGATAAAAATTCAGTTTTGAGGAAATATAAAAGATTCGTCCTTGATTTTTACCAGTTGCAAATAAGTCAGACAGAATCCATACATGAGTCAGTGCTTGGCAAGGCAGTTTAATTAGTTTCTGAACGATATTTGGAAGAAAAGCAGGGTTGTCAACTCAGACAAAAAGAGGACACTCATTCATTAGAGATTATATATAGACCAAGACTGCTGTTTAAAAATCTACACATTGTATTGCTGAAGATGAGAGATTTTTTCTATTTAATATTGTAAATTAATCTTTTTCATCTGCCATATCAAAACGAGAATAAAACTTAAAAAACAATTGTGTATCTATCGACTAAGAAGATACAAACGACAACGATTTTCAATGTAAAACAGAAATTGATAACTTTCTTTATTATTCCATTGCATATTGCTTCATTTATCTCGTCATTAATTTTCTACAGGCACTTATCTCAACTTTTGTCGGTTTTGAATTTTTTGATGTAATGGATTCAGAATTTCAATACACACGTACTTCTTTAACTCGTATTCCAAAAAATCATGTATTATTTAAACTAATACAAAAACTTTTAGGGTGTTCACTGTCAATACTTGGTGGGAAGGCATTATATTAGTAAAAACACAATATTCCTTTGTACTTCATTCCACTTTATTTAATATGTCAGGACCGGTTTCGCTCATTACGAGCATCGTCAACTGATATGAAATATAATTTAACAATGCTATTTATACAAAAATGAACAGTGTTTTCCAATATAAAACATAGATCTTCGGTAATTTTCTACAACCCCATATTTAAAAAAAAATACAAGTTTTCAGGAGACACATAAATGTACTTTGTAATGTATTCTAACACTATCGCTACAAAACACCATTGGATTGGTTTTGTCGTCAATTTCTTTGAGGAAAGGAAGCAAAGATGTTGCTATTAGGGCATCCAATCCCGGAGCCTTTTTCCAATCCCGGGATTTCGGGTTTGAGATAAATTTACCGAGGAATTTGAAATCTCCGATTTGGTATACTTTTTCCCCGTATTCTCACGAAACCTCGTTTTTTTTTTTTTTTTAGCTCACCGAGGAATTTGAAATCCTCAATTTGCCAATTTCATCTCACTTTTCGAGATTTACTCCAAATTTCTCAATCCCGAAATCCCGGGATTTCGGGATCAGAAAATTGAACGGGATCCCGGATCCCGGGATTGGATGCCCTAGCTACATTCCACATAGTGTTAAAAACGTATCACAATTTTTGTTCTCTATATGCATTACGCCGCCTGTGTGGTCGAGTAGTCAGCGTCGTTGGCTTCGGCTACGGAGGTTACGGGTTCGAATCCCAGTACGGACAGTTTTATAAAATTGATTTTTCAATCGATTTATGAATTTCTGTTCGAAGGCATGGATGTGTTGAATTCCTCCCTCCCACCCATCCTATCCCACGAACGGGGCGTATCGAGAGCGATTAGCTAACCACTAATCCTGTCCTAGCCCTATCCTTCTATTCCTACTCTCTATGGAAAAAGAGAGTTTGAGCAACTGCGTAACAAGCAGTTCTCGTAGAAACACTTCTGCTGAGATAAACTCCGTTATGAGTCCATATGCTCCACATTGGGAGCGGACATGGTTAAAAAAAAATATGCATTATATTATATAGTTTCGTCAATAAAGTATACTTACATAACCTGATAAAACATTAAGCGTTGGGAGAAGGTAGTTCTCCCATTAAGGAAGCTTAGTATCCCTGAAGAACATAAGTTGTTTATGGTTTATCTCATCCGATTTGAAAAATATTATTTTTCGACAAATTAAGTTTGCAGCTGCATCTGTTTATTTGTTTTGTATTCTCTTCTTCATATGGCACGCATGACCTTTCCACATTTCATCAATCTTAAATAATTCAATTAATACTGACGAGTCGAGGATACATTTTTAAAATGTATTTGAATATTGAATGTTCGCATTGTTCAAACACTCGAGATATACTGAACTCAACGACCATCTTCAAACGACCAAATACTCATACGAAAGATTTAATCTTATAACGATTTCGCCACATATGGATCCATAGACATCTATTTTCAAATATGGAGTGGCTATTTATTATCGACTCTTGTATACATGGCTTTGTGAGCATTGTCGATAATCGACAAAGATCTTTTAGACTCGGAGGTCAATGAATTCTTCATTGATATCATCAAGAAATATTATATTAAAGTAGTTACACAGATTTGTTCTTTATCTTGTATAGGGTTTTTTTTTTATTCTTTTTCACACTATTTTTTCTATAATATATGATTATATGTTTGGCCAAGGCGTCGGAAATTTTTAATTTCTGTCTATACTAGTCGTGGGGAACCTGCGGCCTTTTGGCTACTCTAGTGCGGCCTTTTGATCGGCCAATTCTGCAATTTTTTGTAAATTCGTAAATTCCTGAGATTTTGGATTCGAAAATTTTTGGATGAGCCAAAAAAAAGCTCCCGCACTGGTAATTTGGGCAAATACGTGAATTCTTAGGATATTGGACGTCTTAATCCTTGGAAGACCTAAAAAAGGTCCAACGCTGGTACTTATGGGAAATCCACAAATTTCTGGGTCTTACATATTAGCATGCAATTGTTTCCGGCCAATGATTCCTTAGTCAATATTTACTGTGATCTAATGTTGAATCAGAAAAATGAATTCAGCCTTTATTAGACAAGAAAATGTTCCCTACCCCTGGTCTAGACTAACTAGGAAAAAAAGACATTCATTTCAAAGATCTCAATTGTTACATATAATAAAAATCTTAATTTGATATTGACCGTGCGTGTTTTCTATTAATGAAGACAGCAGCTGTTTTCACAAGGCGTGATTTTTAGCGAATTGGTGAGAGTGCCACTTTTTTGCCATCTCGTTAGATAATTGCTTAAAGTTTGCACATAACAACAATATTTTTTTAACAAGCAGTTTTCAAAAGAAATCTCTGTACTCATACACACCGTGAGGAATCCATATGCTCCACTCAGTAGCGAATTACCCTATAAGCGAATAAGCCGTGAACTTGGGGCCTCCAAATTTATAAAAGCCATATACATTTTTGTTCAGATTTTAATATATTTTACATAGAACGTTCTGACATACTTATGTTATCTGAAAATAAGGGCCTTCTAATTTTATTGCGTGTGAGGCCTCCCATATGATTAATCCCCGCCACTGGCTCCACACGGAAAGCGGGCTTGGTTATATAGAAAGAATATTTAATAATGATTTTTTGAATATATAAATAAGACGTAACATTAAAATTTCAATGACGTCATAACGGATATGAGAGGATCGAATACTACAGCGGCAGTTTGTACGATAAAACATATTTTTTTCGTTTTATTAATGTTGACAAATGGCATATCACTATCGAACACGCGTTAAGTTGGAAAACTTGCCGTATTATTGTAAATGCACATGTTTAGACGCAGCATCAATCTAAATTTTATTGTACAATCATGTAAATTTTATGCTGATCTTGTCGATTAAACAGCCATCTCTAAGACGATTGTCTGACATTATGAACGTTTGACTTCTTGACTGGATCGCTTAATAGCTTCTTCTGTCAGGTGTCATTGACCGTTCCGTAGATTACTTTGCTTATTTGAATACGTAATCTGTATCACCGTTGACACTCAATTCTTTAAAAGTTTTGCATATTCGTAACATATTATCAATAATTTATCGACATGTTACCCATCCACGAAACTCGTATTTGAATATTGAGGATCTTAATATCCATGAGCACCTTCCGAGAGGATCTTTAATTCATGCTCAGGCTCGGCTGACTCTATTACCGTAGATATTAATTCTTCAACGCCTTCCAAACTACCTAGTCCTCCGCTGTCCAACACTCCAGTTTTTTGACATTCCATCCATCCAGTAATGTCGCGGTCTTGCCTCATTATACTTTCCTTGAGGAGTAAAAGAATTTAGGCTTTTTTAAAACTTCCACTCATTTGGGTAGGTAAAAGATTTAAGTCTTTGAAGTTGCAACCAAATTGATACATAGCTGATAGTGGAAATCACTTTAGCTACTAACATTTCCGTTTTTACATCGGTATAAGATTTTTATTTATGTAATGTCGGGTTCGAGTCCCAGTACGGACAGTTTTACAAATTGATTTTTCAATCGATTTATGTATTTCTGTTCGAAGGCATGGATGTATGAGATGTCTTGAATTCTCCCCTCCCACCCATTCTTTCTTATGAACGGGGTGTATCGAGAGCGATTAGCTTACCACTAGTCCTGTCCTAGCCCTATCCTTCTATTACTAGTCTCTTTGAAAATAGAAAGGTTGAGCAACTGAGAAACAAGCAGTTCTCGTAGAAAAAAATCTGTTGAGATAAACTCCATTAGGAGTCCAGATGCTCCACATTGGGAGCAGACATGGGGAAAAAATGTTCATTGAAAAATAATGAAAAATTATTAATGTATTACTTTTTCAATGTAGAAAAAAACAGAATATAATAAAATATTTCAAAGTAGTAAAACAAATATTATTTAAAATTGCCAAGGAAGTCAACTAAGTAAGCTCCGACAAAGTCTACCTCAATACATTCGTCGGAACTCACTCACTTGAGTAATATATTACACGTGCACGTGCACGTGTAATATGTTATTATCCGAAGCAATATTATTGAAAATTGTTAAAGCTTTCCTCGGTGTCATCCCTATTGGCAGGCTGGTTCTACATTTTGGGAGAACAAACAATTCATGTCCACAATTTCTAAAAAAATGATCATGAACATTAAGTTTCACATTCTCAAGAATGGTAGAATTCTCATTTTGGCGACGTAAGTATAAGCCGAAATAAATAAATGGCAAGGTACAGTTCTCAGTTTCAAACTATTAAAAGTTAATTAAAGTAAGAGAAATTTAATTTGATAAATTCATGGATAATATCCATACACCCTCATATAGCGTAGTCTCATTTTATTTTTCTGAATCTTCTCCACCATATGGGCATATATTTTTTTATGTCATAAAACACACTGACAATAACGAGTAGTTAAAATGTAACATGCTTAAACCTTTTGGCAATTGCGTCAAGTTTCAGAAATTCGGAACAGACCTGTGTCTCCTTCAAACATTGGTACCACCAGACATTTATTATAACTTCAATGGAGTGAAGCTTTACAATCAGCCTTCAAAATTAATCAAACTATTGGAATGATCCAAATAATATAATCGAGGCGTCAATATCAGTAAACTGGTATCTAAAACCTTTCTACCATGTGATGTCAAAACTGGTTTTAACAGGTAGTCCCGTATCTTCACCACGCATCCAACCTATATTTTTAGAAATTTATCTCAAACTTGAGTTTTTTCAAAACAGTTTAAACATACACCATTTGGTATAATATTTCCATGACCCATAACAAAAAAATATATATATATTTAAAAAAAATTGTCTCATCTCTTTGAGATAAAAGATAAATGCAAAATAGATTACAAAAATCATGTAAATTTATTGTAATGTAATATTTAAATTATCGGAATCTATTCCAAATAAAAAAATGTTTTTATGTCTCTGACCGTATATGGATAGCGGAGATATTTATCTATGGTTGTAATTTATAGCTATGGTTTCAGACATTATTATGTGGACAGCATTCTTGTACTCTTTGACTGTTACATGATTTCATGTTTTCTATCATTGTTTCAGTTAATAATATTTGAGTTATTACTTTTAGGTTGTTTGTTCACTGTCAATAATTGATATTAAATATACCACTATATTAAATATGCGGAATTTATCGTGTCTCTACTTAAGTTTAATTATTCGCTGATGAGTTTTGAAATAATGTTTTAGAAATTTTAGTAGCCAAAACGTTTTTCATATTTCTAATTAAGAAAAATATTTTTTAAAAAGTCACCTCATCCATTCGCTCAGCATATTAAAGTTTCCTGATAAAATTTGTGCACGTTCTCTGCAACATACACTATACTAATTTGTTAACATTTTAACTACAAATATATTTAACATAATATGTTAAATAATAATCAAATTCTTCTGGTCGATTGACCTGTTCGATTTGTTAATACGAGTCATATCACTGTACAATGAAAGCAAATGACTCGTAGTTCAATTCGAATTGGGTTCTCCGCGAGTCGTTTGTTTTCTCTTCAATCAATTAAAATAAGTTAACATATCAAAGTATTTAAGTTTACTAGAATTACAGGAATTGTTTGATAGCTATTTTGTTTTTACACCATCTGAGCTATGTTTAAATTGATTTTAGTTTATATATTTAACAATATATTGCTACTGACAAGAAAATGTTAGATCTGAAAATATTTTATATCTACGACCCAATTCCGAGTTAATTATTATCGGGTCATTTGTTTTCTCGCTTTGAATAAACGTTAAAGTAAATGATTCGCGACGATTCTAAAATTGTATAGAGGCGAACGAGTGAATCTTGTTCATTATAAAGATAACGTCGGCTGGATTCGTTCGATAGCGACACATGACACAATGGAATATCAAGGAAAGACGCTTCTGCTTACCAGGCTAATCTGAGTTCAAATTATCTCTTAGCAAGTTCATAGAAATCGAATGTGATGCCTTAGTTATTTATAAAACGTACGGTGCTTATGTTTCATACTTGTTATAATTTTTTACGTGTTTGGCTTACATGTTATTAAGCCTGAGTCCATGATATTGCCGGTGGCATGAGAAAGGCCATGTTCAATGTAAACCTGTACTCTACATAGGTTGGCAACCGTCTGGCAAATCAACCTGTGACGATGTATTAGTAATTGTTTGAAAAACTAGATAAAAACTCATTTTTTTTTGCTTTATAATATCATTTCCATTAACAGCATACGAGTAAAACTTTATTTAAAATTCTACAAGTATGAATATGACAACATAAGAATAATTTCTAGAGTAAATAATATCAGAAATCTCATATTTTACCGTATCGTCTGGAACTGGTTGTCATGGTTACCGAAAAAAAAATGAACAAAATTACAAGTTTCTTTAAGCGGTCAATCCTATTTTATGAACAAAATTAAAAGTGTCTTAAAACGGTTGCCATGGTAACCAATGTCAAAAGTTGTAAATAATATCAGTAATCTCCTTTTTCACCGTATCGTCTGAAACTGGTTTCTATGGTTACGGAAAAAAAATGAACAAAATTTTAAGTGTGTTAAAACGGTTGCCATGGTATGGTAACCAATGTCAGAAATCTGTTATTTTACCTTATCGTCTGAAACTGGTTGCTATTGTTACCGAAAAAAAAGTTTAACAAAATTACAATATTCTTAGAAAGATTGCCATTGTCACTAATGTCACAAATAGTAAATTTGAACTTATTTTACTATATCTTCACTATCTTAAGTCACATATTTAATAATTTTTAGATATATTAATGTTTTAAGTAGCAATGAGTTAGGTTTAATTATAATTTATAAATTTTTTTATACTTTTCACTACAGAGCCTGTTTTTTATGTACACTATCTGACCAAAATTGCATAATTATTATCAGTTACTTTGCAAGTAATTAGTTATTATCTCGTTTTTAACAACCATTCGAATACACAAAGTTCGTATTTATTCATTTATTTACTGTAATATATTTCAATTAAACACTTCGTTTTTTTTTTTTAATATTAGTAATAAGTTATATCTGCATTTAAAAAGTTTTTCAAAATACTTTACCATACCACTTTTAGGGTGTTCACTGTCAATACTTGGTGGAAAGGAATTATATTAATAAAAACACAATAATCCTTTGTACTTCATTCCACTTTATTTAATATGTCAGGACCGGTTTCGCTCATTACGAGCATCGTCAACTGATAAGAAATATAATTTGTTAAACTGTTAAATTATATTTCTTATCAGTTGACGATGCTCGTAATGAGCGAAACCGGTCCTGACATATTAAATAAAGTGGAATGAAGTACAAAGGATTATTGTGTTTTTATTAATACTTTACCATACATCGCGCTTTCGTAAGACTTTTAGTATTTGTTTATTTTTATACACAAACAAGATAAATTGAATATTTACACATTAAAAAAGATTATTGAATATATGTATGAAGCATACATATTCTCAATTAATTTTATTTAAATAGAAAATTTCTGCGAGAACTACTTTGCTCAATCTTTATTTTACGGACTGTTTTTGGGATCAAATGGGTGGGTTAAAATTTTAACCATCACAATATGCCGTTAAAAAGAAATACATAAATAAATGTAAATAAAATAGTTTACTAAAATCAATCGTAGTATTTTTTGGCAATGTCCAAATAAATATCAACAATATTTGACAATGCTTGTAATTATATTATAACTAACGTCATTGAAATTTTAACTTTGTGACTAATTAATATGTTTTTATTAAATCCCCGTGTTGATGGTTGTTGACTACTGTAGTCTGTAGTATGTGTTACACAATATAATGCATACATTTGTACGTTGATTCTTCTTTTGGAGCTTAGTATAATAGTTCCATGACGACCTTACACACTGCCTCCATTAATTATTATAAGGCTGCATTTTTATGGTCGTGTAATAAATATTTTTTTTATTATTTCTGATAAATGTAGGCTAAATAGCAGTTAATAATTATTCAAATAAGCGTTGAAGCTACTTTTTTTTATTACGGAGATAGGTTACGTGTTGTAGAAGTTAAGAGTTAAATAAAAAATTTAGGGTTAGATTTTTTTTATATATTTTCAAATTTTTACGATAAAAACGAAAGAAATTCTCGCGATTTTTTTTAAATACTATAGAACGCTTAAGCTTAGATTGCTTTTTATAATTTCATATATTTTGTCTAAAAATATTGTTTATTAACTTTTTATATTGAAAACAATGTAACTAACTTCAAATAATAATGTCATAAATTTTGATTTTTAATTGATTTACTTCTAGGTCTCGATAAGATAAACTGTTTAATTATGCTCGTTTATGACTATCATTTTTTTAAAAGTTTTATCTGCACTTCGTTAAGCAAATCAATATTGTAAATAAATAACATTGCTTATACTAAATAAATAATATTGATTAGTATTATGATTGTAATGATTGAAATAATTATAAAACATGATGTTTTCTTCTGAAAAGCGTTTTATAATACATATATTTTGATAAAAATAATAAAAGATTTTTAAGTGGAAAAGGTACTTCACCATTATAATGCCATTCCACCAAGTATTGACAGTGAACACCTTAAAAGTGACATCAATTTTGTGTAAATTATTTTCATTTCTTTTTTTATTGCAAATAATTACTTCAAACGTATACACCAATAATATGAAGCACATCTTATTCGTTTTGACTATCAGAAGGTTTTTTTTGGATTCTTTAGATTACAATCACAGTTATCACAGTTTTTGTGTGTTTTGTTTATTGATATTAATTAACGTGGATATATACTTAATTAAAATCGAATGAGAATTTGTATAATTATCGTATACTAGCTGTAAGCCCGTTGACCTCAACGGAGGGATTTTTGTTACATTTTTAAGTAGTCAGAAAAGTTACTGGCGTGAAAAATAAATGACTAACCTATTTATTGAATAATCCAGAATTTCTGATAGTAAAAGAAATATCTCGGGGCGTATATCGACAGCCCTGCCTTGCAGTATTTAAATTGTAAATTATTTATTTTTGGAATAATGTTCTAGTTTGCTAACAACTATTTTTCGTAATAGCAGAAATTTCGTAAGTTATTTAATTTTTAGAATAATGTTTATGTTTGCTAACAACCATTTTTCTTAGAAGCAGAAATTTCGTAAATTATTTTATTTTTGGTATAATTTTTAAGTTTGCTAACAATTATTTTTCCTATTAGTAGAAATAGACCTCGTAAATTATTGAATTTTTGGAATAATGTTTAAGTTTGCTAACAACCATTTTTCATAGTAGCAAAAATAGTCCTTGTAAATTACTTAATTTTTGGAATAATGTTTAAGTTTGCTAACAATTATTTTTCCTATTAGCAGAAATAGACGTTTGCTAACAACCATTTTTCATAGTAGCAAAAATAGTCCTTGTAAATTACTTAATTTTTGGAATAATGTTTAAGTTTGCTAACAATTATTTTTCCTATTAGCAGAAATAGACCTCGTAAATTATTGATTTTTTGGAATAATGTTTAAGTTTGCTAACAACCATTTTTCATAGTAGCAAAAATAGTCCTTGTAAATTACTTAATTTTTGGAATAATGTTTAAGTTTGCTAACAATTAATTTCCTATTAGCAGAAATAGACCTCGTAAATTATTTAATTTTTGGAATAATGTTTAAGTTTGCTAACAACCATTTTTCATAGTAGAAAAAATAGTCCTTGTAAATTACTTAATTTTTGGAATAATGTTTAAGTTTGCTAACAATTAATTTCCTATTAGCAGAAATAGACCTCGTAAATTATTTAATTTTTGGAATAATGTTTAAGTTTGCTAACAACCATTTTTCATAGTAGAAAAAATAGTCCTTGTAAATTACTTAATTTTTGGAATAATGTTTAAGTTTGCTAACAATTAATTTCCTATTAGCAGAAATAGACCTCGTAAATTATTTAATTTTTGGAATAATGTTTATGTTTGCTAACAACCATTTTTCTTAGAAGCAGAAATTTCGTAAATTATTTTATTTTTGGTATAATTTTTAAGTTTGCTAACAATTATTTTTCCTATTAGCAGAAATAGACCTCGTAAATTATTGATTTTTTGGAATAATGTTTAAGTTTGCTAACAACCATTTTTCATAGCAGCAAAAATAGTCCTTGTAAATTACTTAATTTTTGGAATAATGTTTAAGTTTGCTAACAATTATTTTTCTATTTTTCCTATTAGCAGAAATAGACCTCGTAAATTATTGATTTTTTGGAATAATGTTTAAGTTTGCTAACAACCATTTTTCATAGTAGCAAAAATAGTCCTTGTAAATTACTTAATTTTTGGAATAATGTTTAAGTTTGCTAACAATTATTTTTCCTATTAGCAGAAATAGACCTCGTAAATTATTTAATTTTTGGAATAATGTTTAAGTTTGCTAACAACCGTTTTTCATAGTAGAAAAAATAGTCCTTGTAAATTACTTAATTTTTGGAATAATGTTTAAGTTTGCTAACAATTAATTTCCTATTAGCAAAAATAGACCTCGTAAATTATTTAATTTTTGGAATAATGTTTAAGTTTGCTAACAACCATTTTTCATAGTAGCAAAAATAGTCCTTGTATTTTTCGAATTAGCGGAAATTTCGTAAATTATTTAATATTTGGAATAATGTTTAAGTTTGCTAACAACCATTTTTCTTAGAAGCAGAAATTTCGTAAATTATTTTATTTTTGGTATAATATTTAAGTTTGCTAACAACCATTTTTCATAGTAGCAAAAATAGTCCTTGTAAATTGCTTAATTTTTGGAATAATGTTTAAGTTTGCTAACAACCATTTTTCGTATATATATAAATAAATAGTTAATTAAATTATTATATATAATTGAGCAGCCCTACAACTCTGCAGTTTGAAATCTTGGAATTTCAAATTCGTTTAGTGCAAGATTTCACCCACAGATGTCATTATTAGTTCACTAAAAACGCGTTTTTATTTTTTGCTTTGTATTATTTAAATTATATAGAGTTTTTATATCGCTTTTCTCAATTAGATTCGTGGATCAGTGCGTTAGCCGCCGAACGTCGCGCATGAAAATTGGGGCATGGTATCGAATCCCACAGCTTGAGAGAATATTTTTGGCTAGTACGATAATTTTGTTTGACTTCAAAAATTCAAACATAGACGTCAGAGAAAAGTGAAGAAATGAATTAATGGCGACAGCGAGGCAGGATGGGGGGGGGGAGGAGGACCGTCTTTCTTGACGTCATCGAAAAGGCGAAATCGCGACCATATACAAACGAAAAAAGTATGTATTTGGTATGAATAAAAAAATGGTGACAGCGGGGCTGGGGCGGAGGAGGGGGAGGGAAAATCGCGGACAATCATTCAGACGGACGGACATTATCGAGTATTAATATATAGATGAACATAATTATAAATTGTGTCTCCTATGATTATAATTAACATACAGATCGTGACAATTATTATATTTCTTTTATTCTGGATTTATCTGTCATTTTTATTTATTTTCCTTAAACTTCTCAAAATGCACACCACACTATCCAAGATATTTAAGTTTATATTTATAGCAGTGAGAAGAGCCAAGTTGTTAAGGAAACAGGATAAATAGCCATAAATATGCAATATATGTATAGAGTTTTAGGATAAAAAAACGTGATGAGTTCAGGAGTTGATGTCTGAAGAGCCGGGGTGGTCGACCGATGCCAGAAATCAACAGTGGGATATGTCGAAAATACTTGTTTCGAGATAATTGATTTTTAAGGTTTATGATGTACTTTTTCAATAGCGAATTATGGTTTTATTTAGTTTCCTTTAGATTTAGATTTATGATAATGGTAGTATACTATTATATGTATCTTGTTATTTTACTAATCTCGCTGGTGCTTTGAAGTAACAGGGCAATATCAATAGTTGTAAATGTAAGATTTTTCATTTAAATGTGCCATTTTCTTTTTAAATTCGAATATTTCATTGTTTCATTATAAAGGTTTATTTACCTTTCAGTAAACGATTGGGACACTTATCTTAAAATCGACTTTTTTTACTTTATCTCACTGTTGCTTGATTGTAGCTAATATCAGACACATTGTTCCGTTCATTAAAGATTTGCCATCATTTTTTTTTTATTAAAGCTTAGTCTGTGGTTGGTTATGCTGCATTGAGACACATATTATATTGTACTATAGAAAGATGTAATACACATACATAAATGTGGTATATTTATACATTAATTCACTAGGTGAGATCTATTTCACTGTTTTTTTTTTATTTATTGTAATTGTTACGTTTTAAATATTTTAATATTAAAAAAATAATTATTTTAAGATAACGACATACGGATAGAATACATGAAGAATTTAAAATGAGTGAATGGTATAAATGTTATGTTTGAATATTATTTCATGAAATATAACCGCCTCTGTATACACAAGGGGTGCATTGATCCAATGCCACATTGACCGGGCGCTACTAGTTTTTTTTTTTTTCCATGTCCGCTCCCAATATGGAGCATATGGACTCCTAATGGAGTTTATCTCAACAGAAATGTTTCTACGAGAACTGCTTGTTACTCAGTTGCTCAACCTCTCTTTTTCCAAAGAGAGTAGGAATAGAAGGAAAGGGCTACGATAGGACTAGTGGTTAGCTAATCGCTCTCGATACGCAGGATACATAGGATAGGGTAGGAGGGGTGAATTCAAGACCTCACATACATCCATGCCTTTGAACAGAAATTCATAAATCGATTGAAAAATCAATTTATAAAACTGCCCATACCGGGATTCGAACCCGTGCCCTCCGTAGCGGTAGTCAACGATGTTGACCACTCGACCACACAGGCGGCTACTAGTTATACACTTATTCTATTATAGTTTAAAAATACTTATTTTCGTTGGATTCAGCATTAATTGTTGAAGTTATAGAAAATAGAGAATACTGGTTGTATTACTAAGTGTGACACGGGTATCGCTTTATTGAGAAGCATCTTCTGAAGTACTCAGTTTATTATTTGAATAAAATCTGTTGTAAATATTAGACATTATCATGTTTGGTGCACCATTGGCATGCGGTTTCTATATGTCAAGTCACATGGATCGGCGCACAGAATTCGTGATACAGTTTGTTGTCGTGTTCCAGAAATCTCTTCGGTCAACGTTTTTTATCAGACATTATTGCGGCGAGTGACTTCATGCTGGAAACGTCACATAGGTCACCCAACGACAGGGTTGTACAAATTAAATGTCGTTTAAATTAAATTAGATAAAATGAAAAGTAATAACAACTATACTTACCATAAAAAAATATTACTCTTTCCATTAATTTTTTTTTATAAAAATTTTAATCCACAGATATGCAAATGATAAAATTTCTCTATTTAAAAACTCTTGTAGTTTTTTTAGTACAAGAATGAGTCCAGGTGTTTACTTATGTTTTAACTATAATGAAAATTACAAAGTGAATGCCTGAAGGATTTGAATTTGTGATAATGTAGCGTGAGGTACCCTGATAAAACCGTTGGAACCTCTCACTATATCAGTGAAATTCGCAGGGCTGTGGAGTCGGAGTCGCGGAGTCGCGGTATTTTGGCCAGAGTCGGAGTCGTGAAAAATGAACGGCTCGATTTTTTTTTTTTTAAATATATTCAATGATGTGTATTTAAACAAAATAGTCAAAAGTGTTAACATTTCATGCTTGACTGACTAAAGATGATCTGATGGTATACATATATACAAGTTAAAATGAAATTATTAAAAATTTCCTCGGAGTCGTTAATTATTTTAAAGATGGAGTCGATGTCGTATTTTTTTCAGGCGACTCCACAGTCCTGGAAATCCGTCTTCAATTGTGTCAAAGTGTAAATATATGCAATTAAACGAAAGACTGCGAGAAATAATGTCTTTGTGCGTTAGGACGCTTAGAATATTTAATAAAAGTTAGTATACGTGTCATTGTAGTTAGTCAGTCGTGCTTTACATATTTAAACGTGACTACGGAATTTTACTGTGCAACCTTTAGCCTTCCGCAAGCAAATTATTGTCTCCTATTGGTTTATTTGTGCGTTATTGAAAATGGAATTTGCACAATAAAAAACTAACGGAAATACTATATATCGACTGTGGATAGGCAAAAAAAACGTTACCAACACATAACAAATTTTACAAGAGGTAAAAAAAACGTTTTTTAATGATTTTGGGTTAAAGGCAAATTACGAAATATACACAAACTTGAAGTTCACGAAGACTTTTAAACTGGTATTTTTTGTGTTTTTAAAATAAGTTAACAAGAATAATTACAAATACGGCCCAAAATTACCAGACAATAATGTATTTAAATAATATATCACAGTTAGGATATCCAATCTCGGAGCCTTTTTGTGATCCCGGGATCCCGGGATTGGGCACTCAACATTAAATCGTGTATAATTTAAGAAAAGTTTTGGAGTCCTAATTTTTCGTTATTTCATTTCCAATTTCAAAAACCCAGAAAGTCCAAAATGACACCGTTACTCATTTTTTGTTACTCAAGAATCTACCGATTTGCCCAAAATATCATCGTTACTCGTTTTTTTTAGCTCTACCAAATCCAAAATCCTATAAATTTTCGGGATTTCCTAAAAATTTCTAAATCCCGAAATCCCGTAATCGCGACCATACCAACCCCGGGATTACGGGATTCGGGATCCCGGGATAGGAAAGCCTAATCACGGTTTAACTAAGCTTCAAAAATAGTGAAGGAGATATTAATTAGCCTTTCCATTTTTTTTTCAGCATATGTTTTGAGTACTTTTTCTTATGCCCAACCCTATTTATTTGTCGGCGATTTTATTTATACAAAATTAAATGCAGATAAAAAGTACACTATCTTTATCAAACTAAAATTAAATTGAGTAATAATTTTATGAAAGCATTTATGTTCGAGAATCTTCTGTCATATTTAAATTTAATTATTTTTGCAATACTCGATTTATATTATCAAAAAGAAAACAATGAAAAAAATCGAACATGTCTCTCAAACATAAACAATCGCGTATTGCGAAATAAGAAATTTGTACCTATAAGCAATATGCAATATTATTACGACAACTTTCGTTGTCTCATCAATCATATTCTAAACCATGCTGTTTATGTTATTTGTTAAATAAACAGAATTAGGTAGGTGTTAAATTGGTATGCCGTAATACTTCTTTCTTAATATGACTAGACGACTATGACAACGTAACATAGTGTTTCTTTTAACAATCGAATGTGGTTTTTGATTCGCAGTGTTTGTGTTTGATGTATTTAACCTATATAAATATTCAAAATGTAAGTAATATTTTAATCAAAGATTCCCTCATGTATAAGTTTTAAGATATTTTTTATAAAATAATTATAATACAATTTATAACATTATATAATTTAAAAGCTGTGTAAAGTACCTTTTTCGCACTACATTTTTTTTTTTTATACCCGAAACAGTTGCATCAATTAAAAACACTCACTAGATGTGTGAAGCGGGCACTGTTGTCTCATTATCTACTCAAAATATTGTTTTCCATTGCACAGTATAAGCAGGGGTGGGCTAGAGGGGGCTAGGAGGGACTCGCGCGAGCCCCTTGTTAATTTAAGAGAAAACAACATTCTCAGATCAAATTGGAATATAACTGCAATTTCTGGCTTATGTATTATCTACGACAGCTTCCGGATACACGTAGTTAAGTATACGATAGATTGCACATTCTTACATATTATAAGTGCATTAAGTAACAATCGATTGCATATAATTGCATAGGAGCGATACAAAAATTCACTCCTTCCCCAGAACACCGAGAATTGCTTAAGATAATTTATTACACGAGCCCCCTTGTTAACGTATTGGCAGCCCACCGCTGATTATAAGTTAGCATCTGTGGATTAGTGGTAAGCGGAGTCATTGTTTAAAATCCCAGCAAGGTCGATATCATCTTTTGAAATATAAATTCGAGATTTTTGATATATGTAGGTGTTTGTCATTTCTCTTCGACTTAAAATCATCTATCTCATGTAATTTAAATTTTCTGAATATTTACCACAATGCTTAATATTTTCTGTTTTAGAAGACTTTTAAATATTAGAATTAGTTCTTAATTCTTTCAGTATCATTTATTCCCCATTTTTAACTTTAATGATTGTGTCTTCTTCAAAAAAAAAATTTAATATAATCGATAAATTGAATACAGATATTTTACTAAGTTTACAATGTCCTCCTGACTGCTACTATCGGCAAATTCTTCCACGAGTGCACTTTTGTCCATTGATCGGAAAATGCCTGCATTCGCCATTACTTCGGCTAAGTCCGGAAACCCAAAATGGCGCCAAGTAAAATTTGCATCTTTTCAGTTGGTGTGGAATTTACGAAACATAATTTTATTATTACTTACAATAAAGGTTCATTGTTTCCGTTCTATATTATTTTGTTTTGACTTTTACTTTTTAAATAATCACCGTCACTTACACATCGAAAAATATTTTGTGTATAAAGTCAAAAAAATCGTCGGAATCATCCAAAGAATACTAATTTTCAAACATATATTATATGAGATGCATACACTTGTATGCTAAAAAAAATATTCAGACGGTTATGAAAAGTTTAACAGAATATTTTAATATATGTATAATTAATATAATATGTTTAATATTCTATCTGCATAGATTTGTTGAATACATCTTTTTGGTTTCTTAACCAACCGATTTTCTTGTTTTCGTACTATATAATTATATTATGTAAGTTTATAGCCAACGTTTCATTAATTTAGTTTTTTTTAGAAATTCGGTCTACAAATCTAAACTCTTGTGAAGATTTGTCGCTGGTTGTTCTATAATTGTTACATGACCGATTAAGTTTGCGTGACAGTTGTTAGCGATTTATTAATGATACGATTTATGTCATATTTAGATTCGCTACTAATAATAAATCACATATGGATAGGTCATTGATCTATTCAGTTACTCAGTAACTGAACGGTAACGAGAAAGAAGTTTAGAACAAGGACGCCGAACTAAAATCACTTGGTTGGCCAAATAAAATAATACATGTCTCTGATGGGTCACACATTCATATTTTAAGCCGTAATAATAATACGATATTTGGAAAATTCACTAAACACCTCGCAAATTAAAGTATTTTTTTTTTAAATCCTTTAACCTTTTATTTTGATAATATAATATTTATTGAATGTCGAACGGTAAGTAATTTGGACGTCGCGCATCACAGTATATGAGGTAAATTTTCATCAGTCAACCTGTTTCAACACTTCGAATTTGCGATTTTTAACTTAGAGTAAAATTATTCGCAGTGATATTTGGTGCCAAAACACGATACTAATTGCCTTAATTTCAGAAATTTCAGAAGTCGTTTTTGATAAAGCTTAAATTTTGTTAGAAAAGCTTTTACATTCTAACTAAATGGAAATCAGGTTATTTTCACCTTGTAGTTTCTGATTAAATTCATTTTTATATCCGTTGAAAAAACATCAGAATTTCGAAAACCTCGAAAGGGCCACAAGAAACTTTCAATAGGGCTACATGTTATCCACGGCCCAAGGCTTGGGCATTCCTGGTATAGAACATGCCGATTTGCGACGTTTTATTGAAAAATGGATATGTGTTATTTTATTCAGACACTCATTTCTGATTATAATCAGAAATATTTGGCTAATTACATCATTTTGATGCTCTCATGACATCTTGTTTTTATTATCAAAGCACCTGACATTTAATTTATTAATGCAAACTTATGTTATTTTGAACAGAATTGCACTATTTGACATTAATCATTCTCGGTACACAGACCATGCTTTATTGAATTTATGAAATGCTTCCAAGAATGCATTTATTTGATATATTATGTATTAGTAATTTATTTATTTAAAAAAATGTTTTATCCACTAATCTATTGTGAAATGCCAAATTGACAATTAATAAGGGCACCTAAAGTTTGTCAATCTATCATAAATAATTGAAGATAGACTTTCCAAATAGGCACAAGTTGTTCATTTTGAAACAACTATATGTTTGTAATTTGCAATTTACCCTAAATTTTTCGATGCTATTACGCTTGACAACTTAATAAAAATGCCGAGAGTAAAAAGCATGAAATATAAAATAATAACATGAACGAGTACAGATAAACTTTAATAAAAATGTTATAAAAAACTGTCATTTTTTCATAATGGCCCTAAGTCTATAAACAGGACAGTTCGAAACACAATAAAGTATATTTGAGTACATACATATATGAATTATGTTTGTCTTATAGAACATGGCTATGAATAGGGAGGGATTGCAATACCGGTATTACCGAAACCGGGATCCCGGTATTCATGGTTCTTTTCAATACCGAAATACCGGTTTTTTAAATGTAAAGATACTAGTATTTTCGCATTAAAAATCATCGAACATTGAATTTTTAATGTATAGAAATCATCAAATATTTTAATAAAAATTTTCGCGATGAATTAAACTATTTTGATAGCTTCCAGAATTAATGAGTATTTCAATAATGTAAAACCGTAAGTTATTTTTGAAAATCACCCGTCTTTGATTATAATATATTTTTTAATGACAATATTTTATATCAAATATAGAAATACGTGGTTTTGATTTTCTCGCCCGGTATAACGATCCCAGTTGTCCATATTTTTTTAATTATTATTTTATCTTTTTTTTATTAAACGGAATGCGATTAGCTTTTACACCATAAAATATACAATAATACTTCAATGTAGAAGAAAAATCAATAAAAAATAGTTTACCTGGGTTTTTAATAGTTTGACATGTGCACATGAACTTATAATTAATATGGTACAAAATTCGTATGAACCGTTACCTTAGTGCTGTTTTTTTTTTTAAAAAAAGTACATTTCGGCAAAAAAATAAGAAGGCCTAAGTTTTTTTTAACTACATCTAAGTTTAACTGAGACTTTCGATCTCAGCACACTATCCGATTCCATCAAACATTTTTTTTTTCAATTTTGAAATGTCACTCTTCAAATACTTACATCATGTAATAAGTTTTGTTTTATTTGCTGACAATAGTTACAATATAAAACAATATTCATAAAATTATGTTAAATTTCACTTTTTACTCTTGTAATAATACACTCATGTTTATGTGGGTGAACAGCTTGTTGTCAATGACTCGATGACTCGATTTGTAATACATTATACTAATTCTTGAAAACATTTGAATAATGTCGTAAAACTTGAACTATAAATCATAAAATATTGTTTGTAAATGTTTGCGGACCGCTGGGAATTCCATATTGCTTACGTGCCATATTCCACGTCGCTCCCAATTTCGCTGGAAGAGATCTCAGCTTCCAAAACTTTTCGCTAAAGGTTGTTGACTCTGGGAACGTTGCTTCAAAATTAGGTCAGACGGGATAACTCTATACTTGTTACGTTCATAAATTGTGAGAACTCATCTCGAATATTTTAAATTATTACTTTGATTTATTTGACTCGAGTTCAATACGATGACTTATGTGTATGAAATATTATGCAGTGACATAAACTTTGCAACTTCGCTTATCGTTTTACCACTAATGATACCGAACACGATATACTTAATTCATTGTATAACATTGTTAGAATTAGTACTCACATCTTTAAATAAATCTGCTATGATAATATGTTAATCGTCCATGTTGAAACCCCAACGAACTAAGCAGTAACTCACTTATTTTAAAAGTTATTCATTTTACATGTTGTATTTCGCTTTTCTTTAAAGATTCCTAAAGATCCTTACCGCCTTGTTCGTTGGATCTTTAAAAACACATTATTTCAAATTAACATAATAATAACACATAATCATTGTAAATGTCAGTTTAGTTTTGTTTTTAAATTTTTACGTATAAAGGTTATGAGGTAACGATTTTTTTTTAAATGCACTATAAATACTTGAAAAGTATAAATTTAACTTCTTTTCTTTTATAGATCTCTTTTTTTAAATCCATGTCCGCTCCCAATGTGTAGCATATGGCCTCTTAATGGAGGTATCTCAACATAAGTATTTTCTACGAAAACTATTTGTTACTTAGTCGTTTAACCTCATTTTTTTCAAAGTAAGTAGTAGGTAAAGAAGGATAAGGCTAGAACAGGACTAGTGGTTAACTAATTGCTATTGCTACACCCAGTTATTAAAGGATCAGATGGATCAGAAGATCTCTAGTTGTGATTAACTCTATTCCACTGCCATAATCTCATTTTCTGGTCCTCCAGAAACATATTCGGAGATAGTAGTTTCAACATACCCCACCGAATGGCTGAACACATATTTTGTATTTTATATTCTTGATTAAATTTAAAGGATATATTTAAGAACCGATTAGAATTGTTAAATCAATGTGTCAGTTGTTAGAAGTAATACGTGTTTATAATTGAGTTTATGCTGAGAACTTATCTATGTTACCATGAAATTAATTCTACTATTAATAAAGTCATTTCAATGATCATTATAACAGCATAAGATTATGCTGAATTGCTGATGCCATACAAATTATAATTTAATTCAGATTAATGGCTTAACGACGATTATGTATGATGTTATCTGCTCGTGCTCATCTAAACATAATCCTTGAAAACAAAGATTAAGCTTACAATCATTTTGGATACTATTTTGAAACCTCTTTATTGAAACATGTCAGGTAATATAAACATATGTTGTAGGGTTGCATATAAATCACTAGCTGTTTCCTCATACATATAATGTAAATATTTTTATTAAAACTATGTAATTTACTCACATAAACAACTGCCAATGAAAAATCTGACAGTGTTTAAGGAGAAATACAACAGCTATTTTATCTAATTGATATCGCATAACTTCATTTCCGGTAATTTAATATAATTCTATTTAATTTCGTGACACTTTTCACAAACACAGATACTAAAATGTTGATTTTATTTTCTAACGAAATTGATTTTAAAAATACTTTTGACCTTCAATAGATTAGGTGCAAAAATACACTTGGTGATTATATTCTTAATTGTGATAGGTTCACGACAAATATTTTAAAATAAATTCATATTTTCTTTTGATAAACGTGTGGGGGGTGCTATCGCTTTTATTTTTATTTAGCGATTCACGTGAAATGTAGATAATATAATGACTTGTTTGTAAAAATGTTTTAGTAGCTTATTCTCTGGTTCTTAAACGTCACATGTCGATGATATATTTGTATTGTATTGTATTGTAAATCTTCCAGGCAATATATGTATGAGCACAAATATTTAATTTCCTTAACAATATATTTATTTATCTTTTCATCCCAGTTCAGAAAGCTTATTTTTTTAAACTATACAATGTGTAAAAAACGAACGTTAAGTAAAAAATCTTAAATATGAAACTAATAACTCATTTTTATGCCACAAAATTTAATTTGCAAACTTTAAAATTCAGTTTTCTCTGTATTATCATTTATGGAAAGCATACAATATTATAACTCTAAGCTTTAAGCTCTATCGTCATGTACCTTAATGTGTCGTTTGTTGTAAACGTAATTCGCACATATTTGAATGACATTAATTAAATTCTATCTGTGTTTTGGATTTGAACAAAAAAAATATATAAAATAGGTATTTCTTTTGTGAAAATATTTTATTGCTGTTATTTAAAAAAAAACAACATTAAATTTTGAACGTTATTTTTATCTAGAAAGAAAACCTTTTCCGTTAGTGTTGGTTCTGTAGTGGATATTATATAATTCCCTCACACGTTCAGAACCACTGGAAACTAGTGTAAACACATTATTTAATAGTAGCACACATCCCACTGGAGCAATACAGCATCGCTAAATCAACGCATCTAAAACATTGCAAATAAATTTCCTATTTAAGCGTGCATTATAGTAGATTTTTACGATGTTTAGGGTGTGGAAAGATACATTTAAATAATGCTTTAAGGCGGACATACATAAAACATGCAAATCACATTACACAAATACCTATGACTGTTCAGAAAAGGTCACATTATTGCATGTCTATTTTTATTGTAGTTATTTGGGTAGATTCATTATAATGTTGCTAAGACGGGCAGAGCATAAGAAATTGAATACTAACAAAAGTAATTAATTTCCATATTATAATGATTAGGAGCTAGGACCTGTTTCATTCGTCGCGAGCATTTTCAACTGATTTATTTTTAATTTTTTTTTTATTTTTTTTATTTTAAAATTTAAAAAAAAATAATTGACATTACAGCTTACGCCAATGCGTCAAATATTTTTTAAGTTGAAAGATCATACGAGATATACTCGATGAGAATTTTTGAAAGTCACATGAGATTAACCCAAGGAGAATTGACTTCACAAACACCCATGTCTTAGATCTCAAATTAAAATTGAAAAAAATCCAATTTTGACATTGACCTTACCGGGAATCGAACCCGGACCCACCTGATCGGAAGAGCAAGCTCTTACCAACTAGACCAAAGCGGGCGATGAATAATTTATTCGAACAGGAGTATTTATATGATATAATTAATTTGACAGTTCGTTATTGATAAATGAAATTGAAAGTATTAGATTATATCAAAGTTAGCAAAGTTCATAGCTTTTAAGTTTCGACCTCACCGTAAATTTTTTTGCCAAGAAGCTTGTTACAAAATTATTCTTTCAATTAGACGGATGAAACGAAATTTCTTGCAAACACTCCATTTAACCCATATCTTCTGTGAGAATTTATTTCAGTAGAAATATATATATGCTGTACTTTTTATCCAGCAGGTATTTTAATCCGATCCCTTTTGTAAGATAACCAGTTTTAATTGACTGTTAAATTTATCCTTCTACTACTGACCTTAGTATAAGAAGTGTCAATGTATATTTGATATGTTTTCGACATTCAAACGTACTTCTTAAAATAAATAATTATATTGACATGGTTACTGAAATTGTATGATTCATATAACATTCGTTTTCTTAGTGGTTGACATAAGCACTTCTCGCATTTATAATTATTTAATAGCTCTTAAGTCAATATTACCAAATTTTGACAAGGGCAAGTCTTTTAACAAATTTCATAATTTTATATAAGTTCATAATAATCTCGCTTTGAATTTTTCTCGAGGTTAATTGTTGCTGTGATGAATAATTCTACAAATAAAATTCTTTGCCAACAAAAGACGAAACATTTTGTTTATTCTGGTTTTGAGGTTTTGTTTATTATAAAAATGGGATATCCCCAACAACAGGTCATTTTAATTTACGTGCCTAGCATCTGAAGTAGTTAATTGTATACATATTTTCAATACTATAATTATTCTGCTAGTGTAATTTGACTGTTACTGTCTCAGCTCTGAACAACCAAACGGTTTACCATGTGCCTGGAATTACATATATTTGCAAGCAATATTAAAACAATTACCAGGGAACGTACACTGGTGGATACAACACTTTGTAAATACAATAATTAATTTTTCGTTGGTCTTTTATTTACTGTGCTGTTTATGTTGACATATTATTCAATCATATGATAATCCATGTGTTTGAACCGTTTTTCAACCCCTTAAATAATTAATTTTCCTCGTCCCTCGGGATAGCCATTCTCTCATAACTTGTACAGCCGTATATGCCACCTTTCATTTATGAATTAATACAGTTTGTTAATTTGAAATTATGCAACAGCGGAGATTAAATATTTTTGTTTGTAAATTGTTTATCACGAGCTGTAAGCCTGTTTCCTCCAACGGTAGGATTTTTCGCATTATAAAAAAAATCAGAAATTCACCGACATGAATAATCAAATCCATACTTACTTAAAAAATAAATCAGAATGTATAAACTTGACTAATTATCCAAATGGAACTTGTTTTTAGGAATATATATATTATTCAATTGATTATACATATTTGACGTTATTTTACTACACATACTGAAACTATACTTTCGCCAACAACTATACCACGTTGAAAGCATCGGTTCTCGTTCGATCACCAAAATTCAGGAGTCAATGCCGAATTTTTTTTTTTTGACGTTTTCTTTCAGTCGTTATTTTAAAGCTTGTATTAGCACACTTCAAAAAATTCTTTGCTACTAAAAAAATCACTTCATGAAAAATATATTATTCAGCATAAAACAAATATATTAAACATAAGACAAATAGTTTCCACAAAAAAGATATACTTCGCATCTTGACATTATATCTACATTTTTAGCTGTCATATAAAGCTTAATAAACAAATGAAAACAAAATCAAATTATCGATCATTCAGTTATCAGCGGAACTCATTTCCGCTTATTTTTTCAAATATTTATGGAATCTATCATAGTTACATTTTAAGAAGCTACAAACAGTATCCGCTATTATTATATAAATAGATTAATGTATCCAATCAATTCTGAGTATTTACACATTGAATATTTCTAAAAAACGAGGTGGTCAGCATTAGAACTAAACAGGGTTAATGGTAGAGTGTTATTTCTTGAATAAATAAATTATTTAAATTATTTTAGATATTTAGCTATACATATTTTATCAGTTATAATAATCTTATTTAATCATTTTATTAATTAAGGATCAAAACTTAGAAGCCGAGTGTTTCTTGATATTTTCTCAAAGATTTTGTTTTATTATTCACGAGATAAAAACACTTAGAATTTTAATTTAATATGCACTAAATATACGTATAATTTTCGCATAAAATACATTAACAAGGCCATATTGTAATTTTCGTTTGGGGATTTAAATTTCTTATTTATAAATACTGGATGGCTGCCACAGACGAGATATCTCGTCAAATTGTTCGTGCTCAACACGCCAGAGACGCGTTATCTCGTCAATAAATAATTCAATTAATAATTGCCAATTATAGCCGACGTGCTTGGTACAGACGTACTTTTTTATATAGCAGCCAAAAGGTTAAATAAATAAAAGATATCCAATATCGTACTTTCATTTATTAAACACAACTACACATTCTTACGTTATTTTCAATTCACTTTCTGTAATATATTTACTGTCCAATAACTGTGCCCAATAATTATTTACAAAATAATTGACTATTATAAAATACCTGGTCGCAATTTTTTGGCATTTAAATTTTTCGCGCAATCGTAACCGGTTTTTTGATAAAATTTCACTATTCATAAAACAATGCGATAAAAACGTACTGCAAAGCGATACCGGAAAAGTTTTCGTTGTATCTAAATTATAATTATTTCTAACGAAAAAAGTGTATTTTTTACTATTATAAATATACATTATGTTTTATGTAAAATACCAGTACGGTCAACCACCCCTTAATCAATAGTATGAATTCTAATCACTTATAAATATGAATTATTATATTAAATAATATACCTAGAACTAAACATTTCGTTCTATTTTCGAAATGTATTTTTTTAAACTAATCTTCAGAATAAATAATTTATTGGAATTTGCTGACTTCTTTTCAATCTATTCAATATTTAATGATAATAAATATTATTTATTTTTATGCGACCAATTCGATCTCTATACAAATTTCTTTTTTTTATTTGACCTTCAGCTAAATCTGTAATTAATTTATATTTGCAGTGTTTTTTTAAATGAATCTTTTTTTTGATTTATGTACCAACTCTTATTTTTTCAATTACGTAATATAAAATGACAACTTGAATTCACTATTGTTAGATGAATTCTTACGTTACCAAAATATCATTTTAAACTGATGTTTGGTTTAAAATTGCAATACTCTCCATTGTAAATTACATGTAAAACAAATTCAGATTATTGTAATTAATTCAACAGTTAATGACAACTAGAATTCATCTTTATGCAACCAAGTCATTCTATTTTCAAATTATTATACATATTTCAAAATGAATATTTTTTATTGCGAATTCTAATACTTGTTCCAATTTCGTAATTTTCAATCAATGACAACTAACATTCATTCTCATGCGTGCAATTCGTTCCATTTTTAACTGACTTTTTTTAAATTTTCTTTATTCAATTACATGTTCCAATTTCGATTTTTTAGTTACACTATTGTCTATTAATATGTGCAATTTAAAAAGATTCATGATTGTTATTAAACCAACGGTTACGTATAGATATGTGTCGTGCATTGAATACGCTGTAAGTTCGTATGTGACCAGTTTGCTAAAAGCATGTAAACTTTGCGAGATCATAAACTCATGTTAAACTCGTTACAGGTCATATGGAGACTTGATGGATGTTTTACATAGAATCCTAAATCCAAAATGGCCATAACTAGAATGAGTACATTCTATCATCGGTGACGTTAGCGTTTTATTTAGCACAAAATGGAATACCATTTATTTCTAGTTATCCGTGATTTTTCAAGCCATGTCCGATCCTAATTTGGAGCGCATTATCTCTTTATAGATCACTTCAACGCAAGTGTTTTTTTTTAATTAGTTGATATTCAGTAGCGCAACCTTTTTTTTTAAAAAAAGAAAGGATATGTAGATGGTTCTTGGAATAAATAGACTAGTACTAGATAATTGCTCTCTCATTGCGTCCAGCTTTTAGTGTTTGAAAAATTAATTTACCGTAATTGACCGTCAGTTCAAGTTCATCCGTGCACTTGTACGCTTGAAAATGCCAAAAGGCGAATCTCGGGTCGTTAGTGACAAAACTTGTGTGCATGTACATAATTTGAACGATTCAAATTTAATATTGAAATTTCACCAAGCAACTTCAGTCGAAATCTTAAATTAAAGTAAATTTCACTGTTATTTCTAGAATAAAGCTCACCATACTGTTGAAAACGTTTCACACCGACTTCAAAGACGGCGTAAATTTTAGTTAAGGCTTTTTTCAATATTCAATATATGTACATAGTTTTCCAATCTTTCATTTTCGCTGTCAACATTTTATTAACGCCAATTTTATCTGTTAATTTGTTATTGTCAAATATTATTTTTTCTCATTAATAATAGATCTCAATAACCCTTCGGCATTACTCGTTCCCTTATGATTTTTTAAACTCGGGTTGAATAACCATTTTGATGCGTCTCAAGTTATGTTGCGGCAAAATCTATGCAGTTTAAATTGATATTGCCGCATTCCGTTGACGTCTCATTTACAAGTTGACAGAACGTATCCGACGCTGTTGACACCTCCTCCAACTCGGTTATTTAATTATATTGTCGTGCGTACTTATCAAATGAATGACGCTGTTTTTTTTGCTTATTCCTTTGTAAATTGGTCGCGAAGGATACTTTTTGATTGTCAAATTTTAGATTGTTCAACTCGTGAAACTGTTTTACTAAATTAACAAAATGATTGACGCATTCGTTTTGTTAATTTGGTTAAGAGTGTACAAATATAGAGTTTTAGTTATTACAAAATATTGCAGGATCGTGGTGATAATTGGCCAAAAAATGTGTTTGAGTGGCCGTGTAAAAATGAAACGTCTTGTATTCTTAGAAAGTAAAAAGAATACGAATTTCTGATCGTCGAAGCCGAGTGGTAACACTCGGTTTATGAATTTGAACCGTTTATAACCGCACAAATTTTGGATAACTGTTATTAAACTAATAATCAATTACTGTCACAATCAAATCATATTTTTTTCTTTTTCTAACACCTACTGTAAATACCAATATGTCAACTGTGTTTCAAAATATTTTTATGATAATACAAAAGAAAAATTCTAAACTTTCAATACTTCGCTGCCAAGTGTCAATTGTTGGCGGAAAGCTATTTTTTTTTTGTTTCACGTGTTTTTATTTTATCACAAAGAATGTTTACAAATAAATATTTGTAATTTCTACTGAAAATTTTCGCGGTCCCCAGGTTGGGAAGCTTTAGTGTAAATAACCCTTTTACACTCTTTCAACAGTTAATGACGCTCGCAATGAGTGAAACCGGTTCTGCTCATTAATTTAAAAAATGTTAAACTAGTACCAACAGCCTTTCATTTTTTTTTAAATCTAGGTTTACCAGACAGATAAATACGTTGGGTATTAGTTATATGAAATTGTGGTTCATGAAAAAAACTGTGTCTAGAATCATTCTAAAAACATATCACAGAATTTAAGCGTCAAGCATTTAAATGACAACCAATCCTCTTAACATAGTGGCTTCATAATATATATCCTAATAATGGGCATTGAGCGACTAAATTACACCCAGTCCACTATTGAAATACTTAAAGGATGAAGGTTGTCCAAAATGCTAAAAGATTTAATCGTTTTAGATTTTTTGTCATTTAAAATACCTCAAGAAATACTTTTTTTAATTTAAAATTTCGACTGAAGGTGCTTGTTGAAATTTCAATATTAAATTTGAACGATTCAAACATTTTAATCTCGCTTAAATAGTTAAGTCACGCTGTGTTTTTGCACAATATACTAAAAATGTTTTTTTTTCTAGGAATTTCGTTACGAAAAAATAGCCAACGTTACATGTTGACATTTCTGTAGTTTCGTAGACACTTGTTAAATGCTCACCAATACTATTCGGAAGTGACCGCATACCATTGGTTTTTGAGTAAAGTATAATAAATTATTAACAACTAAATAAAATGGACTTTGCCATGGTATTGAACAATAAATAAAATTCACTCTTTCTCTGCCCTTTAATGTACCAAATATTGCAAAAATAAAAAAAATATTGAAGTCTCTATGAAATTTTAATGCATATATAATTATAATAAAACAAACATTGAAATCGAGAAAATCGATAATTATGCGAATTTTAAATTTCGACGGAAAATTTCAACTTTGCTCTAACAAAGAAAAAAATGACATTTACTATGGTGACGTTATCATACTGATACGTATCATATTCGTATTTTTACAAATCATTTTCCCTTATTCCCATCTATAATACCACTTTTAGGGTGTACACTGTCAATACTTACTTGGTGGAAAGGCATTATATTCCAAAAAATAAAATATACATTTGTACTAATTCCTACCTTTATTTATTGAGATCAGGACCGGTTTCAGTTGATAATTCTCGTCATGAGCGAAACCGGTTCTGATTTTAATAAATAAAAGTAGACATGTATAATCATTGAACATTTGCGTACTTGTAACAAAACTGAATCTGAAATCGATGCGTATTTAGGGCTGCCGGATTTCTTGACATCAAAAGCGGGACATTTTTTTAGTGGCTCAAAAATCGGGCTAAAACGGGTGTGTACAACATGTATCGCCCCTATATATACCATCGTATTTGATGGATTTTTATTATTAACATTATTTACACTTTACAAAAGATTCAGACGCCGTAGCCTTTTATTTTGGTCTTATGAAAAAAATAAAAGAAACGAGGAAAAAATAATTAAAAAAGATAAAGTTACAAATATTTTGTAGTATTAGATTTGTTCCGAAAGATTCCTTTGGGATGCCAGGACAAACCCGATATATCGATACGCCTGGTAGCCCAATGCGTATTGAACACAATTAAATTAAACACAAATTGAATCTTCCCTAAATTGACGTTTTCATGTAAACGTGCATTTGACATGGTGATATTCAACAATCTTAAAATGGTTGTCTATTTCTGACGGATACGCAATTTCTCCAATAAGAAATTTTAGTTGACGCCCGAAGGCAAGACATCAGCTTATTATTTTAAATATTCATGCTCCTCAATACTAAACTTGTTAACGAATTTATAAAAAAATCTATCGCTTGTTTTTTGGTTGTCTGTAATGCGTTTTGTTTTCTTGCAACATATACCGCTTGTAACTTAATTATTTACCGGATATCTAAAATATACAACACTTTCTATTCTATTTATGAAAAATTGTATACTTTTAGGACATAAAAATTGTCTTTCCGTTCGTGTCAGTATTATACGTTACTCGATAAAACGGTTATTGAACCTTCTATATATTTTTAAGAAAGATTTTATATGTTAACATGCTATGCCATTGCACGTAAACTAAAATAAAATTAAATGGATGATTTATAATAATAAAAAAAAACGATACCTAAATTTTATTTTGTCTTCCGACCTCTCCTTTTCTGAGAAGGTAAGAAGTGAGTTATAATAGAAAAAGACAAGAAGTGAACTAATCGGTTTCGCAACTCTTGGACATGGATGTTTGTGATGTCATTTCTCCTCAAGTTGGTCTGGATTTTATTATTTTAAAAGTATTTGGCGCATTGGCAATAGCTGTAATAATAATAAAAAAATATTTATGTATAGAAACTTTAAATTACACAAAATTCAAACATTTAAATTCTCTGGCTACCTACCATCTCTGGCATAGACCCTTTTTCCAATACCTTTACAAAATTTGATTAGTTTGCTTTCAATAAATTAATATGAACAAGGAGCTTAGAAGATAATGTAATTTTTAAATTGATTTTAATACTCGTCCTTTTTATCGGAATCAATTCTTTTAAATTTGAGAAAAAATAAATTTATAACAGTATATTTATTGAACTGTCTTGCTGTTAATTTATGTTTAATAGTTCTTGTGGAACTAAATATGTATCTATTTTATATTTCACTGTATTATTTTTTTAAATCCATGTCCGCTCCCAATGTGAAGCATATGGCCTCTTAATGGAGGTATCTCAACAGAAGTTTTTTTCTACGAGAACTGTTCGTTACTCAGTCGCTCAACCTCACTTTTTTCAAAGTAGGGAAAGAAGGATAAGGCTAGAACAGGACTAGTGGTTGGCTAATCGCAATTGCTACACCCAGTTATTAAGGGATCAGAAAGATGAGAGGAGAGGAAACGATGTGAATTGACATCACAAACATCCACTCTTCGATCACAACTTTGAATTGAATAATTCTCAAATTCACTGTGATCTGACCGGGAATCGAACCCAGACCTGCGTGATCGGTAGAGCAAGCTCTAACCAACTAGGCCACAGCAGGAGACACTTTATTAATATTCAACTTAAAAAAAACATATCAATCACCAACTTTAAGCGGCTTATTAAAAACTTTTTCTTATATTTGAGAATCAGTGCTTTGTGATAACTTATCTTGTTGAAGAGACATCTGGAGAAGGCATTCTGAAATATCTCTTCAATTATTCTAGTGTCGACACATTGAGAAAAGTCAATAAATCTTCGTATGATTTTACGTAAATTTTACTTGTTGCTATTTAATTAAAAGTTATATAAGAAGCCCGCATCTTTTTTGCTTTTCATAAACACTCATAAACTTATTGAATAATAAATGTTTATTTTATGTGTTGAATAATAAATGTCTTTACGTTGTAGTCCATTCGTTTTCTCTTGAAGTAATTAATAATATACGCACATTCAATCCTAAACGAGATTATCTAAACAGATTTTTTCTATTTGTTACTAAGGATTGTAATACCGGTATTCGTAGTGTTTTTTTTCAATACCGATTTTTATAACTAACCAAAATTAAATATTGAATGTATGTACTGAACCCACACATATTTAAAAATAAATGTTTGCGATGGATTGAAATATTTTAAATCTGATTCGAGTTATATGAGATATTGATAAACCGATTTTTATTTATTCTCCGGCTATTGCGATTCTAACTGGCCGTATATTTTTTTTTGTTGCTTTATTTAAACTTACTTAACTGTTTAAACAAGTTTAAATTAAGTTTTTTGTAAAATACAGGGACATAAACAATAATATAAATACATATGTTACAATCAAGTTATATTTACTGACGATTGTTTATTGCCATACACTACTAAACGGACACCAGATTTATTCAAGAGCAGCACAACCAAACTCATGAAACAATTCGAATCGCTGAGTTGCCAGTGTAACAATGTGACCATAGCGCCGAAGGAATAAAATATAGACACACTATTGTTATATATTAGTGAGGCGAAAGTTCGTTTGACTTTTTGACTATATTTTAATGCGAATCAACCTAAATAACTACGAATATCACTGACTCTATATATACGCCAAATTATGAAACCTTAAGCGCTTATATTTCATACAAAATACTGAATGACTTTCAGTCGGATGATTCATATCCTCCGATCTGATTGGCTCTCAATGAATGCTAGCAAGATGTACTAGACTTTGGATAGTAAAATCATTATTTAAAGTTTACTTTCATACACCCTTTAGTACGATTGTGAAACTGAAACATATATTCAATTGTCAGTAACATATTAAAGTTCTCCACTGGAATTAATAAAGAAATGTGCATTGCCAAAAACAGTGTTTGATTCTAAAATGTGTTTACATTAATTTCTGATTTTCGCATTTATCGCAGAATACTGGTGTCCGACTATATATGAGATAGAGGTGTCTCGTATTTGAGAATATTTTTAATGGCGATGTGAATTTCTGAATAAAACAAACAGTATGCAAACTAAAGAACAACAACTTTCAACTCACGACAATGTCAGATGCGTGTCCATTCGTCGTCTCCTATACAATAATAATGCCGTCGTGTTGTAGATGCACCCGATTTTTGATTTCCTCAATTATTATTTTCCACGTTGCAATTTCACGCGTCGCTGAAAATTTTCTATTTGATTACCTGCCGTCCTCGGTCGTTAATATTGTCTTTGAATATCATTTGCATTGTTTAAAAATAAGTAATATTTATTTTTAATAAGCCGTTGAGTAACAATTGCATATAGCCATGCAGTCGTGCGCAGCCGTCGACTAGCGTGCGAAGCAATATAATAATATATAAAGCATTGTTTCAGCAATACACTTTCTGACTTATTCGTTAATTATTTTACATGCTTTCTTCGTTCATTTCTTGTTTCAAAGACAACTATGACAATTATAATAACGATCAGTGTCCACTCGACTGCAGGACTGACAAAACAAATTCGTTTTATTTACACTGGAAAACTAGAAATTATTACTGGATTAACATTCTTTGGGCATATATGTTTTTAATTTGCTGGTGTTATTTATTGAGAAAATGAAGCACTTGTTGCATTATAGTTGATATAGAAACCTCGAAATATATTACTCTGAAAATTTTAAAAAAAATCCCTAATCAGCGCATTGCTAAGGGCGAAAAACATAAATAAAAATAAGTTTTTCAACAAGTGAGATTCATGAAAGGTTGCTGGAAGGAATTCAAGCAGAATGTAGATTTTTTGGGTAGTGATAACATGACTTGTTTTTTTTATCATTTTAAGTTTATGGCAAACATTATCCTCTTTTGTGAAAATCGTAAGAAAAGAAAATAATGCAGCTCTTTTTAAAACTAAATAAAGTCATTTTTTAAATGTATCGCGTAAAATGGTTTATTAGATTTACACATTTATCACAATGGCGGGAAAAGTCCACTTAGAGTTCAAAACTCGTAACTTAACAAACCGCAAAATTGCAAGACAGGCTTGATTAACAATAGTAGTATTTGATAACAGAGATTTCACTTAACAACATAATTATAGACAACTTATTGATTTCGTATTCCCGATTTCATGTTTTACATCTGAAAAATCGACATTCATAAGAGATTGCCATTGGATGTTTTTTCTTGTGGTGTTTTTTTTTTAAATATATGTTTACAAAATTTAAATACATATATCTTATATCTATATAGTGGATAATGTAATCTGTCTGTGTGTGTGTCTGTCTGTCGGTCCCCGATTTCGCCTTTTCGATGACGTCAAGAAAGACGGTCCCGTATATATGCCCCGAGGTATATTTCTGCTACTACGAAAAATAATTGTTAGCATACTTAAACATTATTCCAAAAAATAAGTAATTTACAAATTAAATACTGCAGGGCTGTCGATATATGCCCCGAGGTATATTTCTTTTACTTTTAAAATTTCTGGCTTATTCAATACATAGGTTTGTAATTTATTTTTCACGCCAGTAAATTTTCTGACTGCTTAAAAATGCAACAAAAATCCTCCCGTTGTGGTCAACGGGCTTACAGCTAGTAATAATTAACAGTCAGTGCGCTCTTTTTTAAAGTCATCTCGAGGAGAAGAGATATCACAAACATCCGTGTCCAAGATTTCAAAGTTAAATTTAATACATCTTAATTTGATATTGACCTTGTCAAGATTTGAACAACTTATCATTAAAAAGTAAAGAATTGTGAGAATAATAATTTTAGTCCAAGATAATCTCCAATGATTTTTTTTGCTCGATGACTTCAAACAGTTTCTAATTGGCAGATTCTACAATTATTGAAAAATTTGAAACCTTTTTTTAGCACGTTCCTCTGAAAAAGTCCTGTATTGACAGTTCCCACAGATTTTCAAATATGTGATATCTTTTTTTTTAGCTCCATCCAGTTACGAATTGACAGAATCCACATTTATTCTAAAATTTGTGACTTTTTTACCTCCATCTTTTCAAATAGTTACGATTGTCAACGACTCCAGCGCAAATGAGTTTTGTAATCTTCATGTGTTATTGTGAAACCCGAAATTCAGGGATTAATGCTAAGACCACCCCGGGATTACAGGATCGCGAAATTGGTCGGTATCCCGGAATTGCAGGTCCTACATGCCAGTTAATTGAAGATTTTCTGTATTTTACGAGTTTTGCGGTCTAACGTAGTTTATGTATAAAAAAATCATTGAATGATGTTCATCTCATGCGTTATGTGGAGAAAGTTGCATACTGTGTTTTAAATGTATATTTTTTATGTCTTGTGGTCCACCGGAAATTAAAAGTTGTGCAATAAATTAATTCCCTTGTCTTCCAACCGTACATCTTTACCGAGTTGTGGTGGTCAATTTCTCTTTTTGTTCAAATGGCTTTGTGTTAATAATGTCCACCATTCTGCCGAGGAGACAGTAATTGATGCCGTCAATTAGGCCCAACGTCTTTGCGACGTCTCCACAATCTGCATTGACATATATATACACCTAGACAAAACAGCATTGTTGTCCTCCCACGGCCATTTTGATTTTACACTCCATATAAACCGTAAACGATCCGTAAAGGAATTAAGTTAATCTAAGTTGACACATTGTACATGATATAAATATATACGACTATTTGCAAAGGGTGATCGATCACTGTTTTATTCTTAAAATAACATATTCTAAATGAAACGTGAAATGAGATATAAATAAAAAGTAAATTATATGTATGTATTATGCTAACATTCCATAGGATGAAACTAACATGTTTTTATAAACATCAATCATTTTTATACGATCGATTGGTTACAAAATTAATTAATGCGTAAAAATAAATCAAATACGTATGAAAATGCTAAACTTTTTGCGATTTTTTTTACTTGAAGTTTAGAAAACACATTTACTACAGAGCTCTTTCGATAATTATTGACAGCTTTATACTTATTTGTCGATATAATAAAAGACAGTGGAAACCCTCTTAAATATTGTTTAATGTTCATTTGCAGTTTGGCAATTCAGAAATAATAGAATAACATAATTAAAAATAATCTCCTCATAGTCTCAAATCAGCATGTAAATAAATCGACGCTTGCAACTTACAAGTTATTTATTATTCATAATTTATAATATAAACAGATAAGGTATTTTTGTAATGTTTAATTCTTTGAATATTTATGGAATTATAATATTTGTATTTAAGTAATGCTCTAAAAAGTTCTAACTGATAAATTAATTTATTCAGTTCATTATAATTATATCTCCAATTATTAATTCGTATTTTTACTTTTTAGTGAACTGTGTTATTTCAAAACCGTGTAAAAAAGAGTGTATGGTAAAAACTATGTAACCTTAAGTAATAAATTTCATATTTAACGTAGGAAACAGCCTAATTGGGTTAGACCAGTGGAGGGAACCTGCGGCCATTTGGCTACTCTGATGCGGTCTTTTGACTTGATCAAAATATTCACTTTGATCAAAAAATTATACGCGTTTAGAAAAAAGCGTAAACAACCCATTTTATGTTCGACAGTCGAAAAAAAGGGGAGGGATGTCAACGTTTTCTTTACAGCGACCTTATGTTGAATCAGATAAATGAATGTGGCTTTTAGAAATAAAAAGGTTCCCCACCCCTGGGTTAGACTATTTTCATAACTCGTATATTATGTGGATATATCGTGATGGTTGGATCTTTTTTCATTTGTAAACCTGTAATTTGGATTTAGTTTATTCGTAAACCTTGCTTCTGTTTTCGGTCTGATGATGCTTCTTAAAGACGCGAAACATGTGTCACAATTTTTAGCACAATAAGTGGAGTCACAAAGTTAATTTCATATACAAAAATTAACATCCATCGGAAAAAGCTATTGCTTTATTTATGAGAGCAGAATACTAGTAGCTGTTAAATACATTTTATGTTTGTATACTGCTATTTTAAGCAAAGATACAGTTGTGGCAAAATAAATATTCTAAGCAATCTAAAAAATCCAACTACAGTAAAAACTTAATACCAACGGTATTGTGTTTTCTCGAAAATTCAAATTTTTTTTATTTGTCTTTTACAGAATGCATTCCAAGAGTATTTCGTCGTTTACCATCATCTTTCTGGTGGCAAACCTTCTCGCTTCTGCTGGAGGAGAAGTCTTCACAGCTCTTGCAGACATGGAAGCTCTTCTGGAGACTGAAGGCATCCTATTGGAATCATTAGATACCTATGTCAGGTATCAGGAAGAAAGACTGAAGATATTAAAAAAGTAAACATTTATTTTATATTATTAATATCATGACTTGCTTCATAAAGCACCTGATAAGGTAAATGCTTCTAAGGCTTCAAATGTAACCAAAATGATGAAATACTATATTTAACTTCATGCTTTTTGTAAGAGCCATATTAAATTAGAAAAATTCATCAAAATTTGATTCTAAAGCTATCTTAAATGAATTACAGCCAGCTTTCGAGAAAGCAATCATTATTTAGCTTTGTTAAATTCAAAAAAGTTTTTTCGCTAAATGTTTTTAATGATATTATTGAAGAAATAAAAATACCCACTATACATCAGTCCTATACTACTGATACTAGGACCTGGATTCCAACAATTTTTACCCAATATGTATTTTAATTTCAATGTTAATTTTCAATATATTTTTATCCAAAAACACTCTGTACTCTTAAAAGGCATCTAGGCACTAGAGGCATAAAAGATGATTTTCGTAGAGTTAACACACTATAACTACTTAATGCTATTATGATGAACCATGTTTTTTATTGCTAAAAATTGTATTAAAAAGAGTTTCAAAATCAATGGACGCCAACTCCAGCTTGCTCTGTTCGAATGAAGATTTTAATGGTTGATCACATGAAGATAAGACTTCTATTGAAACAATACGAAGAGTAAATATGTATTTTACCATTGGGTATAAGAATAAACGGTAAAATCGATTTCTGTTTTGCGAAAAAGTCAAAACAAAAGTTGTACTTTTCGTAGCCATCTATGAATTAAGAAATAAAATTTTCTCTTATTGATCTGTGTATTTTATACTTAAAATAAAAAGTTTTATATTATTTCTCCAGAAAACACGATGAACATAAATCAGAACACGTCACTGCAATGGAGGATATGACAAATTATCTTATGAATCCAATAAATGCATTTAAGATAATCAAAAGACTGACAACGGACTGGTCGCAGCTAGAACTTATTATGTCCACTGATATGGGAGCCAGTAAGTTAATGGACTACTTCTTTACAACCATAAATTGTGATTTATTGTCTTTTTTACAAGTGCATTTTACTGGTTCACTGGTTGAAGATGATACCTGCAAATATTCGTTGACGCCCTTATCCAAATGCTTAACTCACTTTTAGGGTGTTCACTGTCAATACTTGGTGGAAAGGCATTATATTAATAAAAACACAATAATCCTTTGTACTTCATTCCACTTTATTTAATATGTCAGGACCGGTTTCGCTCATTACGAGCATCGTCAACTGATAAGAAATATAATTTAACAGTGCTATTTATACAAAATTGAACAGTTATAAACAACAATTGGCATTGAAAAGAAAATACCAATTACATTAAAAGTGATTCTAAAATAGCACAAAATTAAAATGTTTAACACATCTAACATATAATTAAAAAGTCATCTCAGATTAATAAATTTAGAATGGGAATTGAAAGTAATTACAAACATAATTAAAATTTGGGAATTCTTTGACAAAGTGATACAATAAAAATAATGACATTAATAATGACAATAATATAGTGAATAGGCTTAATGATAGTTAAGAAAATTTCCCCTCTTCCAAGTAGTTGGTAAGTGTACATACTTAAACAAAATCGAAAGCCAGGAAGATTCTGAAAAAGAAAATTTTCAAAGACCATATCAATTCTTACAAAGATATATATATATATATATATATATATATATATATATATATATACATACCTATATATATTTTAAATTATATAAAAGAATATTTAACAAGGGCTAATGCAATGGATAAAGTAACGGGGAACTAGCAAATATTAATTGATCGTTCAAAAGATCTGAATCAGGTAAAAATTTGAATCTATTGATTTCTAGGATTTCCTGTTTGTCTAGTTTGACAGACTTGTTATTTAAATGTAGAACTTTAAATGCTTAACTGTTCAATACCATAAAACTTTAAAAGCAGACATGGACAATGAAAATATTTGTAAATATCGTTAAAGATATTCAAATTAATCATTTAAATCTTTACATTCCTAATGTGGAGCATATACACTCTTGATGGAACCCAACATAAGTTATTTAAATATAACTGATTGTAAGTCAGCACAAATCTAAATGGAAGGATAAGTAGATCATTCACTTTATGCTTCGTTTTCAGGATTCGATAGGTTGTTGAAAGGGAGAAGTGCATGCAGACTGACGTGCTTTCATAAATTAATGTATCAATGATTTCGTACTATGATTTGAAACCTTGATTTCATGAAGATTTACATTTTGGCTACCGGACAAATATTACTTGTGCTGTAATGTTACTTTTGTCGGGTCTATGGCATAGTTGCCAACGCCATTGGCTTCCATGCCGGACCTCGCGGGATTGAATCCCAGTCCGAACAGCATTTTTTCAATCAATAGCGAGAGGGATTAGCTTTTCACTAATCCTGTCCTTACCCTATCCTTTCTATCCCTTCTCTCTTCGAAAAAAAGAGAGGTTGAGCAACTGGGTAACAAGCAGTTCTCGGAGAAAAATTCTGTTGAGATACCTCCATTAGGAGGCCATATGCTCACATTCGTAGTGGACATGGAAAAAATGTTACTTTTAATTAATTCTATTGGAATAAGCTTTAATGATTTTAATGGATATTTGTTTTTTCCCCGACAGCATTTGTCCAAAATATCACAACACTAAAAGAAAGAATGAAGTTCCCAACGGAAGAAGATTTGAGTGGTGCTGCAGCAGCTCTCGTGCGACTTCAAGATACTTACAAGCTGGATACAACTGAAGTAGCCAAGGGAAAGTTGAATGGAGTTCTGTACAGGTGATAAATTAATTCATAAATTTCCTTTTTATTTTATGGGAAGATGTTCTCTGTTCTTTGACTCACTTCTTAACCATCTGTAACCTGACAAAGGTGATCTTTCACATACTCTTCAACTCGGCTGATAAACACCTATCGATTCTAAATGGTTCATATTGTGTGTGTGGAAAAACCGTATCTACCTCATGTTTTATATCACTCTGTTTATCTATCAGCTATAATTATTGTCTAGTGATCAGAGCTGTACCCTAGCAATCAGATGGGTCTGAGTTCAGTAGAAATGGCGTGTTGACACTCATTTAGCACGTCTTATATATTTATATCACAAACCTTGAAAATACCACCAATCATAACACGGTTTCTTACCAAAATAATAATTATATCATTTTTAGTCTGGTAACAATAATCCTGATTAGCTCAATTTGATTGTATAAAATAACAACTAATCTCAATTCTTAGGAAAAATAAAATCACCCTTGTATTCCCACCATCTTGTTAACACCCTTTGTATTCACAGCAAGCAATTGTTTCGAATCATTCCATTTAATACCATTACTTGTCACTGCGAAGCATGAAGTGGACTAGTGGCTCTTTTATTTTAGTAATGATTTTCATAGATTGCCATCTCCTGTGAATTATATACCACCAAGCTTTTGAAGCCTCCAACTCTAAGAATGTTCTGACTTGCACCAACAAGGAAATTTTCTGAATCTGAATCGTCGCTATTCCACAATATATTGTTTTTTTTTAACTTAATGTTTTTGAAATTATTTTTAGTACACCAATGTCATCTCACGATTGCTTTGAGTTGGGTCGCCAGACATATAACTCCGGAGATTATGCTCACACAGAGGAATGGATGATTGAAGCTTTAACTAAACATAACTTTGAGTCAAATAAGACCGTACCAAAGATTGAAATTTTAGAATATCTAGCTTTCTCAACGTACATGATTGGTAAGCTGATTATAACAATAATGATTCTATATTATCTCATTGATCATTAAAAACAGTTGAAACTAACAAATTTCTGTTTGATTTATTTACAGGAAAGGTAGATATAGCCTTGAGCTTGACGCACGAATTGCTTGATATAATGCCGGACCATGTCAGAGCTAAAGGAAACGTTCCACATTATGAGAAGGCTATTAGAGAAAAAGATCAAACTGATCAGGTAATTAATTAAATTAAATTTCCTAAAATTAATCGTCCCTCTTAATTTAAGTGTGTCACTTTAAGTATTTACAGAGCAAACAAAAATATAAATACCATTGTCTTTCATCCATTTAGGAAATAAAAGTTGATGTGCCCTTAGAGAGAAGTGCCGGTATGCAAGAACGATTAGCATATGAAGAATTATGCAGAGATGAATATCAACTCCCGGAAAGTCTCAAGAAAGAGTAAGTGGATATTTGTACTAGAAATTAATTCTTAGTTGTGTATTACCTGAGCATTATCGTCTCTCGTATAACTTTGGCAAAAGATATGATTTGTTTTTCAACGTTACATCAAAGTGCTTGTCTATTATTATGTGATTAATAATTCACCCATCTCTGGATTTACTCAGTAGTTAATATGTTCCACTAAAAAACTGTATTAATGAAAATCGCATAAAAAATGTAATGAAGCTAGTATAAATAGATACAGATTAAAGTGCAATCAAAAATGTCTATAAAATATATATGTTTTAATAACAAACAAATATTTAGAGATAAAAGGAATCAATCTTTACATTATATTTTCTTATTATTCATTATAAAATATAATAAAAGATATAAATCATTTTACTCAAAATTTTTGCTGTTGTCTCTTGGGGTAACTGTTTTACTCTTCTTTCCAATTAATAATTAAATTAAGTTGTCGTCTTTATCACTTGAAATATTTAAAATATCTGGTTCATTTGGTGAATAAGGGAAAAGAAAGTTTTCCTTTTATTTTTAGTCGGTCATTTACGAATTTTTAGATTATTGAAGTAGTATTGGGTAGTAAGAATAGAACTTTAATAGAAGTAGTATGTTGGATATTAGCTTTGTTACCCAACAACAAAAACACTTTAAATGACTATTTTCACTATTACAAAACATGCATAAATCAAGGGATGGGTGTAAATAATTGTAAAAGAATACATTGGATATTTTTTTAATTAATTGATCAATTAAATAAAGGAATAATTGACACAAATATGTCACTGTAGAATCATTATTATGCTGTATTAAATTTCATTTTTAGTCTCAAATGTCGCTACGTATCTAATACTCATCCATTCCTTCGATTGGCTCCTCTCAAATTAGAAGAGCATTACCTGGATCCTTACATTGTTGTATTCCATGAAGTTCTGTATGACAATGAAATGGACTTCATCAAAGAGTCAGCGAAGCCAAGAGTAAGTATTTTTTTATGAATCTATTTGTTTATGTGAACTGTATATATAAAATATAGTCAATATCAGATATATTGAACATTAGAAATACTGCAAGGTTTCCCAAATAGATTCATATCTATAACTTGTATTTTGTTAAATTTGATCCATAACAATATTACCTCAGACTATTTATATATATATATATATATATATATATATATGCTCTGCATGGTTGATACAATTAAAATCGAAGTATCTAAATTTATTCCTTCACTTGCATGACATTATTCAAAAATAGTCCAGCTCAATTTTTGTAAATAGAATTATTCATTTAACATGCTTTCTTTTGGAGCTTCCAGTAATGACATGAAATAATCAGGGCGCTAGAAGATTATCAGTCTGATGCTTAAATAAATCCAAATTATATGATGCTTAAAAAAATATTTTGTATTTGTAAATTTTAACATACACATGACTCTTTTTTAAAACGGTAGATATGTTCCACAAAAAACCGTGTAAAAAAAAATGATGAGTTCATTGAAAAATAGGAGATTAGTACCCTGAATTTACAAACTGTGTTATTTGAAAAAAGAACAACATTGTGGGATACAAAATCGTGTAAAAACGGTAATATTCATTATTCATTATGATCCAATAAGTAAATAACACAACATAATATTCATAATATGTATTTTAATTAAGACAAAATAATACTATTCCCCGCTAATTGATTATATGCGGTGACTTTTATGAGGGACTAGACATAAATCGCTTTCATCTATAGAAATTTCTGACACGTCTAATGTGTTAGGATCTTAGTCTTTTGTTTGTTATTATTCTCTTGTGTTGTTGAATTTTTTGTAATTAAAATAATATTATCTGCTTCTGTGTTTTTTGTGCCTGGGAATCGTGTCAGAATTTTTGTTTTTGAAAAAAAAATATTTGTTCTTTTTAGTGGACCATGCTATTTCAAAATTGTGTAAAAAAATAGTTGAGTGTATATTGATTTTTTTAAGCGTTCACAATTTTACGCTTTGTGTTGCTGTGGAAATTTAATCTATTATGTTTCCTGTAATAAGAAATGTCAGAATGCTGTATTGTTAAATTTAACAAACCTACCAAAGTCTCGTTTATACAATTGTCAAAGAAAACAATACCTATTCATTTACCTTCTTACGAAAGGCACTCTCTATCTCAGTATGTTCAACTCTCTAAGGGAATTTGATAGCTGCAAGGTACCCAAACATTCATTGTGATTTTTGTTATTTTCAGTTCAAGCGCGCTACTGTCCAGGACTCGGAAACCGGTCAACTGGTTGTAGCCAAATATAGAATCAGTAAATCTGCGTGGCTGAAAGACGAAGAGCACAAAATTGTTGCCAGAATCAGCCAGCGTGCGTCAGACATGACTGGTCTCAGTATGGACACAGCGGAAGAGCTTCAAGTCGTCAATTACGGAATCGGTGGACACTACGAGCCACATTTTGACTTTGCTAGGGTAATTAAAGTTGTAATGAATATAAACAGAGCCAATTAAGTAATAGAATTGATGACCACAGTGGTCTTTTGACAGCATTCGTAACGGACTACTAAATTCCTGTCTGCTGTCTTGATTAAAAAAACAGATGGCAGTAGGTATAAATATTTTAACCGTAGTGATTTTTGATAACAAAGTTTTATTGATTGGTTTGCTTAGCACTATTATAATGTTATGAATTAAATTTAAGTAAAAAATATACTGTACATTTGTTCAGATGTATTTTTCCATTTTGTGCATTTTAAGTTTCAACAACAGTATAAGTCTGCTTAAACTTTACATTGATAATCCATGTGTATGATTGTGCTGTGTTAACCTTTTGAGTTCCAAGCGGGGTCATTCACATTGCAGAATTTTTCTTATTTCAACCATTCGCTGAATACCAATAAAATCTAGCTGATAATTATTATAATCTTCAATGATACCTCAATAAATGGAATGCAAATATTACCCAAATTTGTCTGGGTCACTTTGTACCCTGTTGCTCCTTGATCCTATTTTAGACGTTTTGGTACTCAAGTGTAAAAGTTAAACAGACAGATAAATAAGACATATTATAAACATGTGTCAAAACAATTTATTACTTTACTATATTTAATTGAAACCCGTTTTACAGAAAGAAGAAAAAGGTGCATTTGGCGGAGAATGGGGAAATGGAAACCGAATTGCTACTGTTTTGTTTTACGTAAGTATATTTTTTATGAAGAGAGCTTAAATACAAATGCTCCATGCCATTATATTTTCAATTGTTTATTACTCATATTAATACAACAAAACCACCTAGTGTATTTTGATGGGAGGAAAATCACCACCAAGGAAATTTTTACAATAAGAAATTGTAAATAAATTTATTTCATTGTCATGTGTGACGTTATAAAACGAACACGGTCATCTCCATTATAGACGTAACTGAGTAAATCAACCTTTTTCTTTATCAGGTTAATTTAATCAGTGAATCCATATTGTGCTAATTTTAAAATCATGGTTTCCAGTCACCGATTTGGTTTGAGCAATGGTTATTTATAAAAAATCCTTAATAAACAAGAAATTTTTATTTTGGAGTGGCCACTGATTTAACTTTTGATTATATTTCTGGATTTGAGCAGTAACCAAAATAAATTTTGTTGAAAATAAACATTTGTGATTAATACTAACAAATTTATATTTAGATACATAACAAACAGAGCTGTGGGAAAATATTTTTTCACCGTGTTTTTTCATTGAATATCCTTGAGCTTACATTTGAAAATAAATACTCTTAGTCAAAAATTCAATTTTATACATTTTATTCACATTATTTATGTAAATGTTTATTTCACAGTCAGATGTTCATTGAAAGACATTGAGTTATTTGTAATTGTGTAAATACTCAATGAAGATGACTATGTTTGAAAAATACCACATGCTTTGTTGAAATTTTTGTAAAATGATCTGGACCAGTTTCTGTTCAAAATGCTTATAATGAGTTGTTACATTTTTTTTTAAAAAAGTTATATTATTACAATAAAGTATTCTTAATTTTTTAACGATTTTCTTATATCCATGTGATGTTTTTTAGATGTCAGACGTCGCCCAAGGAGGTGGCACCGTATTCCCCGAATTAGGTCTGAGTGTGAAGCCGCAGAAAGGCACTGGAGTATTTTGGTTGAATTTACATCCGTCTGGTGAAGGCAACTTTGCAACTCGGCACGCTGCGTGTCCAGTTCTTCAGGGATCTAAATGGGGTAAGATACTAAAACAATTTTTATTTGCATATCTTTTGAATGTAAACTAATGATAAATTTTATTTTTGAAGCATTAAGTATATCCAAATTATAGTCACTCAATCTCTCTTTGTTTTTGGAAGAGTGAGTATAGAAGAATAGGGCATAGACAAAACTATAGGCTAGTTAATTGTTCCAATTTTAGATTCGGATGGGTGAGAGGAAATTTAGACATCGCAGACCTTTGAACAAAATCCGTAATCGATTCTGTCTGTCTGTACTGGGATTTGATCCGAAGCGCAGACAACGCCCAGGATTAAATAATTCACTATTATTTTAACTTATCGTAAAGCTTTTAGTTTTTTTCGTGAAGAAAAAAATACAAATTTTCTTTTAGTGTGCAGATGTTTACATATGAAAATAAATAAATATAAACAATTGTCTCTCAGCTCCATATAAATTGAACTCGAAATATTATTTTATGGTTTTGTCAACGTTTCAATACATTTGAATTGAATTGAGATAAATGATTCACTAAAAAGATGAAACATAATAATTTAATTATCACCTTTTTACAACTCAGTTTAGATGTGTCAAAACTACTAATTTCTAGTTGTAGCACTATGGAACTGAGTCATCGATATGTGTAGCATACATTAATTAAATATTAATAAAAATTACCAGTCTACAAAATTAAAATAGATGTAATACTTATCTAAACGGCCATATTTCTCAAAGGGTTGATATAATTCTATGGCAAGAGTTTCATCTTGAATACATAATAAATACAATAAAATGTTTCTCCATACCTCGTTCAACTACCTCCGTAACAAAATCAAACCAAATACTTAAAACATGGTCTAATTATATTACTGCCAAAAAGGTCACACACAGCTACATAAAATAATATTGCATTTTTCTATTTCGTTTCAGTCTCTAACAAATGGATTCACCAGAGCGGGCAGGAACTCTTGAAGCCGTGTAATTTAGAATACCAAATGGAAGGCATCAACCAAGATTTTGTGAAGCCAGTGAGAACAGGGATCACATCGAGATAATGATGAAGAAGCTACGACAAGACTCTGCTTACTTTAATTTTTATTTGATGTGATTTTCTAGTGATTTCAAAATCTCATTGGCCCGTACTTCAAAAATTTCATTAGCAAACTTTCAGCAGGCTGTCAATTTATAAATAATCTATAAAACTTCTGCCTTGACAGTTTGCATTGATATCAATGATACTATTTATGTTTGTTCCACTTTGCAAATAGATAAATTATTGTGGCGGCCATATTTTTTTTATGAAATTGTATCGATATAACGGCTCTAAACCAAATGTTCCTTATGATCTTATAATTATGTAAGAATTTATCGATTAATAAAAATTGTTATTTTTTAAGTGTTAGCATAATTTTATAAATTGATTGCTTATATTTGCATATTTTTTTCATAAACTTGGAAGACATTTTATATTTGTGTATTAAAATTTATATAAGCATAATTATTGTTTTATTTCATACATCATTATTTGACACATTTACTACTCTTTAAAATACACTATCGTTGATGCCACTTTAAGAATTTCTGATATATTATATTATGGTATCTTATTACATTGATTTTCACTAATACACACCAGTGCTTTCGAAACAATCTAACTGTATGAATTTTGTAGTGGAACTGACACAATGTGATGTGCTAGTGCTGTTTGTGTGCTATTCCAACGGTGCTGCAGTTATTTTATTATTTAATTATAACAATTTGAAGATATGTCACACTTCAATTTATGTGGCTTACATTTACACGGATTCTTTTGAATCTTGTCCACCGCATAAATGGTGTGTCTTCCTAATAGTTGAAGAAACTAAAAAGAAAAATCTTTTTTTGATTTCTACAAAGACAAAATGAGTAGTACAATAATATAAAAGGCATTAAAAACGTTAGCAGTGATTCTAGCTTAGATAGTAAATTTTGTATTGTTTAGACGAGTAGTGAATATTGTCTAAAGTGATTCATACGTATACAAAAACTCCATAAATAGACAGAAAATTCAATCCAATAAAATATAATACAATGAATCATGGTAATACGAGCATGTTTGTTACTTGCTGTCCGTACAATATATGTTTATAATATTATATGATGTCACTCTATGTACAATATTTTTATGAAGTCTGCAGCTGCTACCGATTTCATATTAGGCAGTTTTATTATACAGGAAGGAAATGTTAACCATTAGGACACAACGGTATTTGTATCATAGTGACAATTGCCAATTTTATCAAATATGTTAAGTCTCCATGTAAACTGAATCATAACCACCGTTAAAACTTTTTACCTGAACTGTCATCCGCCATGTTGCGATGAGAGTAGATATATTACAACAAAGATGTTACATAAAGATGTGCAATATGTACTTTATATAACAAGTCTGTTGTGTATATATGCAATGCGTTTTACTTGACTACATTGACAGTTTTGGAAGGCAGCCAATCGTGGAGATATTTCACAGCATGTGTAAACAAACATAGTTAGTACATGCATCAAAAATCATAGCATTATACCATACTGTGTTTGCTGTCACATACAATAAATTGTCTAAACATCTTTATCAAAACACTTTACTATTTTTGAAATATAACAACCAAGCAATGCACGTCTTTCAACTTTTGAAACACAACTGAAATCAAATACTTGTCAGGCAAAGCTTGTGTGAATTGTTATGACGATTATTCAGAAAAAATTCTAATGACTCATTTGAAATTTGATAACAATGATTAGTCAATGGAGAACTGACTCCATTTAAATTCCTAAGATATTATGCATTCATTTACTAACACTCAATGGAAGTAATAAAAAAAATTGCTTCATTATTGTGATCATCAAGTTTATGTGATAACTGGAAGGTTTATAAATGGAAAAACACAGCTATGTTTCAAATAAATCAGATATTAAATTTCAATTTTTAATTTTTCCAAGCACTGCATAAATATTACTGTGGCAACATGTGTATGCTTATATACTAGAGCAAGGAATCACAAACTTTGCCGTGATAGGGGACAACTTTCGGAAACAAAAATATTTAGCAGGCCATCCTTTCTTTTTTTTTCAATATTTCCTGTTTAAGAAAGCATAAGGCAACAAAAAAATATACATATATTTCAGTTTTTTAATCATGGGATTTATGCAATTGTTTTTTTGAAACTAAATCCTGCAATCTAGGTTCAAATTTAGCGGTGTGAATTCGCAAGATATGCGATATGGTTGTCTGCTAATTTTGATCATAAATTAATATGATTTAATAAGCTCACTGTAGAAAATGTTTTTTCACAAATATAAATTTTTACTTCCAAATAAAGAAAACATTTGATGATCATGTTTAATAACTACCATCAAACAAATCTGTACTAGAGGTAAGAGATTCAAATGTCTGCTGAAATAAATACTTTTATATTTCACTCACAGAATTTTACTGGACAGCAAATAGTACTAAGTTGGGTGGTTATATTTCTCTGAAGCAGTGCAGAGTATCTCATATCTGACCTTTCTCAAAATATTTATTTTTGTAATTCAATGGGTTTGTATTATGATAATAATTGATACCAATTAAAGTGGGCACTATTTATATATAAATATAATAATATTTATATAAATATAATAATATTTTTATTTCTATATTTCCTGGATAGCAATGTGAATATTAAGCTCACTTAATATTCACATTGCTATCCAGGATTCAGATATCAATGACTCTTGTGTATTAAGATGCTTTTGAAATGGTAAAATAAAAAAGAAACATGCTGCATTCAAATTGGGATTGAATGTTATCTATAAATGACAACTCAATTATTTGTTGAAATATACCAAATTAAAAATACATATAAAATTTTACAGGAGGCGCTAAAAACGTGTTTTAATGATTTTGTGACATATGAAAATTATGAATTATACACAACCTTGATGTGCACAAAGACAGAGACTTCTAAACTGGTGTTTAATTGACACAACCTAATATTAATGAAAGAAATTGTCTCGGAAAAACCTTTATTTCAGTGTTTTTTCTTGGTTTTAATTTTTTACAAGGTCATCTTTTTCAAACTTAAAAGCTAAATTTAGATACTTATTCGGCATTTTCAGCTTCCATCCTTTTGCTATAATGTGTGTCAAGTTGTATACATTATGATTATCGAAAAAAAGCTGTTTTGGAAAATTGAGGGTTACCTCCTTTTTCTTTTCCACAGTCGATATGCAATAAATATAATCTAAAATATTATTTTTAAAGTGAATATTAGCAGGTTTTCTCTTTTCTGCTGTTATTTCAGCTCCCTATTTGCGTTAACTTTTATAGAGTTTTTTCCTACAGCGTTTGCGGCTGTCGTTTCGTATAGGGGTCCCTTCTATTGCATTTTACAAAATTCTGTGAATCACTGGTGCGGCGCAGTCGAAAACCATTCCTGGGATATTCATCACAATACAGTAAAAAATATTTTTCCACTTGTATAGCCAATGAACAAATTATGATCAAGTAAATCGATTTTTTACACGTTTTTTTAATGTATACACTTTTCAGGTGTTTTCAACAATCGTAATCTTTTTTATCACTTTGATGGAATTGTATGCAATACTTAAATAAGCAATCGATTGTTACTTAATACACTTATGAATGTAAATGGCCAAAACGGTACTACTGTGTATACTGAAGTTGTCTTAGATAATATATATGTCAGAAATTGCAGTTATGTACTAATTTGATCTGAGAATATTGTTTTCTCTTAAATTAACAAGGTGTTCGTCGGCCTTAATAAAATTTAACAAGGGGCTCACGCAAGCCCCTCCGAGCTCCCTCCAGCCGACCCCTGCTACAAGGTCATTTAAAATATAAAAATGGGAAAAATGTTTGATTTTTTTCAAATCACAAAATACAATTGAAAACCTAACCCCAAATTTTGTATGGTTGCCTAACATTCTATTGCAGGGGGGGCAAACTTTTCGGATGAAGGGCTAAATTTGAGAATTCAAAATGAGCGGCGGGCCACAAGTAAAATACCATTTTATATGTACACCATTTATTATCATGAAAAAAAACAATCTAATGAGAGGAATGGAACTGTTTTCTTCTTTTAACATTTTTTTAATATCAGGTGCTAATGTTGTAGTTGAGATTCTTAAAACTGCTTGTAAATGTTCATCGGTGATGTTTGATCGTAAAGAGGTTCATGATCGAAAATATTTATTCAAATATATAGGTTGATCCAAAAATAGTGATTATGTTTATTTTTTTAAAAAGGCGTTAAAAGAATCAAACGTGTCTTTTTCAAAAATAAAATATTTCTCACGGGCCGCAGAAAAATACGCAGCGGGCCACATGCGGCACTCGGTTTGCCCGTGCCTTTCTATAGCATGGTCCCTATCTCGACGCTATAGAAGGTTTGACTGTATTTTTTTTATTGTAAGATTGAAAGTATAAAAAATATCTACATGAAAATGAAAATTCTTTTTTATTGATATTGTAAATAATAAAAATAGTAAAACATTTTTATTATAATGCCATTCCACCAAGTATTGACAGTGAACACCTTAAAAGTGATATTGTAAATAACTAAATAGTGAATAATTTTGAATAATGTGAGTATCCATAATAATGCTATGTATAATAACTAAAAAATAATGACAATACAAAATTTCATCACAGGAATTTTGAGGAAACTGACTGACATGATTATGTTTCAAGACATAATACAATGTCAGCAATCTTTTTTTTCACAGTGCCAGGTTAGTATTACAAATATTTCAATGAATCTTTTCCACGTGTAAATATTCAGTCACTTACCGGTGTTTGATCCATAAAATTTAGTGTTTATTCAAGAATATAGTAACATCACAAACCTTATGTTTTCAATAATAAAATTGCAGTAAGAATACTAAAATGAAAAATATATTTCTGGAGACCCTTCAGCATTGCAGATGTGTAGCCGGATTTAGATGAAGAGAGCCTCTAGGCCAGTTGTTTTCAACCGTTATGTTACTGCGCCTCCCTTTGAAGAAAAAAATATCTTCGTGCCTCCCCATCTTCATATAGTAATAAAGACACATATTCAAGGGTAAATAAATATGTTAGACTGTCCCGCCCCTTTGCGATAGCCCAAGCCTCCATTGGTTGGAAATAGCTTCCGATCATAGGCCATTCCGAGGAAATAGTCTACAAACCATAAGGCCTGGTTCTTTTTATTTTCATCGTAGCCCACGCAGAATTGTTAAAATTCATTCATACCCTGCAATAAAACAATTTATACCTGTGTCGGTGCCTGAAAACGTAGATGAAATCTTTTACGATTTTTTATTTTCCTTTAAATATTTATTTACTGTATATAAAAATTAAAAACATATTGATCAATTCAATGGACTTTTCTACCACTAAAAAACAGGTAAGGGCTTGTTAAATAAAAAAGCAGAATAATTGTTGGAACATCAATATATATTTATAATATTCTTATTTTGGTTTAATAACATCAAAATGATTAAATATCCTTAACAATATGATAACCGTAAATCTTATTGTAAAACATCAAAGATTGAGACAATTAATTGGCATTAAGTGGCCTTGTCATACAATGTAACAATGAGACTCAACTACACACTTACGACGTACAATGAGGGCCACAGTGGGCGCATAGCACACAGCACATAGGTAATGGAAACTATGAGTCTGACACACACACCCGCGTAACAATACCTAAGTTAGGAACACTTTACGTTGATTGTACAATTTGGTGGTCCAATATAGAAATACGAAGGATCGGGGTCCTACGCGGAAGAACTAGGCGACTGACCATAGACAAGATTAAATATGATCGAGCGACTTCTTTGAAAACTCACCGTAAACTCGCAGGGGCACCTTCTCGAAACCTCCGACCGTTGCGATACCCTGTTTGTGGAAGAAGGTACTATCTTTATCACATCTTTCTGATCATTAAATATACGTAGGTAAAAATTCATTTAAAAAAAACACTTTCCAAAGCAAATAGAAAATAAATAAAGTATCCAAAAATAGTCAGTACGTCTGCCCCGGGGACAGGTTTGCTTTAAGAATATAATTTATCTTTTTTTATTTTAATAATAATTAGCGTCATCGAATGACCCAAATGTGATTGTTCGTCATGTATAAAACTAATTTTGAGTGCGAGAACAACCTTGGTTACGTTTTAAATTCATTTATTTTAAATTATTCAGCGTCGACCGACATCTCATCACTTCTACGATCAGAACTTAGGAGTGTAAATTGATCAAGGTACATAGAGGGACGATTAAATATAACATCTCTTACAATTTAAAACGACTACTTTGACAGATATTATTACACCCAACAGATAAGACATTAAAGTACATCGATTGCAAATACATTGTAATACTATTTTGTGAAAGCTGACTTGATGAATATATTGTGCCTAATCTAATACAAAGAATGACCTTCGACGGGAAGCCCAGTGAGACAGTGACTTGTAAAGGAGCCACAAATACTGCTTCACTGGTTTCCTTCGAAGATCATCACGACGTTGACAACTTTACTAGTGTCCTAATTAAAAGGGGTCGTTCACGCTGACAATGTAAATCATACTCTAATTAAAAATTATAATATCGGAATGAAACGATACCTCCAAAGACAGGCACAACACCTTTGGGGTACTTTTTGGATATGACACTACACTCTTAAATAAAAACAAAGGAATACTTGGCATTAGAGATTCCAAATCAAATTATACCTTTACAACATTTGATCACAATAACCTCAGTTTTCATACAGATAAAACTTTTGGTTTGTAAAGATATGATTCATCTTTCCAGATGACTAGCAACTCTGATGAATTCTTAACAGATCTCTTACCGATAAAGAAACTAATCATTGACCAATATAACTGAAATATAAAAAATCTATTATAAAATAAAACTAAATAAAAAAAAATGCATAAATATCTTTGACATGACAAAAACAAAAGCAAGAGCATTTTAATACTCACTAAACCGTAACAAATTGATTTAGTTTTTTTTAAAAATAACGTAATTGTTAAATATTTATTTAGGTCATTGCCAAGAATTTGATATTTGGAGAGTCATGTCAAAGCAGAAAATAAATTGACTTTAGATCTCGTAGTTGCGGAATTTGGAGACGACTTCGGCGGGAGGCTCTTGTCCTTGACCTGTCCAACGTCCGCCCCAATGAGCAGCCCCGCCTTCAGAAGCGCGCCTCGCGGCTCCTGGTCCTGTTCCCAAGGTGCTTCCGCCCGGAGCGGCATTTCCGCTGCCCGCGAGCATTCTGTCCTTAGTCTTGGGAGTGGCCCAGTGCATGGATTGCTGGACGTGCTCCTTCATTCCCAGCCACTGCTTGTAACTGATGGAGATGCCGCTGGTTCGCCACTTGTCGTAGTTGCAGCGTTTTTCTGGATCGCACAGCGTCTCCTTTGCCTCCTGTTATAATTCCAAAAAAAACTTTTCAAAATTTTCAAAACAATTGCACCAAAAATATTATCGATCCAGGGATGCTAGTTTTTTAAGACAGCATGAATTATAAAATGATCAATGAAAAATCAATGCCCTTTTAGATTTTAAATGTTTATAATAACATGAAAGGCTCAACAGAAAAAGTCAAAATAGTTTTGAGTCATTTCCATGCATAAAAAAAAACTATCTATTATTCATTTTTCATCATTACTATATAAAAAAATGATACCTATACTTAATAAAATGTCTTCATTAACAAAATTCTCTATTTTTCTATACAACTTCAATGTGTTATTGTAAGGTGTACTATAGTTGAATTCATGTAATAAAAAAAGCAATCTGTAATTACTGACTATACGTTGGAGGTTAGGATTACAACATATAAGTCGGGAAACTCCCACCATGATTCGAACACCTGGCAACCCATTTATTGATTTACTATTAGAGAAATAATTTGTTGGTGTTTATGCTAAAATAACTTATTAAATCATCTTGAAAGCTAAATTTTAAGCATCGGAATGCTGGTGAGGCTAAGGTGGCTGGATTTTTTTATGAAATTGCTCAGTAGAATTTTAAATATTTCAGTTTATTAAAATTTGGGAATTATGTTTGTAATTACTTTTAATCCCCATTCTAAATTTATTAATTTGAGATGACTTTTTAATTATATGTTAGATGTGTTAAACATTTTAATTTTGTGCTATTTTAGAATCACTTTTAATGTAATTGGTATTTTCTTTTCAATGCCAATTGTTGTTTATAACTGTTCATTTTTGTATAAATAGCATTGTTAAATTATATTTCTTATCAGTTGACGATGCTCGTAATGAGCGAAACCGGTCCTGACATATTAAATAAAGTGGAATGAAGTACAAAGGAATATTGTGTTTTTACTAATATAATGCCTTTCCACCAAGTATTGACAGTGAACACCCTAAAAGTAGTAAAAATTAATTGACATATTCAAATTATAGTAAAACATGAAATTACCGCTTAATGTAATAAAAATAAGTCGAATAAAATGCAAATAATTCTGCATCCAACTGATCAATTGTAGAAGTAATTTACAATTTGCTCAATATAATAAGTATTTTTAAAACATTTTCCTCCAGGTAAATAATAGTTTATGACAAACAATGCTAGAAATTTAGTGGCCCTCATGCAAACGTCACACAACCCCCCCCCGCCGTGTTTTTTTATAATGAGTATGTAGAAATTTGGGCCCCGCTTATTGGTGGGCCCACGTACATTGCATGACGTGATATGAGGTGGCTACGCCGCTGATAGCAAAGTTTAATCAATACTTTCGATGGATTCGGCGGTAACTTTGTGGAAGTAATAAAAAATATAAAATAACTTAGATTATTGCACGTATGTATTGTGCTACAAACTGTGACACGTGTTTCGACTCTTTCAGAGGCATCCTCAGTCAATCTTACTTTCACAAATGCTTGTGTAAGTACGAATGTACGTGGAATAATCTAAGTTATTTTATATCAAGTTTAATCAAACCTGAACGAGTCATTCTTATTGATTCTTTTGTAATAAGTAACATATTATAAGTAGTAGTTACTGTAAGGAAAAGTTTTTAAGAATACTAAAATCTGAAGTGAAATAAATTACCTACCATTCTTATAATTATGTTTTTTTTATATGTAATTTATAAATATCAATAAAAAATAAGAATTATAATTTATATATCTACATTTAAAACCACATTTGTGTGATAAGGAATACCCCAGTAAAACAATTATGCGGTCAGTTTTGCTATTCCTAGATAATTTCTTTTACAAATGTGATACCAATCGGAATCCAATAAGAAGTTATTTTTATTAACAGGCTTTTGGTGAATTTTATTATAAATATGTAGTTCAAACAATGTTCTCGATAAGATATTATATGTACATTCACAAAGTTATAAAATATAATATCGCAAGACGAACATTCCATAGAATTATTTTTAATTGACGGTTAATTGTAAAATGTACATGACGCGAAAAATATATACCCAAGTCAATATTCTCCTCGAGTACATTTGATTAAGTTATATGAGCGTTTATTGCCAAACCAATTTGTATCATATTTTTAAATTAATAATTCGCACTCAGGGTCATATGATAGAGAAAGAAAATGTAAAAAAAACAAACTGCAAGGCAAGTCTTAAGTATAGAAAGTAAATACAGATCAAGGGTGTTTTGCAAAACAAATATTACATCGCACTTAAAATATTTGACTTTTTCGTACCTTTAATTTCTGGAATTTCGCCTCAGCTTCCTTATCCCCGTCATTCTTGTCAGGATGACACTGGAGAGCCAGAGCCTTGTATTCGGATGTAATCTGCTCTATCTAAAATAATGCATAAAAACATTAGTGATCCGTGACCTGTGACGACTCCACCTGATTTCGCTTGCATATTGATTTAAAAACACAAAGAATACCCGAAATAATAACGTATATTAATACTAACTACGATTGTAATGAAATAAATAACTCACTGATGAATTCTCATCGCAATTGAGCAATCCGTAGAAATCTTCGTCGGGGCTTTTCTGAAAGCTCAGTATCTCGTCCACAGCACTCATCTTGAACACCGACTACCCCAACCCTTGTATATCCAACCCTAGCGCTGCCCTAGAGAGAAAATCAATCTTTCCAAAGCACACATACACAATATGTACACATCCAACACTAACGTAAACACATTTGACACAGTTTCATTCCGATGGCTACGTTGGCAACAAGTTGCTCCAAATGTCACAATGTTACCAAAACAAAACATTGAAATTCAGTATTGCTAGAGGGAAAAAAAACATTTTCTGACATTGTACTAATAGTAGTAGTTTTAAAATATTATATACAAATTGTAATGCTATTATAAAATAGTATTCAACATCAAAATATAATCTGAAAAATTAATCATAGTTTTAAGTCATTAAATCTTTGAAAAAAATCAATACTCAATTTATTAAATGTACGAGGTATGTAAGTATTAAGGATTGGATATACTTATGCACATACAGTTTGACCAATACCTATTCCGAAGCATAATAAATATTATGAGGCTGTCCGGGTCAGTCAGAGCAATGATGTGTTTACGTGGAATTGTTTGATATTATAAAAAATGTTCAAGATTCGTTTTTTATCAATAATTACGATTTTTATCGATACTTGACGAAAATATTTTTATAATATGAATATAATTAGCACCGCTAATTATTAAGCCAACATAAATTCTTTATACTTAACATACCTATATATTTAATTATTAATGTTCTTTCGAAGAAATTATTTTTCTACATGTATGAGTTGCACAAGCTTCTCTTTGATATCAAATATTTAATTTTAGAGAAAGTCTCGTTTCATGAGTTTCGTGAATAAATATTTAACAAGAATCATTTGTGGATTATTGATTTCACGTAAAATAGGTACGTAAGCACGACACCATAGTAACGCTAGTCTGTTGAAATCCCAGATAACAGGTACACTAAAAACAATAATACATACAATATTGAAACATTCTTATTATTTTTATTTTTATAAGATATTTTTTTGTTTGCATGGAGCAAAAAATAGTTACGAGCTATGGAGGCGTCGAAATTTTATTCGTTTTAATTTATTTTATAGTATGTTTAATGTAGTGCTTTTTTGGAAATATAAAGTGCCGGAAGTCACTTCTTGTCGAACTTTTTACGAAAGATTTTTTTTTTTAATCCATGTCCGTTCTCAATGTGAAGAATATGACTTCCTAATTAATATATTTAAATATAGGGTTTTTTACGAGAACTGCTCGTTTCCCAGCTGCTTAACCTCTCTTTTTTTAGAAAAGAGTATGAATAGAAGGATAGAGTTAGGACAGAACAGTCAGGTTAATCAATCGCTCTAGTTTTGCCCTGTTCATTTTATGATTGGAAGGGTGGGAGTCCCACCCGTGGGATGGAATTCGGGTCGATATCTTTGACCAAGTACGCAAGTGCAAACTGCACATATTTTTTTTATCTAGCATCATTATTTCCATTGACTCTTTTAACGCGGAAAAACATATTTTTTCTTTCAATAAGAAGGCTATTCTATTTGTAAAAGGGTCAGAAATTATGTTTTATTTCTTCAAAAACTTTAAATAGTGCATTGAATTTCTGATTTGCAATATGAAGGTTAAAGGTTCAATGAAAGATCCAATTAGAAGGCTATAGATCAGTGTTTCTCAATGTGAGACAAGCATCCAGTTTCTATCAAATCAGTTAAATCAAAATATTTTATTTTCTAATATTGATTTGAAACATTAAAAATACTGAGAAAAATGTACCGAAACGTCGTTCCACCGCGTTTCATGGAAAACCCCCCTAATTTATTATCTAGTAATTGACTTTATTTAGTAATTGATTTTTGTTAAATTTAATGGTAATTATTAAGTAGTACGTAATTTGAACATAATAGAACTGAAATATGTTTCAATACTTATTAAAAAAATTAACATATAACGTTACAAAGCTTTTGTATATATATAAAAAAATAGTAAGGCTAATAACAATTTTTGACAAACGGTTGGTAAAAGAATTTATAAATAATGATACAAATTATAAATAAATGACACTAAAAAGATTGTCTTTATTTAAAATCGTTAAGACTTCTTGCAAATAAATACTACTAATATGCAATTAAAATTATTATATTTATTATTATATTATTATATGTACAACAGCTACTAACCTGACACCTAGAATTTTCAAATATGACATACTGTCTATGCCAAAACACAAATATCAGCGTAGCGTTCATAAATTATTTGATAGGTGATTTTGATGCAAATAATACTATAGAATTAGTTACTGATTCGGGTAATTTTTTTTCGGTAAGCAATTGAATTGATTCTAATTCTTAAAAACTAATTAAATATTAATTAATGTCATTTTAATTATTTTTACTGGGATTCCCTGATGTGTTATTGTTGTAATTAAATAAACAATTGTAGGTGAATCAAGAATAGATTGGTATTTTAAGAAAATATACTTATCAAAGAAACAAAGCAGGCGCACGTCATTGTAACACATGTGAAATTATAAAGTAGTACATTTTATATTGATACTGAATTTACAAAATTTAACTCGCGCGTATCGATCTAAAATAATATTATTATATGCTTCTCCGATCTAATATTAATTGTATTTAAATAAATGTTATTTTTTCTAAATTGGTTACTAGTGTACTTAAGAATTATTCAGCCGAAAGGCAAATCAATGAAGCATTAATTTCAGCATCGCCTCTTCAGAAATAATTGAATTAAGGCAACCTTCATGAGGGTCAGATATTATTAGAGTTTTCAAGTTTCAACGACTCGATGTTAGATTTATAAACGCACGATTGGGATAAATCGACAAAAAATGTAAATTTAGATCGATATGTGGTAGTTTCTGAATGAAGCGGCAAAAAACTTATAAACAATAACTATTCAAGACTAAGATAAAGTCATTCCATTCAGTGACGTTCCTAGGGTATATCACGCCGCTAGGGAATGTTTAAAATAGCGCTTTTACTATTTTTCTAACCATTTTATTTGGAAATTACCTTATCTGCCGCCTATAATTTTGAGATCGGTAAATGTCACACGTAAAGATGTTTTTGTCGGCATTTTTTTGTCAAAGACATTGGAGGGGAGGCATCATGTGTATTAAAAACCAAATTCGTGTGTCAAAAATATATATACATTTTTTAAGCATGTCCGCTCCCAATGTGGAGCATATGGTCTCCTAATGGAGTTTATCTCAACATATGTGTTTCTACGAGAACTGCTTGTTACTCAGTTGCTCAACCTCTAATTGCTAAGCCTCTAATCTATTGCCGCCTGTGTGGTCGAGTGGTCAACATCGTTGGCTACCGCTACGGAGGGCACGGGTTCGAATCCCGGTACGGGCAGTTTTATAAATTGATTTTTCAATTGATTTATGAATTTCTGTTCAAAGCCATGGATGTATGTGATGTCTTGAATTCCCCCCTCCTACCCATCCTATCCTATGAACGGGGCGTATAGAGAGCGAGTAGCTAACCACTAGTCCTGTCCTTGCCCTTTCCTTCTATTCCTACTCTCTTTGGAAAAAGAGAGGTTGAGCAACTGAGTAACAAGCAGTTCTCGTAGAAAAAATTCTGTTGAGATAAACTCCATTAGGAGTCCATATGCTCCATATTGGGAGCGGACATGGAATAAAAAAATAAAACCTCTAATACTAAAGAGAGTAGGAATAGAAGGATAGGGCTAGGACAGGACTAGTGGTTAGCTAATCGCTCTCGATACGCACAATTCAAGACATCACATACATCCATGCCTTCGAACAGAAATTCACAAATCTATTGAAAAATCAATTTATAAAACTGTCCGTACCGGGAATTGAACCCGTGACCTCCGTAGCCGAAGCCAACGACGTTGACCACTCGACCACACAGGCGGCAAAAATATTTAGTCATTTAAAAAAAACTGTGATCATTTGCCGCTCTTTAGGACTTGCCACCCCTAGACTACTGCCTAATCGCCTATGCCCACGGGACGTCCCTGATTCCATTATATATAATATGTAACCACGCATATTGGCAGCACTGGCGCCGTGCAGTTAGCGGGCGTCTTTTAAAAATATATATATTTGTCGCCAATTACCAATGTATTATTTCAGTCTAGAAAATAAAAGACAAAGAAAATTTGTTTATATTAAATCTAAACAGATAACCGAAAGAGGGACATATGGTCACTGTTAAAAAAGCACTAAAAGAATTATCGACTTCTCTATGTTTTGTAACAATTGTGCCACGATATTTTATTCTATTATTACTGTAGTGTACCAATTGTGTTACACGATAGACTGAGATGATCTCGTCAAAGAAATTTAATCCCTGCGCATGTTTTGTGGATCCTTCAAATCACCTATCTCCGATAACAGTGCTGAACTCATACCCGAGCGCCAAATATTTGTTTTATTTTTTTTACCATGTCCGCTCCCAATAAGGAGACTATGGATAAAATGGAGAGTATATCAAAATAACTGGTACATAATTTACACTCCATTAGGCCTTCCGAACTCTGTAAGTGGCCACTGTCATTAGACAGTAATTAAAAAGTGGGTTTTTTTTTATAATAACTATTCTCAATTCTCTACCTAATCTTTCAAGAGAAGGCACTTAATTAAATTGCATGCCAACATAAAAATAGTGATCATTTGTTTAAAAAGCATATCTCAGACCAGTACGGAATAAATTGTATCTAGACCAGTGGTTCTCATGTGCAGCCACCAGAAGATTTTGCTGCGGCCATTAACAGTAAACTTTTCTTAGTAAATACAACTGTTATTTTTGTCGCATCTCAACACAAAAATTTGGTGTGGCCACGAGACGTTTCCATAGGACCCGCTGATGTTTATAATGCTGCCACAGTGAAATTTTATTTGAGAAACACTGCTCTAGACGGAGTATTCATACGTATTTTTAAAGCCTCACCTTTTAGATATTTAAACTATATAATGACATTTACGAGAAATGGTTAATAGCCAAAACGTCTTTAATTCTATCTCAGACGCAGACACGGTGAGATATGCTCCTTCACTCAAACTGAGTCAAACTAATGCAAATTTATGTTTAGGCCAGTGGAGGGGAACCTGCGGCCTTTTACCTACTCTGATGCGGCCTTTTGACTTGATCAAAATATTCAATCTAATCAAAAAATTATACGCAAGCGTTTTGAAAAAGAGCGTAATCAAACCATTATATTATATGTTCGACAGTCGAAGAAAGGGGGGTGTGGCGGTGTCAACGTTTTCTTTATTGCGACCTTATATTTAATCAGATAAATGAATGTCGTCTTTTGAAATGGAAAGTTTCCCCACCACTGTTTTAGGCTTTTTAATTCAACATTTTATCTCATTGTCTTAGGCACTCCAATGCGCCAAATATTTTTTAATTATAAAATCATGCTAAATAAGTCCTTTCATCGACAAATACTTTCAAGTCCAGATCTTAAAATATAATTTAAAAAATCCAAATTTGACATTGACGGTGTCAGGTAGAGGTCTGCACGGGCCCGGGCCTGGCCCGCGGGCTCTTACCCGACCGGCCGGGTGAGCGGAATTGAGAGTCGGGCTCGGGCCGGGCCGGGCTTTGGAATTTGGGATATAATTTGGGGAAAAATATAGCAAATCGATGATTTCAAATTCCTCGGTGAGCTAAAATAAAAAAAAGGACTTTTGGAAATAATCTGGGGAAAAGTATAGCAAATCAAGGATTTTAAATTCCTCGGTGACCTAAAAAAAAAAAAAGGACGTTCGGAGATAATCTGGGGAAAAATATAGCAAATCGAGGATTTCAAATTCCTCGGCGAGCTAAAATAAGGAGTTTCGGGCTTCGGGTCTGGTTCGGGTAACAAGTGCGGTATTAGAGTCGGGCCCGGGTCGGGTCGGGCGTGAGTTTTTCGGGCTCGGACCGGCCCGTGCAGACCTCTAGTGTCAGGGCTTCAATTCAAACCTACCTGATCGAAGGGCGAATCTCTTACCACTAATCTCGATCACACATGCCGACAAACCTATTCCTATTATTCTATTTTTGTATTTTAATATTAGTTAAGGAATAGCTTAACTGCAAAATCATTCCAGAATTTTCTAATCTTTTACGGGCTCCTACGATGTTTATTTATTGATATTTTTATGAAAACTGTGATTTATTTTTACAAATAGTATGTGTTTTTTTACCAATAATTGGTATTTATCGCCGACTTTTGACATAAGAACACATTATTAAAGTATAAAAGCAAAACTAGACAATATACCCAAATACTATTTTTGAATTACTATATATAATTGCTGTGTCGGGTCCTATGGCGCAGCGGTTAGCGCTGTTGTCGTCCGTGCAGGATATCACGGGTTCGAGTCCCAGCACGAACAGCCTTTTTTGATCGATTTCTGTTTGAAGGCATGGGTGTTTCAGTTTGTGATATCTAAAAACGCCCTTCCGAACCTTCAATAACTGGGTGTAGCGATAGCGATTAGTTAACCAATAGTTCTGCCCTAGCCTTATCCTTCTATCCCTACTACTATCCTTGGAAAATAGTGGTTGAGCGACTGAACAGTTCTCGTTGAAGAAAACTGTTGAGATACCTCCATTAGGAGGTATCCAGGGATGGGCTCGGAGGGGCTCGCGCGAGCCCCTTGTTAAATTTTGGCGCGGCCGGCGAGCCCCTTGTTAAGATAAGAAAATCATTCGTCTTAGATCAAATCATCACATTCTTCAATTCAACTGGGCGCTTCTATTAGTTAATCATTAGTCCTGTCTTATGCTTATCATTTTATCCCTACTACTCTTTTTGGAAAAGAGAGGTAGAGCGAATAAGTAACAAGTAGTTTTCGTAGAGATACCTTCATTAGGAGGCCATATACTCGACATAGGGAGCGGACATGGATAAAAAAAATGGATAACATTTACCGAGCCCCTTGTTAAGATATTGGCAGCCCACCGCTGGAGGTATCTTCATATAATCTACATTGGGAGCGGACATGGATTAAAAAAATATATGATCGCTTGCTCAATAATGCACTGTGAATTATACAATTCCCAGAATCCGCCCCTGAAGACGAAGACCAGCTTCAGACGCTCTCGTCGAGACGAGTGGCTAATGCATCATTACTCCCAATCAGCTGGATGCCCATTCACCTATTCACTGGATGAACTGGTTACTGAATCATTGAATACTTTAAACTGTACCACAATTGCCGTGACCTGGCTGATAACGTAACCCCATCATAATGGGAATATTCCTAGTTAAAAATACTTGACTTTCTTATGAGACAAGCTCTTATTAGGGATGGTTTGCAATATGGGTATTAACGAAAACGAAACTCGATATTTCAATCATTTTTTCAATATCGAAATACCAGTTTTGATAATTCATAATAACAGTAAATGCTTATTTAAATGAGTTTTGGTTTAACATAAAACCGATGAACAAAGTTCTGACGAGGGCGTGTGCAGAGATGGGCTGGAGGGGGCTCGGGGGGATCGCGCGAGCCCCTTGCTAATTTTCGGCGCGGCCGGTGAGCCCCTTGTTAAGATAACAAAATCATTCGTCTTAGATCAAATCATCACATAACTTCAATTTCTGTAGATGGATAAATTTGTAAATTAGTTGTCGTTTCATTTTTTCATTCAGCGTTGTGGGCGTCCTTGAGCCCCAGTACGAAAAAACATTTTTTAATCGATTTATCTATTTTCTGTTCGAAGGAATGGGTGTTTGTGATGTCTTAAGATTGCCTCCCACTCTTCGGATTCTTCAATTCAACTGGGCGCTACTATTAGTTAATCACTAGTCCTGTCTTATGCTTATCATTTTATCATTACTTCTCTCTTTGGAAAATAGAGGTAGAGCGACTAAGTAGCAAGCAGTTCTCGTAGAAAAATAACTTTCGTTGAGATACCTTCATTAGGAGGCCATATACTCGACATAGGGAGCGGACATGGATAAAAAATTGATAACATTTACCGAGCCCCTTGTTAAGATATTAGCAGCCCACCGCTGGGTGTGTGCCGTAACAGCTTTCATCCATGTATTAAATAATATTTGTAAGATAAAGAATATTTGATATTTTTTATCTTTATCAATTTAAAACGTTTAACAAACGCAACATGTTTTATACCGTTCGTTCAGTCATGTGTTAATTTTGCAAAATTTACTTCTCACCTTATTACTGATTTCGCGATAACAGTTGTAATTATTTCATTATTTTTTTGATTATATTATTTACGAATTTTGTTTTGCACGGTTTTTATTACTTATTCGAACGGTATTGCTAATATCTATTTGATATATATTTTTTTTTGTAACAAATACTTTAATATTTGCAATCGCTAGTTCTCACATTTCAATAAATTGATGAATAACTAATGCACGTGTATTTTCATTACACCTGGTACATTTCTCCTTCAACACCGGTGCTTGCAAACCTTTCAGATTATTTGGAACCCTTCTAAAAATAGATGTTGTCCATTGAAAACTTAGAACTGTGTACTAATTTGAGAAAGTTGACTGATAATAGTTTTTTTGAAAATGATGTTGTAAGAATACAGATAAGCCAGCTTTACATAAATGCAGCGGTGGGCTGCCAATGCGTTAACAAGGGGGCTCGCCTAATTCCAAAGCAATTCTCGGTGTTCTAGGGAAGGAGTGAATTTTTTTATCACTCCTATGCATTTATATGCAATACTTAAATAAGCAATCGATTGTTACTTAACACACTTAATACACTTATAATATGTAACCATATGCAATTTACCATAAACTTATCAATGTAGATGGGTAGAAATTTACTACTGTGTATACTGAAGCTTTCGTAGATAATATATAAGTCAGAAATTGCGAAGGGAAAAGGACGTAACCCACAGCTTTTTCAAATCAGTTTTTTTCGATAATCACAATGTATCAATTTTGATACACATTCTATCAAAAGGATGTAAGCTGCAAATCCCGAATCAGTATCTAAATTTAGCTTTCAAGTTTGAAAAAAGATGAGCTTGTGAAAATTTAAATCAAGAAAAAAGTCTGAAAAAAAGGTTTTTCCTAGACAATTTTTGAAATTAATATTAGATTATGTCAATTAAACACCATTTTAAAAGTCTCCGTGCACTTCAAGGTTGTGTATATTTCATAATTTGCATATGGCCCAAAATCACCAAAACACGTTTTTTATGCCTCCTGTAAAATTTGCTATGTGTGGGTTACGTCGTTTTTCATTTCCACAGTCGATATGTTCTGTATAAAAAAAGATTGAGCGTACTTGAAATTATTTTTTCTTTGCGGCCCGAACCCACGATAATTTGTTTTATGCGGCCCTACCGCCGAAGGTGTCAGAAGGTAAAGGTTGTGCATCACTGGTATAGAGAAACCCAAGGCAGTCAATTTCTCGTCGTTTACAACAACTTGGCCTTTCTGTGACTTCAACTAAGAGAACTCTTTATAAAGGCCATATAGCATTTTAAATTCAGTCTTAGTAATTTGAAAAACTTGGCCTCCAAATTTAATTGCGCCTGGGGTCTCCCATGTGCTTATTCCGACACTGCTCTCACATACGTTTTTAAGACACCTATCTATTGTTTTAAAGTAGCGGTGACAAACTACGGCCCGCGCTCTGGATCTGGCCCTCCAAAGATTTCAATCCGGTCCCAAATTTTTAATATATATAAATATTTTACATATTAGAAATATTGTTTTTTTTTTTAATTTATAAGGTGCTCGTGGTGCTTAGTCAAATTTAAAAAAATCGAGCAAGACATATTTCACCACTGTTCTTACAACTGAAAGAGTCGTATTCTGACATTAAAACTCTATAGCTCATAACCGGGGAAGACGTTATCCACGTAGCTTGACAACTGATCCTCTGATCCTAAAATACGAAGTATCCGGTAGAAGCAAAATTCTCGTATACAACTGTGTACAACCTTCAATCTCAAAAATAGGGCCACTGTTGAATAAGTCTTGAATTATTGATGGAAGAACTTTTTATGAACTGAATTACATATGTACACAAAATTGTCGCTCATGTCTCTTGTGGTTCACCTACAATTTTCCAACGCGTAGATATTTTTAACTCTTCTTTTGATGTTCTTTTATTATAGCAGAAAGTTTTTCACAATTTCTAATTTAAAACTTTCATCAATGAAAAAATAAAAATAAATTATAACGTATTTTTAGATTTTTCGACCGGAAACGATGTTGAAATAGTTATTTTATCATCCAACCTGAATTAAATTAACTTGATCGATTTTTGTGTTGGATTCATTTTCAAATGTTTGTATTTATCTAATAATGGCAAAACTAGAGACTGCACACGAAACAAGCGATACTGTTTTCCGACGTTCGTTCCAACTTTTATATGTCCAGGCGCCCTAAAACAGGGCTGTGGAGCCGGAGTCGGATTGAAAAATGAGCGGCTAGAATTTTTTTTGAAAAATATATTCAATGATCTGTATTTAAACAAAATAGTTAAAAGTGTTGACATTCATCCTTGGCTGACTAAAGATGATCTGATGGTATACATTTATATCAGTTAAAATGAAATTATTGAAAAATTTCCTCGGAGTCGGAGTCGTCTTTTTTTATGCGACTCCACAGCTCTGGAAAAAACACTTAAAAAAAGATAAAATCAATATTAGATAAACATAATTGAAAACCAGTTTAATATATATGTATAGTACTTACACAAGGTTGTGTATATTTCATAATTTGTCTTTGGCCCAAAATCATCAAAAACGTTTTTTGTGGCTTCTGTAAAATTTGTTGTGTGTGGGTTACGTCCTTTTTCCGTTCCACAGTCGAATTATGTGTGTTTGCATAGTGATGTACATATACCTAGGTAAGAATTTTACACGAAATGGCTAAAAAAATGGGACGTAGAGAAAATCTGCATTTTTTAAATCAATGCCCAAACCAGGGATGTGCTGGAAAGGGCTCGCAAGGGCTTGCGCGAGCCCCTTGTTAGATTATGAAATCAATATTTCCAGATATATGCGTTTTATAATGTATAAATATGCATTATAACAAAACTTATGAACGCAGCCTTAAGATTAAGCGAGCCCCTTGTTAATGTATTGCTAGCTCACCGCTTGCTAATATTAGCCCAATCAGATTTATCTATAATCTTGACTCAAAATGGAGAATTTCAACGAAAGGATTTAATTAAGAATTGTTCGTAAGTCAGTTAGTTGCTTATCCTATTTTTTTAGAAAGAAATAAAAGCATTAATTAAGATCTTGGTAGACAAAACCATACATTGAAATTTTGTGAATTTGTTAGTATACAAGTTATATACAGTATACATGTTATTTATTAGTATACATCCAAGTGAATTTGTTAGTATACAAAAATTATTATTTTATTGTTTTAACAGTGAGATCATGCATACAAATAAAAATTGGCAAATAAATTTGCTGAAAAAGTTCCAAAAAAAATCTACTGATAAAGCAATATTCGCCTGACTCACTCATTTGAATTCGGAATATCAATATCGCGCGTTTGACCTTTTCACGCGCAATCGGGTAGAACGAAAGCTCACTCTATTTTTTTATACATAAAACAAATATAAAAATACATCAAGCCACCATTATGGAAATACATCATCGTTTGGGTAAAATATTATAATGAGTTATATTGACATTTTATTGAAGAAATATTGTCCAAAAGTAAAATATTTGGAAGCTTTTATGGAACGGTTTGCCGCTTAGTGAATATTCATGTATGCCAGTGATGCACAACGAACGTGCGGCCCTTTTTGACGTTTGTGGCGATCCTCAAATGGTTTTTTTTTTCAAAATTAAACATAATAAAATTTTTTCACAAATGAAAAATTTCTCACGCAATTTATTTTTTTATTAAATTTCTTACAATTTTTCAATGAATGAAAACAAGCTTTTTCTTTAATGAAGGAGAATAAATCGGTTTATAGAAACAGGCTTACTGAAAATTTGAATTTGATTGTCCGGCTTAATACTACAAATATTATACGAGGTGGTTAAAGAGAAAGATGAAATGATTATTAATCTGAATGAGGAAAAATCAATATTTGAGAAAGAGAATCTCAGTTTGATCCAAAGTAAACTAGAAGATTTGAATAAGAGAGACATAACTTATAATAGTCAAATTATAAATAATTAGTTTAAATTTGACAAAGACGAAGATCCCCTTAACTTTGGAATTAAATATGAATAAATAAAACATGTATACCGAAATACATTACAGTAAAAACATTTTTAATAAACAAATACTCATAATCCTCTTTTTGCATGGTTTATTTATTGTAACGTTTTCGAAATAACACGGTCAAAATAATGTAATGTAACCTTTCATTCATTCATCTAAATTCACTTCACCTTTTACACGGTTGTTTTACATGGAACGTATCCCCCGTGTGAAAGAGGATTGAACGTACATTAATTATTTTTTTTCTTTGCGGCCCGAACCCACCATATTTTTTTTATGCGGCCCGCTAGAAGATAAAGTTTGTGCATGTCTGATGTATGCAAAGACACTACTTTCTGACAATAAAAATATTTGAAACTTAATAATTAAATATGAATGCATTTAACTTAAAAAGAAATTCCTTAGAAAAATCATTTTTTCTTAAAAAATATATTTTTTTGCTATACTTATCCAACACTATTTTTATCCATGTTTGGTTCCTATGTGGAGCATATGGCCTGCTAATGAAGATATCTCAACAGAAGTTTTTTACGAGAAGTGCTTGTTTCTCGGTCGCTCAACCTCTTTTTAGATAGGATAGAAGGATAAGACTAGGACAGGACTAGTGGTGAACTAATCACTCTCGCTACGTCCAGTTATAAAAGAATCGGAAGGATAGGAGAGAAAAACAAGAATTTGCGAAATTTCGTAAATGAAAAAGTGTGAGACCTTTTTTAAGCTCTTTCGAAGAATTTTTAGAAAATTTGTCTGTATGTCAATTTCAAAAAACTAGGAATTTGCGGATTTCCTAAAATGATAAAAAAATTGGTCGCAGATTTCTTAAATTATCCAGAATTTTGCACTTCTTATTCTCAATCCCGAAGTCCCGGTTTAAGAACTGACACAATACTGGGATTTCGAGATAACAAATTGGACGCCCTAGTAACAGCGGTGGGGTGCCAATACGTTAACAAAGGGTTCGCATAATCTCAAAGCAATTCTCGGTGTACTGGAAAGGAATGATTTTTTTTTTATCACTCCTATTCAATTATATGTAATACTCAAATAAGCAATCGATTGTCATTTAAGACACCTAAAATATGAAGAAATATAAAATTTATCGTAAAATTATCAATGTAAATGGCTAAAAATTTACTACTCTGTATACTAAGCTAAAGTCAGAAATTGCAAATATATACTAATTTGATTTGATAATATTGTTTTCTCTTAGACTAACAAGGGGCTCGCCGGCCTTAGTAAAATTTGACAAGGGGCTCGCGCGAGCCCCCTTCAGCCCACCCCTGTCTAGTAAAGACTAAAGATACATGTTAATTTCAAGTCTAAAAAATCTTGATTACACGTTGGCTGTGGATGTGAGCAATAAAGCTCTGCTAACAATGCTGGTACATCCGATGCATACGCTCGTGGACTCGTTCGTTAGGGGTCGTGTTTTTTTATTACCCTAAACTTTCTATGCGCTTCTAGTAGGTAGCTTAACTGTTGTTTCAATGAAAGATGCATATATACAGAGGCGTACGGATTTCGAATTCTCCATCCAACGCGTAAAATCTAATTCCGATCTGGCATTCCAATTGATGAAATAATGCATGTTTCGTGTCAGAAAAGCAATAAAATAATATTTGTATAGTATAACCGAATGTTTCACTCGACCAAGGCAATAAAAATCGAGATAATATCACAAAAATCATTGACGAAACATTCAAATTTAAAATATCATTTATGTTTTTCTATGACACAAAGATTACAATATTATGCATTCATAATATGTATACAATAACAGTAGAAAATGTGCAGTTAATGTATAGTAATTTGTTTAATTTTTTTGCTTCGATTTTGTCAACTTATGATCAGTAATTAAAAAATAATAAATAAAGGAATTATTCAAGTTCGGATGAACAACACGAAGATTTCTCATTTTTTTAAACATAAAAAGTATAACTAAGTAGTTAAAATCATTCAAAAAGGTGTCCATATTAATTAAGTCTCTTGCTCCATAATTTGGAAACACTAAAGGGGACAATACTAATTGATTAGCCTAAAAATTAGATCAAAGTTCCGAAAGTTCATTGTAATATATTTACATAGAACCCTAGTTAAATAAATAAAATATTAATTTGTTGGAACACACCGTATGTAAATATATAAATAAAAAAAAAAAGATTTGACTGTATGTGTTTTTTTACGCATAGCTAGGTACCTAGTTTTATTTTATATTTAGAAGTCACAAAACGAAATTGTTCAAAAACATTGATATTTAAGCTAGGTTGGTAAGACATTTGATTAATTTAGTAAAAATACATCTTTTGTATGAATGCTCGAATGCAATATTGATCTTTTCCTTCGCTTTAATGCTATTTTTATATCAGATAGTCATTTTTCAATTATTTATTTGTCAGATTCTCTAAACACAATTATTCCAAGCTACCAGAAATATTTACATATTTGCTATTATGACTCATAGTATTTCCGTTATGAACACATTTTAAAAGTTTTATTAATGTTTCGTTTATTTATAGATTATTTGTAGTTATGCAAAGCATCATATACCTCTGTGACAGCAATAGGTTTTATTTAAAAAATGGCGGTCGAAATGAAAATGGCTTACAGCAGTATCGTTTACAGCCAGAAACATAATCATGTTTTCATTATTTACCTATTCTAAATTTAAACTAGCTAGCAGCATACTGATATGATAAACATCAATAAAGTAAGGAAGAGTTGCGGGATTAATTCAATTAAGAAAACCTTGTCAAAAATAAAATAGTAAATCTACTGCTAAATTGTGATATTTCTAATATTTATGCTGTCTTCTAATAAGCCAAATAAGCATATAGTCTTTAATAAAAGTTATATGTATTACTTTTAAGGTGTTCACTGTCAATACTTGGTGGAATGGCATTATAATATCTAGATGTCATACTAAAGGTGTCATCTAGGTTTCATACTAAAAATCTTTTATTATTTTTATTATATGTATTAGATTAGATATGTTATAAGTATAAGATAAGTATTAAATTATTATGTTGTATGTATTAGATTAGTATATGAACAGTTTCTGAGGTACTCTTTTGAATTCGGGAAGATTAAGTATAAAATTGCTAATTTAACCTTACAATACATGTAAACATCCTCACAAGATTAATGTCAATATATTTTTAATTTAAGATTTGAGATGTTATTAAAACTTATTTTTTCTCTTCGGTTTTATTTCACACTTTCTTGGGTTTATCTTAAACCTTTAATGTCAAATATTTTACTATTTATTATTAATCCTATGAATTGATTACATGAATTTATATAACTGAATAATATATACATACAAGTACAAACATGTGAAAATATTACCATAGTTGAAAGTTTTAATGGTTCAGAAAAATGAGTATTATTTATTTTGAGTTAATGGTTTGAATTAAAAAAAGGGGGGCTGCAAAGTTTTCCTAGGCGAGTCAGAGCTTTAACGTGGCGCCCCTGCCCACAACACATGTGTTGATCGTTCACTTTACGAGGGCGGGCGTCTTGTTCCGCTCCGCAGTATCTGCCAAACTCTCGGCGGGTCGCACCTCGCACCTCGCGCGACATCCGACCTCCAACTTCTGTGTACTATTCCGACAAAATCGCTCGCCTTCTTTTTTTCGCGGCCTTACCAGCGAGCGATCGCGAACACCGCGCAATTCGGAACGTGCCCAGCGATTCGCGGAATTCGAAATTTGAATCTCGTATTTTGACAGATGTGCGCGCGTTTATTTGCAAATCCAATAACATTTGAAATTCATCCATTTGCAGCATTCAAAACAAACATTCAATTAAAACGTCTTCATATCAAAACTCTCTTCAATACAATATAAATAGTTACATACTCAATGATGCCAATAATACAAAAGTGACAATAATAGTAGTTTTCTATGTTTACGGAGTTAAATAAACAAGTATAATCGGACTATTTATTCGAACATTGTTTCAAAATCTCAAAGATTAAAGTGTTGCCGTGACTTATATTATAACATTCCATACATAGTCTTAATTACAGTGCCATAAACAGAATCTGTCATTATAATTAAATAAAAGCAGTGCAATATTTAATATCGTAATATAAAAATAATATCTACGTTTTATTTTGAACGCAGAGGTAAATACATTGTTGGTCGCAGAGAACAGTGAACACGAAACGTTTTGTTTACAATTTTAATGATGTACGGCGGTGTGCGTAGACATTTTACACGTGCTTCATAAAATAAGTTAGGGACAAAACGAAAATACCACACGCCCGTCACGTAGCAAAATAGGTATCTTTGCTGCAGCCAACTTTGGGTAGCGGAAGCAGGCGTCGAGGAGCGGATGTTACGATGGCTATGGGTAAGTCGAGACGCCTTTCGGCATATTAAAAACACGCCGGTAAAACATTAGAATGGTGGCAACCATTGGTCGGCGTTCTGTCATATCAGAATCTCAAACCTTCTAAAATTTTACGATATATATAAATATATATATTTTAGAAGTTTTTATTTTACAAATTAATTGTTCTAAATAAAAAGAAACTAAAACAAAGCCTCTAGCCTCGAAATATGTTACATAGAAAAATATTGTACAAAATATAGATGGATTTACATCGATTTGATGCAAATCAATTGAGGGAAGATGTCCAGTTAATAAATCTGCATTAATGTACTTTCGATGGATTCGGCGGTAACTTTGTGGAAGTTCATTTTAATATAAAATAAAAATAACTTCGATTATTCCACGTATTGTGTTACAATTTCATACGTTGCATTCGTACTTAAGCAAACATTTGCGAAAGTAGTTGTCTGAGGATGCCTCTGAAAGAGGCGAAACACGTGTCACATTTTGTAACACAATACGTGGAATAATCAAAGTTATTTTTATTTTATACTGCATTAATGTACTTATCGATACAATAAATAACGGTTTTTATAAAATTCTAGATAGACTAGAAAAGGCGTGGAGAACCTGCGGTCTTTTGGCTACTCTAGTGCGGCCTTCTGGCCAATTCTTTTATTCTGCAAATTTTTGTAATTTCGTAAGTTCTTGGGATTTTCGATGTCCAAATCCTTGAAAGACCTAAAAAAGGGTCCCACACTGTCAGTGGTGTAGTGGTAAATAAATAGGTACCAGGTCGGTCATTGATTCTTTCCGTATTTTTTTTTTTATATCCGTCCGAAGTTAAAAAAAACCACAAGTTTTAACAATTAAATCAATCAAAAACGATTTTTAATAGATGTATGTACTTTAAAATTAAGTTACAAGTCAAAAAGATGGCAGGGTGACTTCTTAATTTTCAGGTGCCAGGTCGCCGACCTTGCCCGACCTGGCCTCACTACACCACTGCACACTGGTAATTTTGGGAAATCCGCAAATTCTGGGCTTTATAAATTGTCATGAAATTGTTTCCGGACAAAAATTCCCTAGTCAATGTTTACTGCGGCCTTCGTGTCGAATCAGAAAAATGAATGCGGGCTTTAGAGAAGAAAAGGTTCCCCACCCCCGGACTAGAATCTCACTATTTAATTATTTCATTTTTGTCATCTTTGTTAATTACCGACTGTGTGCGATATTAACGTAATGTTGGTAACATTTGTTTGACACCAATAGAAAATCTGTGACAGTATACATATATTCAAATATTATCAATTCAGTTAACTGTTACTAACTTCACGTTGACCCCAAAATTTCGTTTAAACTTTTCTTACACGAAAGCTGAAATATTTCTTTGGAGATTATGAATAATTTCAAATCAGATACGTAAAACAGAATATTTAAAAAAAAAATGTCACTCTATTGTTTCTAAAAACTACATCTTTATATTTACATGTTCTCGTCCGCAAGGAAGTACATATAATATTCAGTTATCAAATACATGTAACGGCTTTTTTTGAATAATTGTGAAATGTTTGAAGGTTTGATATATGTTTTTGTAAAAAAAAACTACCTATCATGGTTCAATAACTTTTCAAGAAAAAACATTACTAGATCATTTATTTTACCTGCACTAACTATATATTATGGCTCGTGAGTCAATGGTTTTGAATTACCTTTTATTAATATTTGATTAGGAATGACATGACGGTAGTCTTAGTTTGGTTGCATCTCCCAGACAATTTTTTATATTACTTTAAAATGCAGCGGTCCTATTCTAAAATATTTAATAAGGAACATAAAAAATATTTAAATTAAGAAGTGTCCACATTGCCACTTACACTTCTACGAGAAACTGCCGATAAGGTATGATTGTTTTTCTCGTATATTCATAACTGTAATCTTACAATTAATATTTATTCATTAATTCTAATTTTTATTCCAAGTGTTCCACTACGACTTGTTCTAGAAAAATGTGTTTGTACTTATGTATTTAGATATATTTATATAAATTCCTGTCGATCGATGCATTTGTGTACAAAGACATAAATGTTTGTGGTATTTTCATAACTCCCCAATACCCACCTCCCATCCGATTATTGATAGCGGCGCGGCGTAGAGGGAAAGCGACTAGCTAAAGAATAGTTATTTTACTCTTTTAATGTGCAAACTGTCGACTATTGATATTATATTTAAAATATAGCACTTTTTTGTAATAATTTCACATATTTTCAGGAATGGTTTTGCTTATCACGACCAGAGATGGGCTGGAGGGGGCTCGGATGGGCTCGCGCGAGCCCCTTGTTGAATTTTACTAAGGCCGGCGAGCCCCTTGTTAATTATAGAGAAAACAATATTCTCAAATCAAATGAGTACATAGCTTGAATTTCCGACTTATATATTATCTAGAAAAGCTTCAGTATGCACAGTAGTACATTTTTGGCCATTTACATTGGTAAGTTTACGGTAAATTGCATATCGTTACATATTATAAGTGTATCAAGTAACAATCGATTGCTTATTTAAGTATTGCATACAATTCCATCGGAGTGATAAAAAAAACTCACTGCTTCTCCAGAACACCGAGAATTGCTTTGATATAAAGCGAGCCTCTTGTTAAAGTATTGGCAGCCCACTGCTGAACGAAACCGGTCCTGATCTTTATTTAAAAGAATATTGATATCAATACAAAAATGTACTTTATTTTTTTAATGTCATATCTGAAATGAATTACTCGTTTCTCCCTCATTATGAAGAAACTCCCTAATTCTGAATTAATTCTGTTGAAATTTTCCACTGGGTGTCCATGGCAACCATATCAAAAGCAGATATGCTATGTAGAGTTGAACCAATAAGATCTATCGTATTTTTGACCACAGTCTGTGATCAAAGAGTTCTACTGGCTTACTATTTGTGTGACATTTCATGAAATAATAATATTTTTGTATAATGTGTTATAACCGTCAACGTCCTGGATTTGTTGAAAACTTTTGCATTCTCTTATTAAATTAGCGTCCAAATTTTGAACATTATTACAAGTTTTGTCACTAACGACCCGGGTTTTGCCTTTCGGCATCTTCATGCGTTAAAGTACACGGAAGAACTTGAACTGACGCAGTTCAAGTCATCCGTATTCACTAATTTTACATTTATAATAAATATCAGAGCCAGTTTCGCTTATCAGAAGCACTTTCAACTATCTTTCATTTTAAAATAAAATATGCCACCTTCCTGTTATCATTTAAAAGATCATTTGAATTGACAATCAATAATAAATGGCACTATTTTTTTATCCATGTCCCCGCTTCCAATGTGGAGCATATGGCATCCTAATGGAGGTATCTCAACAGATTTTTTTTCTACGGGAACTGTTCGTTACTCAGTCGCTCAACCTCTCTTATTCAAAGAGAGTAGTATGGATAGAAGGATAAGGCTAGGACAGGACTAGTAGTTAGCTAATCGCTCTCGCTACACCCAATTATTAAAGGATCGTAAAGGGTGGGAGGGAATTTTCAGACATCACAAACACACATGCATTCAAACAGAAATCGATCGAAAAATGCTTATCGTACTGGGACTCGAATCCGTGAAGTCCGGCACGGAAGCACACAACACTAGCCGCTGCGTCATAGGACCCGAAACTCATACGAGTGCTTAAACTACCTAACCTGACCTAAAAAACTTTTTCTACTAAAAAAATAAAAATGAAAAATTTTCGGCCACTTGTATCGTGTTTTGGTTTTGAATTCACAACTAAAAAAAATGTCTCCGGATAACATAAAAGAACCACAATACCTCTTCGAAAATAATTATCAGTAAAACCCTTTGAAAAAACTAGCCATTATCTTCTATTATAAACCGTAAAAGAAACGAAACAATACTTTAACTATTTTAAATTATATTCATATCAACTTTTTTAAAAGTCTGGAGCAAACATTAAAGTTCAATTACTCGCTGTTGCTGTCAGGTGGTGATACAAAAATAACATCGTAAAACCAGGATAAGAAGATATTTAAATGATTTTATTTTTTTTATTTTGGAATGCATTGTTTACATTACATTACATTTAAATAAAAATCGTATTGTTTATACTGTGTGTTACGTTATACGAATTTTATTGATGTCGCATTGAAATTTGCATGAATGTTTTTATGCAAATTATGTTTATTTATTTATGATCTGACATTAAAAGCGACTGCACCAGCAATTGACAATCGGAGGTTGGTGGATTCCTCTCTTTCTCGAATACATTAGCTTAGTACATACGCAATAATGAAATACATAATATGTGCACTAGGAAGTGTAAAAGGTTGAGTGCAGCTGATTTAAATAATTATTTATTACAACAATTAAATCTATGTATAATATTATTTTCAATTATCTGCTTACAGTTAATCAATATTTAATTGATTATTTGGATAATTATCTGTTAAATCATTCTTCCGCTTCCGTTACTAAAGGAAATGATTAAACAATTAATGGTACGTCCGCTTAGAACTTTTTTTAATTAAAAAGATAATTGGAAAGATGTTCACAACATTTTGCATGTGTACATATCTAAGTATGTGTGTGGCTAAGTATTGTAACGGTATAATGCAGGGGCTTTCAATTAATTGTCAATTTGAACCTTAAACTACAATAACTTCTTGTAAACGTGTAAAATATGATATCGACTTTGGAAAGGAAAAAGGACGTAACACGTAACTCACACATCAAATTTTACAGGAGACGCAAAAAACGTGTTTCGATAATTTTGGGCCATATGCAAATTTTTAATTATACACAACCTTGAAGTGCACGGAGACTTCTAAGCTGGTGTTTAATTGACATAATCCAATATTAATTCAAGAAGTTATGTCGGTAAAACCTTTATTTCGGCCTTTTTTCATGACTTTAATTTTTTACAAGGTCATCCTTTTCAAACTTAAAAGCTAAATTTAGATACTAATTTGGCATTTGCAGCTTGCATCCTTTTGATAGAATGTGTATCATGTTTGATACATTGTGATAATCTAAAAAAACCTGTTTTGGAAAAACTGTGGGTTAGGTCCTTTTTCCTTTCCACAGTCGATATCTAAGTATGTATGTGGCTAAGTATTGTAACGGTATAATGCAAGGGCTTTCAATTTATTGTCAATTTGAACCTTAAACTACAATAACTTCTTGTAAACGTGTTAAATATGATATGATAAAGTAGAGAAATAATTAGTAAAAACACAATAATCCTTTGTACTTCATTCCACTTTATTTAATATGTCAGGACCGGTTTCGCTCATTACGAGCATCGTCAACTGACATCGTCATCGTCAGTTGACGATGCTCGTAATGAGCGAAACTGGTCCTGACATATTAAATAAAGTGGAATGAAGTACAAAGGATTATTGTGTTTTTACTAATATAATGCCTTTCCATCAAGTATTGACAGTGAACACCCTAAAAGTGATAGAGAAATAATTCCTAAGTCAACTACTAACAAAACACATGTGATACAATATGAATTATACTAACACCAATGTTGACCTATGTATTTTGAAAACATGTCATGTAGATACATATTTCTTATACTCCAGAAATATTTGAAGGTTGACGACAACGTTTCTACGTATTACTGTTAAATATTGTATTCAAATGTCTAAATATGTTAATATATATTATGCCCATGTTATGTATAAGAATAGAAATCTATTATGTGATATGTTTTTTTAAAATATCTTATGTGTCCAGTTAATTATGCTGATTGAATGTTTTTTACAGAAGGTTTATCATATATACAAAATGTATGTTTCGTTTAATTGTATTTTTAGTGTTTTATTCACTGATTTTGCAAAACGATGAGTTCGCCATAAAAATATTTACGCGTAAAAAAATAACCAAATTCTCGTGACTAAAGAAAATAATAACTTACTTTCTGAATCGCTTTTCGCATAACGCGTGGGACACTTCGGGATATTTCTGTGTTTCGATGTTATGAGTTTTTTTTTTGAAGATTGTATCATATTTTTCCAGATAAATAACAAAATCCACCATGTTTATCAGTCAATATTATCAATGCCACAATTGCATGTTTGAATAAGACTATCAGCAAAAAAATAATATTCGACTATATAATAATTTTGTTTGTGACGTAATTATTTCGAAGATTCGACTGGGTATTTTTTCATGTCAGAAAGTCGTATGTATTTACCTCTAAGCTAGAAGTCCACATTCTAGAAACTTCTATTGAAATGTACGACATATCGTCGGCTTGATGCAAAAAGTTACTGAAATGTATTTTGTAAGAATGACTTAAGCTTGTTAATGATGTCTTTTATTCCGGTATGTGTATGAAATGGTTCGGTGATTCTTCCAAACACTGATTCGCTGTACATTGATTCTTCCGTACACAGAACCTCTAGAACTCTGGATTTTTACCGATTTAAATATTTTATTGAATACATTTATTTATTAAATCGACCAAAAGGCGAAAAATGTTATTTGGCTATCCTGACTTGAGTGTACCAGGCTTGTTGGTTTTCAAAAACCGCTTTTCAAACCAATTATTAAATTACTCTTTTTGCGAAAATCGAAATTTTGGGATACATAAGATCCGGTTTTTGTATAGTCCCTAATCATAGTGCATAGATAGGTTAGAAGTCGACCAAAATCCATTTTGACAAAGCCATAAGACTGAATGTTATTAATTCGCCCATTTTAGAAGTCGGTGTCACTTCTGTCAAATTAGGCAAAAAAGGACAATCGTAAGTTTGGCAAGATCGGGACGATATGCTTTCTTAAATCTGACTCTTCTGGCGACTTGAGCCCCAAAGAATACAAATGCACTTTAACCTTGAGTACAAACATTATTGTATATGATCAGCATTCAACGATTTAAAACAAACGCTCCAAAAAATATCTGTTTATGAATATACATTATTTTAATTCTACGTATTAAGCTCTTCAATACAATAATAAGATTATCGTACCTACACTCGAACAATAGAAAGTTGTCGGAATTTTCGTCTGCCAAATCTAGAGAGAATTCTTTTGACTTGCGTCAGTTGAATTTACAGATGTTCTAAGAATGTACTCATTGTTGCTAACGATTTATAGCAATTACAAACAAATGGGTGGAATTGCAAAATGTTGTCACCTATACTTATATTAGAATTCGGGCATATTGTAAGTATTGTATGCAGTGGTGAAATGATAAATAAATAGGTACCAGGTCGGTCATTGATTTATTCCCTATTTTTTTTTGTTTTTTTTAATATCCGTCTGAAGCTAAAAATCACAAGTTTTAACAATTAAATCAATAAAAGTAACGTTCAAATTAAGCTGCACTACACCATTGATTGTATGTAACTAAAGTAAAGTATTTTAGTAAGACAACTACAATAATTACTTTCAGCATGCAGTTTTTAAAAATAACGTAGTACGCTTGACAGACTGTCGCATTTTAAAGGTTGAAATGTTGCTGATGACATATTAAAATTTTAAAAAATGGTAGAACTGTCATCAACGCCTTGCCATTGGTCAGAAGAAATTAGAATCTATCGCAGCTCAATTATACACTATTCTTCATATATTTCTCGAGGAAAGAACTAAATATCTATGATCCAACCACAAAAATCCTCATCAGGAATAGCGTAAACGATTTGTCTTTACAGTGAATGCTGTCTTCACATGCATGAGGACATTGCGTGATTACTCTGAGTTGCAGTCTCTATCTTCTGTCATAGTTGAGATGAGTGTCATTGTTTTCCAGTGATAACTATCACCTGGTCGCTCCTCTTCGTCGAGTCTTCGTATCTGCCTTTTTCATTTGGCACACTGCCGAGAACATTTACGTTATACGGAAATTTTATATAACAGATCGATCGAGTGCAGCTTTTGAATTTTGTATGACAGAAAATTGTCTTATCACATCAAAATAAGACTAATCACTAAGCAAGACAGTGAATTTCAATAAATATCTTCTTCCTAACCAACATGTTACCAATATGTTGAACATACAGCAAGCAGAAGGTTGCACCAGTTACTTTATTCTGTACTACTCCCAACAAGCTTGCTGGAGTTGGATGTGTAATGGAAGACAATCTTCTATGTTTGGTACATCTGAAAAATGTTTCGGCGCTATTACTCCTGTGCAATTAGAAAAATCTTCGAATACCTCGATTATAAAAGTCAAGAATATGCTTTTTATTTCCGTGAAATCTTCTAATATATTTTGTTGTTTGTTTGTACATTACGCGTTGCCACACCGCTCATCCGACTACAATAAAACTTTGACAAACTTTTTGCTTGCACTTCCGGAAAGGTTATAGGCATTCAAATGAACTTACAGTAGGTCTTATACTATATAAAAATCAATGTTTGTATATCTGCCATACATAAAAATAATAAAAGATTATTAGTACTTTTTCCACATAAAATTTATTTGATCAGGACCGGTTTCGCTCCTCACAAGCATTATCAACTGATAAGGATTCCACCAAGTATTGACAGTGAACACCTTAAAAATGATCTGCCATACAGTTCATTTTGACATGCTTGCACTTGCATGAAGGTTATGGTAAAATTAATTTACAGTAGGTAGCGCGTGTGTCGTACCATATATAATTGGCAGCAAACGTCAAACATACAGAAAAAGAAATCATGCACTTCAATAAGCACAATTAAAACACAAACACTTTCTTTCTTTGAGTGGCATTGCAACGCTTGCCGGGAACCGGCTAGTAAAACTATAAAAATACATACTGTGAAAATTAGTAACCAAAATGCATTACTATTCTCTGAAAACTAAATCATATTATAATATTTTCATTAGTCTTTAAGTAAATCTACGAATGTGTGTTCATCGTGGATTTATTATTTGATTATGAGATCGAAATATTATTTTCTTCTGGCAATATCATTTCGTAAAAGTTTTCTTTGCTGAGAATAGCTTTCTTCATAAAACCGCGGTGACTTCATCAATCTCATGTTTTCTGCATCATAAATCTCCATCGGCTATATTTAGTAGCTATGCCGAGCTTTTAGTGGGTAAACTGGAATTGGTATATATTCTTTACTGAAATATTTACTCCGATGTTGCCCACCTATTTAGCGGTCAAGATTATAAATAGAAAACTATAAACAGCGTTGTACAAACATCTATGTAAAATACTTTTTGTTATTCCACCATTCACGGAAGCTTTACACAGAAATATGTTTACCCAATTATAGGGAATCATACAAATGTACACCTATTCAAATATTAATAATCAAGTTGCATTCATTTTGTGTAAACACACCAGCGATAGGGAACCTTTTTCGTGGTTATTCTAAATGGAATTTGAAATTTTGTAACGTTGGCCCATAGGGTGACAAATGACAATATACCACTTAACAGAAAACTATCAAATACATTTTATCTTACCACTGTTCGTCACGTAATAAGTTTGTTTTTCACTTTCACTGTCAATACTTGGTGGAAAGGCATTGTATTAGTATAAAATACAATATTTCTTTGTACTTCATTCCACTTTATTTAATATGTCAGGACCGGTTTCGATGGTGACGATGACGATGCTCGTAATCAGTTGACGATGCTCGTAATGAGCGAAACCGGTCCTGACATATTAAATGAAGTGGAATGAAGTACAAAGGAATATTGTGTTTTTTACTAATAAGTTTGTTTTTTAATTTAAGATTTCGACTGAAGGTGTTTGGTGGAATTTCAATATTAAATTTGAATCATTCAAATTATGTACACTCCCACAGATTTTGTCACTAACGACCCGGGTCAGTTCAAGTTCATCCGTGCGCTTGAACGCCTGAAGATGCCGAAAGGCGAAACCCGGGTCGTTAGTGACAAAATCTGTGGGAGTGTACATAATTTGAATGATTCAAATTTAAGTTTGTTTTTGTTAGTGTTTAATAAAATTTTCAAAAATAAATAGTGTGTTTTGGTTTAGACGAGACTTTTTATTGGAAAAAATAAGAGGTCACTACTTAAATACGCCACCGGCATCCTGTTTACTTTTTAATATAATAATATGAAATACTTAACTCAATTGGGATGTTTTAAGAATCCTATAAAACCATATTTTATCAATTACACAAATGTTTGTAAATAAGTCACTTAATAATTTGTCATATTTATAGAAGTCGCTGTAGACCGCTACACTCACCCTTAATTACATTTTTGCAAATTTGAAAGCTTAGCTTCGAATTTTGTAGTTTTAATGACATAACTTAGCTACATCTTTTTATTCTTCAGGCATCAGAAAACAAAACTATGAATATTTACTGGAAATACCGAGTTCGCTTCGACAATACAGAAATAATTTCAAATTGAGGTTTATACAAAGTCACTGGTTTATCATCTCTGCCCTAAGAGTTAAAAAGTTTTCAAATTTTACAGAAACCTACTTGTTTCCTCTCCCTAAATAAACTTCTTAACACTGCATTGGCGTATCAAGATGGTTTAGCGGTTAAATACTTGAGATCTTTTTTCCTGGTAACTTCTCAAGATTGAAAAGTTTACCCTTCGTACTCACGTATTCAGCGTACATACTCAAATGCTTACAAATTACCATGAGGTAAGTGTCTATATGTATTATCGACGCTTCCATCAAATACTTGCATAGGTTGATCTTACGACTGCATTGGATTTGAATGCAGCTCCTGAATTAATAGGAACTCTCGTCATTTATTAAGTCATGGGATTTCAGTGCACACTCAAGTGCAAGCCGCCAAATCATGAGTAACTGTTTCCAAGATAATATCAGTACTAACTAGGGCTTATACAAAAACCGCAACTGAATAACAATCAGTCCATCGTCTCTAGTTTATCGGCGTATACTAGCGACTTCACACATCACCACAGAAAATAATCCAAAAGTGTTAAATCACATAATATTGGAGGCCAATTTACAGGTCCATTACGCGATTTTATGCATTCCTAATACTTTCATACCTTGGAAGAGTGAACAGATCCAAGATTGGTGCAGAAATGGGGACTATTTTTTTCGTTCTATTTCCGTGTTTTAACCCTTCATAGGTGGTATATTTCAGAAAACACTATTACTTACTTGATCTGAGAATCCAGTTTTTTATTATTCAATAATCCCTCCTAGGCATCGTCAGCCCACCCATGGCTTAAACTGTTGTATTCCTTCTCAAAAACATTATATTGTGTACATTACTTGAATGCCAAATGCTATAAATAAACATTCAACTTAATAAATCCTTGATAATTTCTAAATAGTGTTACAAATATACGTACGGCAGTATTGCTATCTGCGGAGTGTCTGTTTTCCTTTGATTGAACATTTCTCGCAATGAAAAACATCCGTTGTCTAAATAAAGGCCTGTCTTAAATTCCGTTGCCTAATTTGGTGAGCAGTTCATTTAGGCATAACAGCTAGTGATGTCGTTTCTTAGGGTACAACAGGTTATGTCGTATCTTAGGGTAGCGAATTGGCGACAGGATATGGCAACCACAGCTGTCTTTGATTTTGTCGTCTTGTGCTGTTTAGCAGTCCTAAATAGAATATTGGATTTTTTAGAGTTTTCCACAAAAGACTTCAAATGTTGAAAAAAAATCGTAATATACCTAAGCAAGTATTGGTTGATAATCCATAACAGCTACGGGGCTGCAAATCTTCCAGTACAACTTATAGGTATTGCAGTTATGTTAGTAAATTATTTACATTTAATATTATATAAAGTACATACATTATTTTTACGAACGTTATCAATCAATACATGCGAAATGTGTTTTCTTTTGATACTGCAGCTCCACGACTAAAAATTCTCATAGGCATTCACTGTAAGCCATTTCTAACGTTTTAATTCACATGGTGAATCTTGGTTTCGCTTTTATTCACAAAAATCTTGATTTTCTGAATATTATAAAGAACTATGCTTAGGACAGTGACATCTATCAATCAGAAAAATAAGTAATTGAAATTTAAAAATAAAAAGTATTTGTGTAATCAACAGAATCAAGCCCGCTAGAATTTTAATGTTGGCTAGAAATAAACATAGCTTAAGATAGTTTATTTATTTCATTAGACATTCTAAGCATTAAAATTTTCGAGAGAGCTTCGTGAAATTTAAAAAAAACATAATTAAAGGTGTTATTTTTTTAAATTAACATTAAAGCTAAAATGAGTTTGTGAATTACACGAATAATTATGTTAATAAAAATGAATACTTCATCAGATCATCCATAGATGTCATTCCCACAAAACATACAGTATTAAATTTTAAATAACTATTAACCCGAGACGTACGATAATTTTCTGATTCCTTATCACTTAAATAATGAAACGTTGAAAATAGGACCAAGAAGCCAAAGGGTTATAAAATGACCCCAGGCAAATGTGCGTAATATTTACACTGCATTTATTGAGAAATCATTAAAATTTACAATAAATGAGGAGCAAATAATCAAAAAGTGATTTGTCAAAATGTTTGAAAAATGCCGTTTAATATCAGTACTGACAGTACAAAATAAAATATATGAATGGAAATCACAATTGGTGTTCAAAAAAGGTTTTTTCATATAAAAATTAAATCATAATGTTGACACATTAAAGCAAACCGTGAATTCTCCAACACCCAAATCATCAATTCCCAAGCTCTGCATTTGTGTGCCAAATCACTTTTTGAATGTTTGCTTCTCATTAATATCAGCTAGATATTATTGGTATTTAGCGAATGGTTAAAATAAGAAAAAAATTGGAATATGAATACGGGGTGCTCAGATTTCGAAGGTTGAGAAAAATCTCGACAGAACAAAAAAAAAACACTTTTATTTTCATTAAATCGTTTCCGGGAATTTCTTTTCCAAAAAACCGTATGTGATTCAATAGTAGAATAGAATTCCTTACTCACTAAATAACAATCAGTTTGCTCGCTTCTTTTTCGTAATTACATAGTTAAAAATCAGTTCACATGTAACTTGTAACTGCTAAAATAGTTCTGAAATGATAGGTGTAATGACCTTTGTTGACTGAGACGCAAACCTAGGTTATCGAACACCTTTTCATGGGGTCGTATACATCCGGAATAGATTTTGTAGGATTCTTTTTTTGTATGTGGGAGCGAGAATCGAACCGGCGACATCCGGACCTGTGTGCCGATCGCAATCCTAATTTTGTCACGCCCTAATCATTTTACCATTACACAATAGTAGCGAAATTAGTTGCTAGGCATTATATAATATAACTAATCAATAATCATTGGGTGTACATTTAAGGTTTAGCCACCGTATTGCCCGGAAATAATATCAAAAAAATATCACTGTAAACTTAATAACAATTTACTATTATGCGTCATCAAATCATAGATTACTCATGTCAATATATTAATAAAACTTTTGCTTGTTCCCAACCTGAAAAACATCTAGCACCCTTAACATAACACATTAAATATTGAATGAGACAAAAATATTAAAATGTACATAATATTCTGTGTCCAGAGTTTTTATGCACGGAAGTTTCCGTGTGTGGAAGATTCTTTTTGGGAAGAATCGGTGTACAAAGTTTTCTTATGTGGGAAAATTGATAAAAAGACAGATAAAGGGCACAACACGATTCGTCAACTGTTATTTCTTATATAAAAAAAGTTTTTCTGTATATATTATTGATTGATCGCTTCGTGACAAATAACAATATCATCAACCCAAGTGACCATTACCATTTATTGAAAAAATATTTCTCTAGTAAAAATCACAGTGTCTGCTTTGTTGTTTAGAATTTTCTGTACGTTGTTTGCTTCCTACGTAGAAATGATCCTGTTTTTGAGTTTCCGAATGAACAGTTACATTGCTCCTCTTTTACAATAATTAGTTAATCTATATGTATCAAAGTATATTTATTCCTGTGTTTGTCTGATGTTTTCAACTTTTCTTACTTAATCATCTCTGAATAAAATGAGAGTATCGGGTCCGTGGTGTAGTGATCAAAGTTGTTGGCTTCCGCGACTGATCTCACGAGTTTGAGTCCCAGTACGAAATGCATTTTTTCAATCGATTTCTGTGGGTGTAAGGCATGGGTGTTTTTTTTAATTTCTAACAATTCTATTCCCAACCTTCCAATCCTAAAATTAACGGGTCATAGAGAGAAAGAGGGCGATTAGTAAAACAGTATTTTTTCCTGACCCTTATCTTTCTTTTTCTTCTCTCTTTGAAAAAGCAAGGTTGAGCAACTAAGTAACAAAGTAGCTCTCGTATAAAAAACTTTTGTTGAGATTACTTTATTAGGAGGCTATATTCTTCAAATTGGCAGTGGAAATAGTTTTTTAAAAAAGGTCAGACTTTCTATAGTTTGGTGATACTTGGTTCCGGTCTACTCTATACTGGGGTAATTGGATTTGAAAAAACGCACAGAAATGTATGTATCGAGATTATTCAAAAAAAATATATGAACTATTGCCATTACTAGTAGGCAGCATATGTTCTCTAAAATTGCCGTAAAAGTTTCTTAAAAAAATGTATTATTGGCTGTTAAAAATAGAGAAAAAAACAAAAAAAAATGTCACTATTAACCTTGCAATATGTGGATATATTTGAATATGAATCAACACATACAAACTATACTTATTCTAACAATCATTATATTAATAGCGGATAAGGTTCGATTCCCGTTATTGGAAACTTTTTTTTTCAAAAATATATATTATGTAATATTATAGTTTTGTTTTAATATATTTTTTTGTGAATTTATTTTCTACTGTTCATATCGACTGTGGAAAGGAAAAAGGACGTAGCCCACACACCGTTTTGATGATTTTGGGCCATATGCAAATTATGAATTAAACATAACCTTGAATTGCACGGAGATTTCTAAACTGGTGTTTAATTGACATAATCTAATATTAATTAACGAAATTGTCTAGGAAAAACCTATATTTCAGTTTTTTTCTTGGTCTTAACTTTTTACAAGGTCATCTTTTTCAAACTTAAAAGCTAAATTTAAATACTAGTTCGACATTTGCAGATTGCATCCTTTTGATAGAACGCGTATCAAGTTTAATACATTTTGATTATCGAATAAGACCTGTTTTGAAAAAACTGTGGGTTACGTCCTTTTTCCTTTCCACAGTCGATATTAATTATCAAATAATGTGCTTTGGCTGGAAATCGAACTGGTTTTTATTAATTGTATCTGAAAGAAAATTACTAACAAAAAAAATACAAATCGAATAACAATGTCATAAAATCACTGCTTATAAAAATACAATACATACCACTACAACAGTTTTACGGCCCGCATTTTTTCAGTCGTAACTGAGCTCCCATAATCATATAAAAACTGTGTGTATAGAGCTATAACAGCTCGTTTATGGAAGCCATGCACCATTGTTTCCTACTTTGATCGTTTGTCATTTGATGGGAAAGTATTTATGGAAGGGACCATTTGTGGCGACGGCGACGGCACTGGTGAGTGATGCTCACAAATAACTATCAAGCGGCTCGCTGAAATAAGCTGACATTTAACATCGTTAAACGAAATCTTCGCTGAAAGAAATTATTAATAAAGAAACATCCAAACTGACATCGCTAATTTAAATACATGTGTATTTTAATTTATAAGTACGTATCGGAAATATTGTAAATTGTTTTATCCGCCTGTAGGTAAACTCTCTTGCTTAAATTGTGAATGTCTAGCCTTTTTTGACAGACCGTTTGAATAAGACCAATCCAAGTTATCGTTACATTTTTTTTTATCGAATAATGTTTTAAAGTGTAGAGAATCTAGCCGAACGTTTTGCCCGTCAAAAGATAACCCCACCCAAAATGTGTGCATCAAGTGGCATTCTAATATTCTAGTTTCATATGAGCCCTCGATAGGTAAAGTAAGCCAACTAGTAAAATGGGAAAACTTTTTTCTTTGACTTTTAACTACAATCACGTCTTTATTTGGTGTTTTGGTGGATTGCATATTTTTATTTTACGGAAATAACACTATTGCAATGCGTATTAACTGAGGTTACTCCACTTTTACAATACTAAGACGTGTGGAATATTATAAGACATCTAACTTTTATTTATAAAATAAAACTTTTCTCACTTCAACTCTAATGGCCCCATATGTTTAACTATTGTATTACCTACTGACCCATCGACGTTTTTAACATTTTTTCGATAGAATTTCAGTCTTCGGCATTTCTTTCCTCCGTGCTTGATTATTTCATCATGCTAATACAAAAATCTAGCATCTTATCATAGATTGCCACTTTGAGTTTATTTGATCTTCCTTGCCTTGATTAAGTTTTGTAAGCGATCCTTCAGTTAAATTCATTAAAAATTGCTAAAGTATTATTCAGTCATAATGATATGCTATGCTAGACAAAAATAATAAATTTCAACGTATGCCATTAAGAAGTTTTTCTCTAACATATTGTTGGCTTAATTAAAAGAATACACCACAATTTTCAATATTATTTGTAGTTTTCTTTCACTTTCAACTGTCAATAATTGTGTTGTATTGTATAAGTGAAATTATCTACGACAAATTCAATGACAACTTTGACTTGTGTAATATGTTTCTTCATCAAATAAATACAATGTATACTTGTTTTATGTCACGTAACTATGTAAGTGTTATACACCCCCTTACGTCGCGGTATTATTACACGGTTTGGATATTTTATGTACCGGTTCGGTCCGTCGAAGTGATCCTCCGGGGGACATCATTAGCGAAGTGCGAAATGGCGGCTTGCAAAAGTAAATTGCAGTCAAACGTCGATGCAAATGTGCAATACTAAACTAAACGATGAATCCCGTTTCACAATATTGATTGACGTCAGAAGAAGTAAACACCGGGTGCATCCGATACGGCTTGACGATAGAATGCTGCGCTAATAAAATTATTAATAATGTCTCCTGTAATGGATTATAGCATCTGTGTTTTATTCTAGCCATAGACAATAAATTGTCATTGCTTTATTATCGACGAACTCGGCGTGCGAGTCAACTATTTATTTTCCATGACAGTTTCTTCCTTTATTTGGCAATATTTGTTTACAGTTAAGATGTCGACCTACATAGTTCAAATTTCTGGCGCTGGCTTATATAATATTTAGGCTTATTTAAAAAATATTTTTGTTGTGCATTTCGACTCGTATTCAGTTCACGAGTATGTACATCAAACTTACAAACAATGAAGGCCGAATTTCACATATGAATACAGGAAATAAAATAGGTACCAAGTAATGTTCCCGCTAAGGTTTGCGTGTGTGCGCGCGCACATCTCCCAAAATGTGCCCGCACACATTTTTCCATCCCCGCACAAGCCTGCACATATAAATATTGTAAAAATTTGCACACATTTTTTATTTTGCTGAAAATTTACTACTCACATAAGTTGATGGTTCGCACACACAATAGAAAAATTAGAGGGAACGTTGGTACAAAATACAAAAAAACATATGTTGTATGTGTCACATACAACATTTCTGCTTACTCACTTTTTTAACTATTTTTTTGGTGCTTAGTTCCTATTTTATTTCCTATATTCATATGCAAACAAAACAATAAAAAAATCTTTTATTTAATACATCAAAAACTATACGACCTAATTCTAATCTTAGTATTTAAAAATATTTACGAGATTTTATACTAAGTAAAATATAGGTGGACGTTTTCAGTTTTCTAAAAACGTACTTTCTGAAGAGGAACACCGAATAACTAGTATTTTTTATAAGTACATACATATTATATTATAATAACAATAAAACGAAATTTTGAGTTTCTTTTTTGTTACCTTCATTTCGCTGTTTGAATTGATTTATCCTTTTTGTGAAAATTCGAAAATCGGGTCATAGGAAATATTAGAATTCTAAAACAGGTTTTTTTAAAAGTCGCTTTTGTAAAATCCCTAGTATTGCAGATAGGAAAATATTGATATTAATTTCTAACTATATTCGCCCCCAATACAGGGAGAATATGCTTACAATGGAATATCTCGACAAAAAATCTTTCAACTAGAATTTTTTGTTGTTCAGTCGGGCCACCTCTTTTTTCGGATTTGTTATTGTGTACAATACTGCTGATTGTGTACATTTTATTCTACGAAGTCGCATTTTTGTACGACCCCGCTAATGTCCGGGTACGGGAAGTTTCATAAATTGATTTAGGGATTTCTGTTCGAAAACTGAAATGTCTGTGATTTCTACAACAACAGACATTGTTTAATTAATGTTAATTAGTTGAACGAAGTTGGTTTGTGTTTGTCTCAGTCGGTGAAGTTCAAGAAACTTGAAAATACATGTACAGTTAAACTTGGTTATTACGAGGAAGACGGGACCGACTAAATTTGTTCGTTATAAGCATTACTCGTTATGTCAGATAAAAGGTATTTTTAAATCCTCATAAACATATCCATGACGTATCTGGAGCGGTTAAATAATACAAAGAGTCACAATTTTAATAAAAATACGATTTTTTTGCTCGGTATGCCCGAGAAATAATTCGTTATAAAAGTGAATAAATGTATGGAGAAAACCATAAACTAAAATGTCAACGAATGTTTCCAAATCACATCCGAGATCTTGCTTTTTCCGTGATCGTAATAACCTAGTTCGACTGTATATTATATTACGAGTGAACGATTTTTTCTCGGTCAAAAGGCTGAAAATCCCGACACGCGTCCCACCGATCTTATCCAAAAACGAAGCGCAGCGAGAGCGATTAGTAAAACATAGTCCCATCTTTTTGAAGAAAGTCCCTAAACTTGAGTTGAGATAAACTCCATTTTTTGTCTATATATTGGCGTAGTACTCTATAATTCCACGACGCTAACGTTTACGGCCTCCGAATTTACATACATAGATATATATCTGTAATTAGCAGAGATGACAAATAGACTAAAAAATGCACAAGGAATTTTTTGACGCTTTTTTGTTATCCGTAAAACAGGGCCCATAAACCGTATTGCGCCTGAGCCGCTCGAGTGCTTAATCCACCACTTAGCCTAAATATTCTTATCAACATTGCTAGCGGACAAGGGAAAAATAAAAAGACTGCCACACCTTTGTTTTTTGTTCTGTCTTACATCTGTATTATCATATTTATACCATTTTTAGCTTAATTAGGTATGTGATTTAATTGGCCCGGCGACATCTGTGTTATTGCGAAGCGCACGTATTACAAAAATAATGATACATGTACATAGGGGTTGCAATACCGTATGAATATAATTATACCGGTATTTTATATTTTAATTATCGGTATTTTGCAAAACTCAAAACATGTATTTCATTTTTTTTTTTTTAATCAAACAAAAAAGTAGACTACGTCCAACTGAGATCAAAATACGGACAAGTAAATCAAAATCGCTATTTCATATAAAATACCAGGGCTGTGGACTGTGGAGTTGGGAGTCGTGGAGTCGTATTTTTCTGGAGGTGGAGTCGGAAATACCGGAGATTTTTTTTATGAATATTGAACAATTATTAGTCTATTCATTATATTTATTGGTGAAATCTATTAGAATTATTCTGATAACTAGAATGTTCTGATGGTATATAGATATTTAAGTAAAACGGAAAAGTTTGAAAAAATCAATTCGGAGTCGGAGTCGTCTTTTTTTTACCCGACTCCACAGACCTATAATATACTGTCGTTGAAAAATATTCACATTCATAAACGGGTGATTTTTATACATAACTTATGTTTTCTTAAAATAATAATACACCATTATAAGGGGTCATCACTGTCATCAGTACTGGAACCTATCAATAATACAACTCTTCTCAACTATCAACATCTAAATTAGGTTTCTGTTAATTTTCAATACCAAAAAACAGGTATTTTTAAAACTGGTATATCGGAATTGAAGAAACACCATGAAAACCGAAATCCCGGGTTCGTTAATACCGGTTTTGCGGTCCCTATATGAACATACTTAAAAAATACTCATCCAGAAGTAAACATGACTTATTGAAAGACTAACGGCAGTAAGAAAATAATGAATATGGAAGAAACATGGGAACAAATTGGGTAATTCTACAAATACTCGGAGTTATATTGAGGGTTTGCAAACTGTCTTACGACAATATCCAGTGGCGTGGCACACGTTAAAAGTATCTACAATGTTTTTTAATTGACTGGGAGCAATGCTCCATCCAAGAAAAGAGGTAGAAATTACAAAGGCTGCGCGGACCGATCAAATATTTATTAAATAACTGTCTTGTAGTGCGCACCTTCCCGTAATGAGTGCACGGGGGCATCCCAACTGTTGCGCGGCCGTGCGCGCGCGCAGCTTAGAGGGATCGTTGACTGGGAGTACATAAGGAGATACTGCTTAAAACTTGGTGAATGTGCAGAAAATCAAGCCGCCTAGACCAGGGTGAGCGAATCTAATGTATACGTGCCCGAATTGGCACGTTCAAACATTTTGCCGACACCTAAGTGATTTAAAATTTTAATGTTTTGCAGAAAAAAATTATCTTTAATAAAGATGGAACTACTCAATAAATAAATAACAAAATTTCTTCACGATAAAAACAATTCAGGACTATTACATGATGTTGCTTGTATACTTGTTAATAAACTGTAGAAAATATGTATTTTTTTCCTATTCACGTTGAAAGATTGACCACCACTGGTTTAAATAAATTAAAAACTTATATTAGTCTAGCTCTACTCGTTTTCCGTATGTAGAACCAGATTTCGTAAAAGCTTGGTTATTTACTCTTTTTGCCACCAAATCGGCGTGACCAATCGGTCCAATAGGTGGTTGGATTGATTTGCGCAGTTTTTACCATCTCGTGCATTAAATAACACTTCCATCTGATGTGTTCAGCATACTGCTTCATAGTGCCATGTTGTCTTATTCACTAACGTTAAGATTGAATAATGTCAAAATATTATCATATCGACTGTGGAAAGGAAAAACGACGTAACCCTCAATTTTCCAAAACAGCTTTTTTCGATAATCACAATGTATGCAACTTGACACACATTCTATCAAAAGGATGGAAGCTAAAAATGCCGAATTAGTATCTAAATTTAGCTTTTAAATTTGAAAAAGATGACCTTGTAAAAACTTAAAACCAAGAATAAACACTGAAATAAAAGTTTTTCCGACTTAATTTATTTAATTAATATTATATTATGTCAATTTAACACCAGTTTAGAAGTATTCGTACACTTCAAGGTTGTGTATAATTCATAATTTGCATATGCCACAAAATCATCAAAACACGTTTTTAGCGCCTCCTGTAAATTTTGAAATGTGTGGGTTACGTTCTTTTTCCTTTCCACAGTCGATATAATCGGACATTATTTTTTGATTAGACTTTTTTTTGATTTTTCACATTACAAAATCAATATAACATATACACATAATTTGTATTAAATTCTTCTTTAAAATAAATTTTAATTAAATAGTGTTATTTTATACGGATAATATTATGTTCTATTCTTGGAATTTCATTACACCCTTACAGTCAAATTGTAAAAACTTAAATATCAACAGTTACTAAAACTGCCACCCTTCAACTATGTATGTACATATATATATACACACCCACCAGATTTCGGCTTGTAATATAAATTTTATGAATCCAGCCTCAATGGTTGCCAAGTAACTGAAGTTCTTTATTAAATTGTATTGATCGGGCCAACCTTTCGTTAAATTGTGGTATTTTAATATCTGGGCGATTATACCCAGGACGAAATTAAATTTTCCAAACGAATGCCCAACATAAAAACAGTTACTTGTTTGTGTACCGCTGTAAAGCTGTTTTCACGAGAAAATGAAAGTACAAAAACGTATACGCACAAGGATGATTGCATACTTTTATATACATATTACAATATATTATATTATATTCAAGATAAATAATTTATTTGACAAATATCTTTAAATATTATACCATTCTATCAAGAATTGACAGTTAACACGAATAATATCAATGGAAGTTTGATTTAGAAAATTATTTGCTTTCAAAAAAATGTTTTAAATATGACCAAAAATAGCAATGGTTTTAGTTTTATTTTTTTTTTATTTGGTTGATGGCTATTTCAGCATTACGACCTCTTCAGAACTATGTTCAAAATTTTATAAGCTTAGCTTTATCATTTGACTGTGAAAAGGAAATAGGACGTAACCCACACAGAACAAATTTTACAGGAGGGACAAAATACGTTTGGCCAATGTCTAAATACTAAATATACACAATCTTAAAGTGCACGAAGACTTTTAACTGGTGTTTTATTTACTTAATTATGTTAACATAATAATTTGTTTGAGAAACAACTTTCTCCGTGTCATTTTAAAAAGATAAATTTAGATACTAATTCGGCATTTGCAGCATACGTGTATTAAGTTTTATACGTCGTGATTATCTAAAGCTATTTTGAAGAACTGAATGTTTATTTCTTTTGCCTGAATTATGTCATTATACTGGCTTTGAAAGATACACAATACATCTTTTTATATATTCTAACACCTAACTTATTTTGAAAAATAAAGTTAAGCACAAAGTCAAACGATTTCTTCGATAACAAAAAAATTCGAACTAAGATACATTGCTATTTTTACCCTTATTTTATTGAGTTATTCCAATTAAATGACAATTCACTTCAGTTTTTAATATATTTTAATTATTTGATACTTTATGTATACATGTATATATATATATATATATATATATAATATTAGTTCAAATGTCACTATGTGCATTTGTCCTCGATTTTTAATGCCACATTAATGAAAAATATTGTTTATTTTATATTATATAAAATACTACTTAGAAAGCATGTTTTAATAATAATATGCTTGTAATAGTGTATGTGTGGTTACATCAATTTATATAATAACTTTAAGAATGTTCATTGTCAATATTTGGTGGAAAGGATTTTTTTTAGAAAAATTGACACCATGAATTTACATCAAAATTTTGTTTCAGAATTTAAAAAAGGAATCTTACTTATATTACAACTTAAGGGGTAATAATTTCAAAAAAATTGTACAAATTATATCTTTGAGTAATATCCAAAGAAATCTCAACCCCTGACGAAAAAAGAAGTTTTGATACTGTAACTGTACGGAGAAATCGATTTGCTATCGATCGGTGAGCTGCCAGTTAAAAATTAACAAAGGGGTCGCTTAATCTAAGGGCTAATTCACGGTATTCCGAGGAAAAAATGAGTTTCTTGCAAAAAATAATAAAACCTTCGAATGTTACTCGTACATTAATTAATATCACATTAAAAAAAAGTATAAGCTTATTTTATTATGCACTAAAAATAAATGTATTTGAAAACACATTTAAACCATCTACAGAAATTGCAATTGACCTTTTTTCTTAATTTAACAAGGGGCTCGTAGGTCTAAGTTAAATTTAACAAGGGTATTGCTCGAACCTTCTCTAGTGTACCGCTGGATTCAGGTGCTGTCTTAGTTTCTATTATTGGTCATACAAACTGGGACCACACGAACTGTTTTTACGGCACTGTTTCCACATCCTACGATAATTGTTTTGCCAAGGATTCAGGCGACTTTACTGTTAATTTGATTCGGAAAGTATGTTTCCATTTTACAAAATGCAATTGCTATAATGCTGTAATAATGTTCCATCGTCTTTGTTTATGAATATGTGCATCCTGTTTTATGACTCTGGTACTGCAGGGTTGCCACTTGTACTAGCATAAATAAATATTGACTAATACAAAATAAAATGTATAACTATGTTATTCTACATGTTGTTTAACAAAATGTGACTTACGTAGAATCATCATCACACATAAAATCGCAAGATTTACGAACAAACTAAAAAAATATTTTAATTGACAATTTATAAATTACAAAATAAAATTCTGAGTTATCTCCTTTTCTACTAGACCTATGGATGGAATAAAAAAATAATTTCTTTGGTAAAACTAAATACAAATTAATTCCTTCATTAGGTACGGTAAATTCAAATGGAAATAAATTCAACAGTGGTAATCCGTCTTATTTAAATTGTTATTTACTAATGTCTCCTTTCTATTAATTTCGAAAAGTATTGCATTTTAGACACTACGTGTTTTTTTAATTCTAACATTTAAGCTTCTATATGTCCGACCTACATAAGCAGCTTGACAGTCATGACAGGTGAGGCGATAGATATCGCTCTGAGAAAATGATTCTAGCTAAAAAATCAAAATTCCACGATTAGTCCATGATTTTTTTTTACGATAAAGTGCTTAAATTTAGCTTTTAGGTTTGCTTGTAATATTTGCAACCGGGAAATATGACCAACACAAAGTTTTTTTAAACAACTTTTTAAATTAATATCAGATTACATACATCCTACATGACCAGGAATCAATTAATACAACCGTAATCTTTATATACGACTTCATTCTGACAGTAAACTTGACATCAGGTAAAGCAAAATATACGTACAATATATAAATAATATGTTTTCAAAACGAATAAGTAATATAAGTGCAAAATATCTTATGATTTTAGAGTCTTACACTCTTGGGTATAAAAAAAATCAAAAATACAAGCCTTAGTATTTTTTTTAAAATTGAGAAGTTATGACTATTTGAATGTGAATACTTTTCTGTGTACGCTTCAATGACCAAATTCTGTACAATTTAAGATTAAATTAATACATCACGTCCGTTTTCAATGGAGAGCATATGGATTCTCAATGGAGTTTATCTTAACAGAAGTTGTTCTAAGTTGTTTAACTACTTGTTGTTTATTAAACAAAACTAGACCAAATGTCGAATAGTGGCTTACTTAGAACTTCCGCTATGCCAGTTTTGTAAAGATCGGACAATCGAGAAAGAGTTTTAGATTTCACGGAAACCCATACCCAATGAGGTATGAGTCTGCGAGTACCACAAAATAAGCAACAATTTTGACATACGTTAACTATAGACCCGGCAAAATAAAATATTTGCATTTCATATTCCGTTGTCAAAGGTCGACTGTTTAAAAAGAAATGTCGTTATAAATATGTGTCTACGGTGCATTCTATCGAATTACATAAGCAAACGTGCCCGACAAAGAACAGCTAAATTTAATTACTTTCAAGTGTACTAATTTTATTTTAGCTGTTGGCAACCCTGTTTCTTTGAGTGGAAACACAGCTCAGGATTAGGAGGGAAGTGGAACACGTGCATTTTGGCTATAAACGCTCGCAGGAAACGGGAAGGCCTATTGAAAGATGTTCAAGTAACCCCACATCTATAATATAATCATGTTGTGAACATGATCACCCCTACGCTTTTTTTAAGCATGTAGAGTATTTCTGTAATAAATAAGTGACAAAATTGTATTATATGTATTTCATAAACCTTTTCTACATATTTGCACGCTGTGTGAAAAAATTGCGACCGAGTCTAATAAGCCCTCGTTTAAATACCTTTTGTTGAATTACAGTATTATTCGTATATATCAGTAATAGCAAACCTTTTTGAGAAGTGGGTCAAATTTAGTTCATTATTTTTTTATTCTATTTGACTCAGTGGTGTCACTTGGAAAAAGGGGAGAAAACCTTCGTACATCAGTATCTGACATAGCTTCACTACCACTGGTCTATCAGTCTATATGAGGACTCATAACTCCTGTAGGTGAGTGGTCAGCGTTGTCTTTTACGGTTGCTGTGCACATGTGTTCGGATCCCAATACAAACATTTTCATAAATATTTTTTGGCGAATTATGGATTTATGTTGAAAAGTGCCGTCTCTTCCATCCATCTGATCCTAAAAAAGAGTTTTACCGAGAGCGATTAGCTAACTACTAGTCCGGTTTTATATTTAAAAAAGTGATGTGTGATTCAGTAACAAACAGTTCTCGTAAAATAACATCTTTAAAAAGCACTACTAGCAGACATGGGGGAAAATATTTTAAAATACATAATATGTAAGCGTAATTAATTCAATAAGGAATCTTCACGCATAAAAAAAACGAATTTGACAAGAAAAAAATACAATCACTCTTTTCGCCTGAGAATAAAATATTTCTGGATTTTACTATTATATAATACAATACAAGATTTTTTTACTAAATGGAGTCGATAATATTAATCAAGGTGGTAAAATATTTAATGATATTACAAAATGGGTATATTAGTGAAAAAAACGTTATTTATTGTTTCATCAGATTCTTCGAGATATATGTTATGGTATGAACATTAAAAAAATCTTAAAGCTGTTTTTAATGTAATGTATTTTCAATTGGAAAATTTATTTTCGATCAGATAAATCTGAAGATACTCTCAATGCTAACAAAGCTCATGTATCTATCATCTACTCCTCAAATTTGTACGAATCTATTTCTATTAGGCGTCCTCCGACGTGACTTGTGAATTAGTTATTATTGAACAAAGTGGATGTTGCTACTTTATTGTCATAAATCATACGCCGCTACAAACACGGCTTTCGTCAAATCATTCATTGGAACATTACTACAGTCGTCTTTAAAATAGCACCTGGTAAGTGACAAATTGTGACTACAGATAACAGTTTTATTTTTATCAACCAAATCAGTGTAAAATTGTACATTTCAGTAAATATTTTTATAATATTGTTAAAAACTTGGTAATTTGTTGCGTAAACGAATGACCTTTGTTGGATTAAGAAGCATCATCAGGGTAATTTATTTATGGTGGCGGGTTTTTTTGTTAGACGGAAATATTAACTTTTTTCCAAGTAATTATTGATTCAAGAGACGAGTCGTTCCCTTTATACTTCTCTCCTTCCTACTGTTAATTTCAAGAATTTTCCAAATTTTTGTTATTTGGTGATTTTAACAATTTGACACATTATTAACCAACTGTAATGTCAATCAATGCATTTTGATATTATTTAATGAAAATATTCTTTAAAGATTTTATTTGAACATACATACACTTTGTTATAATAATTGACAATCATCCAATATTAAAAATGAGTTGACGATTCAAACCTATGACGAAAAACCCTCTTAAATCAGTGATATTTAACCTACGGCACATTCAGATTTTATGTGAGGCCCAAAACAATTATAATCACCAACCAGATGCTTTTTTAAACATCTGGTATTGTTTGCAAAAAAATACGTAAACGGATGAGTATTTTGGATATATTTACATTTTTGTGTGTTTACATTTATGTTATGTTACTATATTATGTATAGTATGTGGTATATTTACGTATTACCATTAATATGTTGTGACCCACATAATCTAGCAAAAACCGGCATCCGGCATAAACGAAAAAAAGGTTGGAGTATCTCTGTAATAAAACGATATTTCTTCAACTATTGTAGTACTTATTCTAATAATATAATATTTACGCCAAAATTTACGATCTAAATAAAACCATCACATTGCAGAAGGGGACTAATAAAAAAACTATTCTACAATAGTCATTCTTGACTAACGCAGGAAATTAGTAAATTTATTACCTAGTTCTATACTGCTAATGTTATAGTGTGTTTGCGTCGAACAAAGCTTTATTTTTTTTATCTGAAATTATTAATTTATAATGTTTCAATCGTACATACTAATTTGTTATTACGTGGTGTTGATATTTCAATATTCTAATGATCTATTGTGATGAGAAACAATTGAGTTTGTGATTGATCTATTATTTTATATAACAATTAAAATTATTATCTCATATAGGAACCTACTTTTTTAAAATACAGTCAACTATTTTTACACGGTCCAGTAAAATTAACGAATACTATCTTAACACGAATTATTTATTCCAACACGATTACAAGAACCAAATAAACACAGAAGCGGATAACGAATTTCCTAATAACAATAAATTCAACAAAACAAAACAGGAATTACAAACAAAAGTTTTCATTAGATCCTAGCACATTAAACGTGTCTGTAATTCTTTCAAAATGACGAAAGCTGCAAACGCCTAATTAATATCTAAATTAAGCTTTTAAGCTTGAATAGATAGAGGGCAGGTGAAATTTGCGACCATGAAAAAGAACTTACACAAATGTTTTTATTAAATTAATATTAGATTGATTAAATAAAACAACAGCTGATTAATCTTGATGATTTACTTGATATATTTGATATTTTGTCTTTTGCCCGAAATCTTTGAAAAAAAAATTGTCCCTACGGTAATTTTTTCTATGTGGATTACGTCCTTTTTTAACAATCGATATTTTTTAAGTATGTATATCGTAATCGTCTTCGTCGGCAACCAAATCCATACGGCTACAGAAATATGTTAATAAAATTTTAATTTCTACTTATTACTTTCTCCCGACAAAAATCACTATGGATTTTATAATTTTAAATGTACTTATTTGACCATATTCACTCCATATTTGGACCATATGACCACCACGCGACACCTCCATATTTCACCAATTGCTTAATCTTCCACCCATGACATGCCAGTGCCAGCATCCCTCAGTTACGCCGAGTACACTCTATGGATAGTACACGACGGTCGTCAAGAACGCCGGAATCCTACGGGTAAGAAGAAAAGGTAGGCAGGATTAAGGCTTTCTTGAGGCATCTGCAGCATGTGTCTCAGCCAGTTTCAACGTCTATCCATAACCACCGACGTGACGGAGCGCTTTCTTGTACGTTCCCTAATCCTCGAATTCTTCGAATCAAACCAAATTAAGTGTACACTTATAGATATAACGACAATTATGTGAACAATAATCTATTTTTAATTCGAACCCTTAATTCAATATGTATGTGGATTACAAATATAGCATTCGTATGTTAGAAGTCTCCAATTTCACCTTCTCTAGTGACGTCTCAACGTAAAACACCTGCTGCTAAATGTGGGCGTATTTAGTTTGTCTCATTGTATAAATTACAACAAATGTATAATGCTAAAATCAAGGCAGTGCAACGAATTTACTTTCATTTTCGTATTGATGCACAATATGTTAACAATGGTTTTTAGTTTATGGATAAAACGGGCAAATTATCAGAGCTAAGAAAATTGGTATATCGATTATCTGTGGCAAAATACATACATCATAAATAAAATATATGACTAAAATTAAAATACAGATCGAATCCGTAGTGCAGTGGTGTACGTCGATGGCTTCCTAGATGGTCTCGCGAATAATTAAAAACGCGGTTAATATATATTTTTCAGTTGTTTATCATATACCATTTTTATAAAAATACAAGTACCGTTATCCAGTACCATGTCATTCCAAATTGTTTACTAGTACAGGTTTCGTCTTCCTAGAAATGAGCAGTTCTGTGTAGGTAATTATTAGAATTGGGCTGTGGTTCGAGATGCTATGTTCGATAAATCATAATAAATTTCTATAAAAAAGAGCGGTAGCATTAAAATCTTGTTTGTAACAAATTGAACAACCGAATGCTCCTACTAGGGAAGTGAGCTCCAGGTCCCGGCAATTTTCCTGTCAATCCCGGGATTTTTGTAATTATGATCATATTGATAAACCTTTGGAATTTCTTATTATACGTTTATAAAAAGTAAAATCTCAAATATTGCTATAAAATTTTTGATAAAAAAAATGCATGTGAACAGGAATGCTGAATTAAAACAGGAACATCTCATTTACACAATATGTAAATGAGAAGTTTTATCAAAAGGATGTAAGCTGCAATGCCGAATTAGTATCTAAATTTAGGTTTAAAGTTTAAAAAATGGAGAGTCCGTGAAAATTGCGATCAGGAAAAAAGACTTAAAAAGGTTTTTTTTAACAATTAATTTAATTTATATTAGATACATTCAATTAAAAACCAGTTTATCAGTCTCCGTGCACTTCAAAGTTGTGTATATTTCATTATTTACCGTTAGCCTAAAATCACCACAAAACGTTTTTGTGTCTCCTGTAAAGTTTGTTTAATGTGGATTACGTCCTTATTCCTTTCCACAGTCAATATTATTATGTATAAAAATGAAAATATAATCTTTTAAGTTTTAATGTTATTTTATGGCAATTTTGATTAATTTTACTAATGGTTTAATATTAATGACGTTCATCAATTGAGAAAGCAATCGCATGATCAATAATAATTAAAGGGTGTCTTCGGCTTAAACTTTTTACTTAATATAAACTTATTTACTAAGCGTTAATTCAAATTCATCTGTGAACTTAAAAGTTTGCAGATGAAGGAAAGCGAAATCCTGGTCATTAATGACAATACGCATGCAAATATTTAAAAAAACGTACGATTTAAACATGATATTGTCATTCCATCAAGCTCTTTTAATATTATCTTAAATAATACCAGAGCTTACTATTAACGTCATTGAACTATCAGTAATCTTGTGGGTAACGTATTTTCTAATCCCACAATCCCGGTATTGAATTTGTAAAATCCCTATATCAGAAATCAGGATTACAACCTTAGTCCATACATACTTAAATGTTTTTTAATTGATGGCATTATTGTTCTGACAGTACAATGTCAGTGTCTCCGAAGAGAAGTACTAACTTATCAACACATTTTACATTCCTATCGACCGTTTAGCTTAGAATAAATTAAATACATCTACATGAATCCAGTACTGTAGTTAGACATGGGCGATAAATGCGCTCGCTTATTGCGTACGCACTCAATTCTTACATAAAAGATACATTCCACAAAAAAACTGATCGGTTCTCTGTTATTTGAAAAAAATAACAACATTGCGGTAAAGAAAATCGTGTAAAAAATGCAATAATAATTCAGACTCAATAAGCAAATTACACAAAATAGTTTTCATAACATGTATTTTAAGTAAGAAAAAAATAATGCCATTCATCGCTAATTGATAAAAGTATATACGAAGACTTTTATGAGAGACTGGACATAAATCGCTTTCATAACTAGAAATCTCTGACACGTCAAATGTGCTGAAACTTTTAATTGTATTTTTTTGCTATTAGTATCCGGTTGTTTTTTTTCATAAGCTTAAAATGTTCACTTGGTGAATAAAATTGGAATCGATAAATTTTTGAAATAATATAATTTAAAGAATTTACGGCTTCTATTATAATTCACATTTTATAATAAGAAGTCAATTTTATCTGGCTACAGTAAAAGCTCAATACAGTCCTGGACTCCTGGAGGCAGTGCTCGAATAGAAAAGAACAACATAATATATTTATATTTTATTTTAAGCCGCGACAGTTTTTAAATTCTTATTGCATTTTTATGTCTAGAAGACTTAAAATAGAAAATGAGATGAATTTTATTTTTTATCTTTAATATGAGCATTTTAACTTGCTGTTCCACGAGCATATTTTATCAATCGCTTAACCTCTAGTCTTTGGAGAATTAGTAGGATGATTATGGCTAGAACGGAACCAATAGTAACTGATTTCGTTTTGACATGTTTTAAAAATTAAATGTATGAGATGAAGATACCACAGACACCCATGCTCTTGAATACATATAATAAATACAGGCCCAGATTATATATTTATGTTATACTATGGACTCATTAATAATATTTAAAAAAAAAATAGAAATAAGCAATTGGTTACTTAGGGAGTGTAAATTTGTATATATTTCATGGTCAAATTGATGACCTTATCCAGAGGGATGCTCAAGTTGTACATGTAATATTTTTATTTGAAATTTGTTTACAAAACCGTGTTATAAAAAAAATTGTCACAATTCATCAACTGTATCGTATAACTACCGTGTTATACGAAACTTAAGTGTTCATATATTGATTCGTGGGTCTGGAAGAACCTGTAATAGAATCTGATCGAATACTAACCTTTAGAGGAGTATGGACGTACATGTACGTCGGCGCCATTTTTCTGTAAAGGAGTACGGACGTACTTTTAACTCAACACAGTAGTGTCTGTCAGTTAGTATATATATGCTTCAAATATGAGTATTTATTGGAAAAGTCACACAATTGTCATGTAAAAAAAGCCAGTAATGTAAAATAAGGTCAGTATAGATTTATTCACTCCTCTTAAGGCTAAGGCAGATAAAAATCAAAATGCCTGACTAAGCTGTAGAGATTTTGTCTGCAATGGTTTTCCTTGTAGTTCTAATAATTTATTTAATTCACTATATTCGTGCCCTGCCAATAACATTAATTTCATTATCTTGTTTTATTGTTCCGCGTTTATTACCGTGTATGTACATAACACATTGACACTATTTCGTATGCATTGCGCGCTCTATTGACCAAAATTTGACTTCAAATCACCGAACGTGTCGGCAACAGAAACGCATGTTAACTTTTCTTTTACATGCTTAAAATTTGATTCATTGTCATGGCGATTGCTGCTTTTTTTAAACAGTATGATTGTACGCATTAAGTAGTAAAGTTTACGCATCGAAATGTCAACATGTGTTACGAATTGCTCGATATTAATTGCCTATCAATTCTCTTTTAAGAAGATCAACGAACTGGAACGCTTGGTAAAAAATATAGGTATGAATACTGCTCGTGTTGATGTTGTTACATGCCGTCAATCATTGATAAAAGTCTTAAAGAACTGTCAATAAAAACTGGAATTAAAATAACAATGCTCATCAAACAACAAAACACTATTAAACAAATTGACCTAAGCCTTGAAAATATAATAGTTTGTCTGAAAACAGTCTTCGCACTTTTTCCAAATTACAGCAATATTAAAATTCATGTATGCCTATGTATGGCCGGTATAATTTAGATGACGTGCTTGCAAATATTGATTCGTTTTTCTTTTTTTTTCAGATAACCCTTCGTACTTCACCGTGCCGAAAGGCGAGCTCTTCCACCACAACTGTTCAAACGTTTTCAACAATCAGCGTGTCGAAAAAATGCGATCGAAGAGTTCTAGCGACAGTGTCTTTTCATCTTCAATTTCGAGCATAAACTCATCGCCGCACAATTCACCGAGCAGGAATCAATCTCCCAAAACAGAAAAACGAGAACCAAACGTTCGACCAAACACTCTACCTTTAAATGAGTATTTAGTACCGAATGGCGGAGTTTCGCCAAGATCCGATCCAAATAAACGAAGTTTTAGATCGCTTCTCAGATCATTTTCTGCAAACGCTGCATATTCTCAAGATACTCAGTCTATTATATTAGGCGAACCACGACCGACTGATATCGCTCCTCCAAATCACTCTGCTCACTTTAGTGCTCGTTTGAATAGAAGACCAACCCATAGCAGAAATACGTCTTTAAAATCAAGTGCCGAAATCAAAACTTTGGAGCTACAGCACAATGCCATGAGAAGAAGAAATCTTGAATTCAATACACGTGACGAATCGTTCCACACAATGCCCTTATCAGGTAAACGAAGACATTCCATTGGAGCATATTTAACCAGAGACAAACTAGCTGGAAAGGGATTGATAAAAGTTACGTCCGTGCCTAGTCAAGTTCCGAAAATGGTTGCGCCTAAAGTTACCACGGATGGATCAGCAGTGTTTATGACAAGTGTATCTCCCGGGCCCGAGAAGTGTAATCCTGTGACCACGATCCATGTTACGGAGCCGCCACTTCCTATCAGCACAATAAATGGAGCAGGATCAACATTATCGCAACGAAAGAAGAGGCCCAGAGGGCAGAGTATGAAAGGTACGATTGAACATGCTTGCTTAATTTACATACATACCGTAATTGTATGATTCGATCTGCTTTCATACTGAAATAGTAATGGCGGTTTTTCATAATATCCAGCGACATCATTTTAGAAAATGTCGTACTTACCTACACAAATTATTCTTTCACCATTATTCTATTGATTAGATCTAAATATTAGTTAAAATGGTAAAATCCAGCAGAGTATATTGTTTCGATAATTGTATTATTGATGAGGGTGTGAAAATAGTATTATGAAAAAAGTACCCTAATCATATTACAATGTTGGATTTCAACAAATATGGTTGCATATACGATTGAAAATACCGCATTGATCCTAATTTCACTCATCAATTATTCTTATCAATCGATTTAAACTTAACTCTGTTTTTCTTTTAGTATGATAGCTTTGTTTTGTTTAAATTCTGCTAGCAATCGCAAAGGAATTAATTAAACAAATAGCATACATATGTTTGATCAAATGAAAAATAGACAAAGAAAGAAAAGAGAAATATGCAGTATATTACGAAGTTATTATTATATTCAGATCGAACTAACTGTCACCGAATTCATTGACTGCTTCAACCAATCGAAATACAGAAAATTTTACCTCCAGTTTTCTATTATAATAAATCACCAACAGATGTCAGATTTTCACTCGATATCACCTTTATAATCCGTCATAACTCGAACGTTCAAGTCAAAAAACTTGATATAAACAAAACAAAACAAGCCGCTGGCCGCTGCAATATTTTCGTTTTAGATATTTATAGACGCTTCATCTCGAGGCATCTTTACTCATAATTTCTTCGAACCTTTCCTTGATTCGTTCTCCTATCTCTCTGCACATAATAATATTTCCACAAAAATCCAGAGATGATAATCTGTGTTTTGTCATTCCTGCGGGCACGGACGCATCTTTTAACAAATGTATGTGATTTATTCACCATTCTGTCTACGTGATTTTTATTTTAATGGCTCTTTTAGTATTTATTACACCCTAAATGTTAAAAATTGATTTATCTCACTTTTCGTTGTTGATTCTTTTGAATGTTTATCGTATAATTGAATTGAATTATAAGTTTTTAACTTAAATTTCTTCGTCAATCTTTTTTATATTATTCCTTTTTTGGTTGTCGAGACAAAACAAAAAAATCTTGTTGACACCATCGACTCACGCTATATAAATTTTAAAACATGCATTACAATTAATATTAAATTGATTCAGTTGATAATTGAGTTAATGACAAAATATGTTTCACGAATTAACCGATACAAAATAAATTTAATTAATTATTAGTCTGTTTATTTTGACTCTTTTCGTGACATTCGCTATTTGTCTGAATATATTCGGGTTTGTAGTCCAGTGATCTACGTACTGCACTTTGATTCGCTTCGATCGGATAGCTGAGAGGAAAATATGAACATCACCGATATCCCTACCTTTTTTAATAATACAAATCCATAAATCGACTAAAATATCAATTTGTGAAACTGTCCGTTCAAGGATTCGAGCCCGTCGACATCAAAACTGACTAAAACGATGACAATAAGTAGATAAGTAAGCGCCAAATATGTTTATTAATCAACTTATTATTTAAGTGTAAACGTAGGTCATATATAATATTATTATAGTCGACTGCGTGGTCGAGTGTCAACGTAGTTGGCTATAAACACGGAGGTCACGGGTTCGATTCCCAGTACGGACACTTTTTATAGATTAAGATTAATCAATTTATAGATTTCTGTTCGTAGATATCGATGTGTGTGATCTGTTAAATTCCCTTCTCCCACCCATGATATCCTAAAAAACGGGACGTAGCAAAACCGATAAGCTACTCACTAGTCCTGTCCTAGCTTATATTTCTATACCTACTCTCTAGAGAGGTTGAGCAACTGAATAACAGGGAGTTCGCGTAGATACTCTTCTGTTGATATAAACTCCATTAAGAGTTCATATGCTCTGCATTGAGAGCAGACATGGTTAAAAAAATCTAGATATAGAATTCATTAATTTGTATCTTGGTTTAAGATAAACTAAAAAAAATACATATTCACCACTATGGGCTTCAAACGTATTCTATATTCTTAGAATTTAGGGCATAAACGAATTGCGTCTTTTAAATTGATTACCAAGTTGCGGATGTCTTTTATTTCTTGTGGAAGTCATTTAATTCAATTGATCATTTTTTCACGTCATCAAAGAATAATGCTGTTATTCAGTTCAAAGCGTTTGTTTATAAGAGTTCTGTAAAGTTTTTGTTATTTATTGTATCTTTTACGCAAAAAAAATATGAATGAATGATCACTCCTCATGCGCTCTTATGATATAATATCGACTGTGGAAAGGAAAAAGGACGTAACCCACACATATCAAATTTTACAGGAGGCGCAAAAAGCGTGTTTTGATGATTTTGTGACATATGCAAATTATGAATTATACACAACCTTGAAGTACACGGAGACTTCTAAACTGGTGTGTAATTGACATAATCTAATGTTTATTAAAGAAATTGTCTAGGAAAAACACTTATATAAAGCTTTTTTACAAGGTCATCTTTTCAAAACTTAAAAGCTTAATTTACATACTAATACGGCATTTGCAGCTTACATCCTTTTGATAGAACGTGTATACATTGTGATTATCAAAAAAAGCCTGTTTTGAAAAAACTGTGGGTTACGTCCTTTTTCCTTTCCACAGTCGATATGGATATGAGCTGAATCTACACACATCGATTCGCTTGATAAATTGTATAATTAATTTATGTTAAGTATGTAGAGTAAAAGAAAAGATATATCTTTGAAAGTACCAATATTAATCGCCTACTTTATAATTATTTTCTTTAAATAAAAACGGTTAAGTTAAGAGAAGATAAAAGACGGCACAGTAAAATGTTCTTATGAATGCGATAAAGAATTAATATGAGTTGATTGAATTTAGAAATACTTAGTAAAACTCCATTATCATAAGGTAATAACATCAATGTGCTTAGTTTTATTATGCTTGTTAAGTAAAATTGCTTGCTATTTCGGTAGCAAACCATTGCACAAGCTGTACCCATCGACAACGATACTGTATTAACTTAGTTATTCTGTTACTAAAATGCATTCAATTTCTGGTTATTGTTAATCTTGTTTAAAGTTAAATAATGTATAATTAAGGAACCTTCCATAATGATGCTAGAAAAGATAATACATTGATACCGGTCTGGTCAATTAGTGATTTATCTCCAGAAATGTATATTTTTATCATATCGTTAGAACAAAGATACATATAGCAAAAAATATATTTTATAGTGAATGAGTCTCGAATGAAAATGTTCCATCTCGTCCAATTGTTAAATTGATCACTCTGTTGATCATTATTTTCACAAACTTTTATATCGTAGGTAGAGCCTGATTTTGCATTCAGGGCAGCTCATTTAGGTGGCGCCTAAAGCTTTCCTAAGAGGCCTTCGGATATCTCAACTTGAAACCAATATTGGGATATTCAACTTCTGAACACTGCGGTTCGCACTCACAAATATTAAATTATATTTTGGTGGTATAGAATCAACGTATTAACTTGAAAACTTAAGTAACGGAATCGAATTATTGTGTTCAGTGAATTTAAGGGTAACTTGTGAAAAATCATTAAATTGTTATTCCGGTGTTTCAGTTATTAGGTGTGTCGCGTATTAAGCCTCATTCAGAAATATCCTTAGACTAATTTTATGGCAAGATTTTTATTTATAACGAAGACATTGATAGTTATTCTTTACTTTTTACATAAATAAATAAATGTGAAACATTTTCTTGCTAGAAGATTAGAGACAGATACTAACAGTACTTAATACAATATTCATTACTTGTATTTGAAGGGGAACATTTAATACCGAAGAGCATCTCGGTCTTTTTAAAATGGTATGTACTTAATAGTCATTAACAACTATTAAGATTCGTATAAATTCCCAAGAACTCAAAGCCTTTAAATTTTACCCCTAACCTCACACTCTCATTGTGCATACGCTGACAGATAATGTGCAAGTGCAGTATAATGTGCAGGTTAAACATATTAGGCTTATATTATTCTCAGTGGCGGTTCTACGTAATGGGCTAGATGGACTCAGCCAAAGTCTGCTAGATTGCTATGGCTCAGCCCAACCTGAAATTTTCAGCCAAAAAGTGTAAAAAAGTATTTTTTAGCAGACTTAATTAATACAAACATCAATTCGGATATACAATGTAAAACAAATCTATCACAAATTCATACAATATCTTAGGTCTGATTCTCTTCTATCAATATAAGAGCATCTCTCTGATTATCGAATTCTCTTGTGCATCCATATTAAGAATAAAAGGTAAGGCTGGGCTGGTTTGAAATTAGTCCCGAATAAAACAAAAGCAAACAATTTCAAAAGGGCCGCATGCGGCCCGGAGACCTTAGCCAATTTCGAAGTGGAAACTTTAACAAATTCGTAGATTGTATACAATGCTAAACTTTTTTTTAGCCCACCCAAAATTTTAGGTCACCAACCGCCACTGATTATTATACTAAGACATTTTTAACATTCTAACAGCTTTGATTAAAAACACGAATATTTATATAGAAAGCATCATCAGACAATCTCTCTCACTAAAAGTTGTCACTGTGAATAGAATCTGAAGGTTTTCATTCACCCTTACACCGAAGGCTATTTTTTAAATGATTTTTCTGTTGATTCTTTATCATGAAAACAGTTGACCAATTAATAATCATTTATTAGGCCTGCGTAAAGACAGTGGCAAGTACTTTACTTATTAGCGTCAAATCACTATGGGCAGCTCGCCGCGCTGACGCCGACACTGTACACAGGCGATGACAGTCTCCGTTGCCGACTAAAACATCTTTTCAGGGGTATTCAACGAAGATAAAATAAAAACATTTTCTTATCATATGTCATGGCTTTTGTGGAAGTAATGGGGATTTCAATTCCAAACGAATATATGAATTCCAGCATTAAATATTAAATACCAGTATTGATGGATTAAACCAATATTACAATTAATAAAATATATATATAATATATCAACTGTCAAAAGGAAAAATGACGTAACCCACACCTATCAAATTTTACAAGAGGCGCTAAAAACGTGTTTTGATGATTTTGTGACATATCGTCGATGCACATCAAATATGGTCTATGTGACTATGGGTACACATAGTCACATATACCATATTTGATGTGCATCGACGATATACAAATTATGAATTATATACAACCTTGAAGTGCACGGAGACTTCTAAACTTAATTGACATAATATATTATAAATTAAAGAAATTGTCTAGGAAAAACCTTTATTTCAGTCTTTTTTCTTGGTTTTAATTTTTTACAAGGTCATCTTTTTCAAACTCAAAAGCTAAATTTAGATACTAATTCGGCATTTTCAGCTTGCATCCTTTTGATAGAACGTGTATCAAGTTTGATACATTGTGATTATCGAAAAAAACCTGTTTTGAAAAAACTTTAGGTTACGTCCTTTTTCCTTTCCACGGTCGATATGTTTTAAAGATAAAAATAATAAAAAAGATAAAAATAATACATAGTAATAATTACAGTCAATAAGAAAAGCATCCGCCAAATTAACAGTAAGATTACTGTCACATATCAAATTCAGTAAATAATCAAAATGTTTAAATAACGAAAAAATGATACAATTATTGTCACCGTGGATTCGATAATAAGTACATTTTTTTTCAAGACCACCATGCGACTGAACGTTGAAAGTCATTAAACATTCGCTTCTTAAGTTTCATATTAAATCAAAAATCAATTAGATAAACACGTCGATTTGACATTATCTTATCTTTAAATGTTAGTAATATGTCTTTTTAAAAACACTATATTAGAATTGGAAAAATGGTAGAATTGCCGGGATTCCAGTTTCAGTTATACAAAAATGGGTTTAGATATCGGTATTACCGAAACCGTAAACCCGGTATTCATGGTGTTACTTCAATACCGAAATTCCGGTCTTGAAAATTGTTTGCGATGAATTAAAATATTTTAAATATCACTATCGGTATTATTAAAATAATAAAAAAATACGGCAAATCCAAATCATAATCTAGTAATTTTATAAATAACTTATGTAAATAAGTTCATAAACTGTGAAACCTGTTAATTGGTACAACTCTTAAAAGATTTAATATAGTTCAATATTAATTGTGGATAATTTTATTAAAGTATGTTATGGTTTCTATATTTTCATAATTAGCTTTGTATTTCAGTATTACAAAAATACCATTAGTACCGGGATGCCGTTTTTTTAAATACTGATATTGCAATTCCTAGTTGTCAGAACAAGTATTTTGTAATTTAAAATTGTTTATATTAATAAATTGTGAACGAAAATCTTTATTTTTTAATGCAGAAATATAGTCTGCTACAATGTTGTTGTGCAACTGCACATAAAAATTCGCATACTTTCACGATTTCATATTGAGATAAGATAATCTTTTGATTGAAAATGCCTGCAATTCGTTGTTATTCACCGAGCCCAGTAGCAGTTCCCCCTTTCGTCCAGAATGCAAAACTTATGGCAGCTCATCGGCCATACATAATAATAAAATGTCAGTCATTCGCGAACAAAGTCTTTACGGGCCGATACAATAAATTATTATCGGTCGTCTTTCTTTGACAGTGTAGCTTTTCTATGCCCGCGAGTGCATTCGCGAATACGCGGCCGGATATCCGCCATTTGAATAAATTTAAAATTCGAATCGTCTCGCTTTTTTTTTCATTTTATTATGGCTGCAGAACAATATTCGGGTAAAAACACGTACATACTTTTTATATTAAAACGTTTTATATTTACTAATATTATTGGAATTTGTTAATATATAAAGTGAAGGTGACTTAAACACCTGCATAATTATATACAAAAGTATTTTTGTTTATTTTGTGACTACATTAGCACAAACAATAATAAGTTATAACACATAATAAAATTATCAAATTTTAAATTGAATAACATTAGATTTTCAATTTACTTGAATGAATCAAATTTTATCATTGTATACTTATTTATAAAATTATTTCAAATAGTCTGACGATTTTTTTCTGTACCAAAAATTTTGTGAAGAATTTTGTCGTCAAGAAATTTTGTGAAGCAAGCTGGCATAATTATAATCAATAAAAAAAAAATATTATCTATATTTTTAATTTGAATCGGTCAAATTATGTACACTCCCATAGATTTTGTCACTAACGACCCGGGTTTCGCCTTTCGGCATCTTCAGGCGTTCAAGTGCACGGATGAACTTGAACTGACTTCATCCGTGCACTTGAACGCCTGAAGATGCCGAAAGGCGAAACCCGGGTCGTTAGTGACAAAATCTGTGGGAGTGTACATAATTTGAACGATTCAAATTTAATATTGACATTCTACCAAGCACCTTCAGTCGAAATCTTAAATTATATATATATATATTACTATTTTCAACTACCGTCGTCCAGTGGCTTAAAGCTATTACACTACCTTCCAAGGCTCGAATCCAAAATTTTAAAATTCATATGACTATTTAATTTATTGATAAGTTTGTATTTGCGATCACCTGTACCTACCGTAACTACATACCATTGGCGGCTCCTAGGGAGAGGCCACTGGGGCCATGCCCCCCCTGAGGAGAATTTATTTTCCATTTTTCTAATTGATTAACACTTTAGTGGCTCTTTAATTGTTTAGTTTACAATGTTTTAAAGAATACATACTTAATCATGTATCGACTATTTTTATATAGGTATATTATTTTCGAAATCATCTATTTTTTATGTTTTACTAGCCGATTCCCGGCAAGCGTTGCAATGCCATTCAAAGAAAGTTTTTGTATCTATTGAAGTGCATGTCTTCTTTTTCTGTCTGTTTGACGTTTGCTGCCGATTGAATATGGTACGACACACGCGCCACCTACTGTAATTTTATTGTACTACGCCATAGCAGTCTTAAGTCACTATAGGGGGCTTTGACTACGCCTATAACCTTCGCTCAAGTTCCATGAACGGTATGGCAAACATACGAACATTGATTTTTATATACGAGACCTACTATAAGTTAATTTTATTTTTGTTATATTGGCCTGAAGTGTCACGTTGAAGATATGACAGTCCTCGTAACAAAATACTTCTCCATTATAAGCTCATAATCATTAACTCTTGGAGCGTAATACCTGTTCCGATCGCGATTGATTGTTTTGGTTTAAGTGTTACAAACGAAAATGTTGACGCAAACTTTTCTCAGAAAGAAAATGTATCAGCCTCACGCATAAATACCTAAATATTTCGACCACCGTGTTTACATTATGAAAATATTTACAGTCTGAAGTTTTTCCGAGTTCAACACGTAGGCGGTGCTTTTAGGAGCTTTTCACGTCCCACGTTGCATTCGCGAACGCGCGGCCGGAAATCCGTAATCGGGAGGTTAAAAAAATCCGCGGGAAACGTGACACTGCCAAATCGCACCTCGCACATTACGGATAGCCATAAAAATAATAACTCAATAAAATTATGAACACGATCGAGAAGAAATAATTTAATTCCTATTACGTCTTAGGGTGATCACAAGTCACGGGTTCAAGATTCTGGAGGACACCTCTTGAATATAGAAGTATTTGTTTTTTTATATTTACATTAGCGATGGTTTTGTTTAATATTAATATTTTTGAACACGTAGTGAGACGTGTTTATGTTGTAATATCTCTATTACCTAATTCTTTTTTCCAAATGTTGTTCTCAAAAATAATATCATGGTAAAGTAGATGGATTTTTTAAAATAAATAATAACCACATTTTTAATGGAAATATATTATCTAATTATTACCTAGTTTATTGGTGCCTTCTTCATTATTCCCCCTCTCCAAAGATATACTGAGTGATTGAATTATAGCTAGGACATCCAATCCCGGGCCCTTTTTTTTAATCCCGAAACATTTACCATACAATCGTGTTGAAATTCGGGATTGAGAAATTTTTGCTTGGCGATTTTGAAATACTGGAAATATGCGGAATTGCAAAAATGAAAATTTTTTTTAGCTCTCTCTCGCGCAAATTTCAAAAGGTCGTCAATCCCGGGATTTTAGGATCACAAAATTGGACGGGATTCCGGGATTGGAGTTCATTATAACAACCAGTTATCTTTCAGCAATTTATGTTGCGATGCTCATTTACGAATCCATAAGCCCTATGTATTTAATATAAAATAAAATAACTAAGATTATTCCACGTATTGTGTTACAAAATGTGACACGTGTTTCGCCGCTTTCAGAGGCATCCTCAGACAACTACTTTTGAAAATGCTTGCTTAAGTACAAATGATTTTAATTTTACTATTCTAAAATATTATAATAAAAATCAAATAAAAATGGGAGGCAAGGAGTGATGATAGAAAAACAGACAAACGATAATGGTAATGCAAATGACATTTACATTAAGAAATGATTAACTAATGAGTTGCATCAATTAGGACGGGCTAAACCGTTAGAAAATATATTTAACAGTGGCAGTATGTGTCCTATTTTTTTTTTTTTTTTTTTTAATACGACGTCATGATTATTCGTTATTTCTTTTAAAGAACGGAAGAAAAGGTATTTCCTCATTTTATTTTTTATATTTACTTAATTTGAGTCATGTAGATTTTAATATAATGAACTTTGAACGCGGAAATTTGATGCATGCTTGCATCTGCATTTATACTTGCACAAAGAATTGTTATCTTTAAATTCTATTATTGTGATAATAATATCTGTAACAATACCTATTTGAAAGTCCCAAAGTCCAATACCGCTGCCTAGGGATCAAGACCGGGACGTCTCGGTCCTTATCTGTCTGAGACCCCCTTCCCTCACCCTCCTTTCGTAACGCCTGTGTGCTCTTCGTAGAAGGAAAGAATTGAGAGGCCTGGTAAATTACAGAGGTCGTAAACATATAATTAATTTATATTTCTTTTGTAATAAATAAAAGTATGACAAGTCTTAATATTTAAATATGTATTGCTGTTATCTCTTTTTGTAGATTTATTCAATTAATTTCTAATCATTTTTTTTATTAGTGTAAATTAATAATGCATTTTGAAGAAACTTAGCTGAATATATTTTTTTCAACGATTTTCACATCCAGTAAGGACTATTTCATCAGCATGTGAACTTGAATGAACACGTGTAGTTTTTCAATTGCGTAATACCTATTTTCAAATGAAATTGCCGGACGGAATCATGTAAACTAAGGTTTCTTAACCCTGCGCCCGCGGAGCTGTTTTCATTCGCCTTACAAAGTTTGTAACAACTATTTTAAACAATATTGGAAAAACTAGGATAATTAAAAAAAAAACATAATTTGAATGTGATTTCGTAAAGGAATATATGATAAGGACGCCTCCTTGTCATATATTTCAATTATTAAGATATTCAAAGTTATTTGAAATTGGCACCATTTAGTTTTCTAATCAACCATAAAATTTTGTCTTTCGATACTATATCTATTCTTTGAATATATTGGTGTAGCAGTTTTAGATTAAAACTTGAATTCAATTCTTGCTTCTAACTTTTTTTACCCGATATAAATAATAAGCAAGTTTATACTTTTAATATTCCTGGTAGATTACAATTTACTTATCAAATTTACCCGATGAGGTTTACTGTAATTTAAAAAAGAAATCCATTTAATTCGTCTACAAATGTGTTTTTAAGATGACAGATGACAGATTGAGATTCTAGGTAATTATGTGTACATGAATATTTTGCAATATAAATTTGATTGCTATAAAGTAATTTTATATATATTCCAACGAAAGGGAATCTTTATTTTCTTTAGAGTATCATATTTTACTATATATTTAAACTATTGAAAATAGATTTTCAAAGACTCACTAGTAAAATTTTGTTATTCTTTAAATTTGTATTGAAACTAAATTTGGCAGTTGTGAAATGACTAATGAAATTATAATATGTGTAGATGAAATATTTATTTCCAGTTATTTAATTCCTGTGTGTAGACATAGACATCTACTGCTATACTAAGTAAGGTTGGGTTGGGTACTGTGTACATGTAATTAAATACTGAGCAGTGAAATTATAAATTCATTGTTTGGTAAATTTTCATTGCCTGACTTGAAATGCACACACGTGAAAATGTGGTTTCACTTAAAATACACATTCGCTTTAACGTATATATTCACAAAATGTAAAGGTGAATTTAAAACACAAAGGCAAATGTGATGATGCTACTTAAAAACATCATTTATGACAAAAAAAATATTCTTTCAAAGAAATACGCAAAGATGAGTATTACTTATGACTCGTAACTCTGAAAAAACGCACATTTTAATAAACATGTCAGCGTTCCGCGGCTTGCTAATAATGATAATATCACATGACGCACAAATTAAAAATAATTCGATATTCTGACGCGAGCTTTTTGTTTGCCTCCACTGGCAGCACCGCCAGGAAAGTTTTTGCCGCTAGTTTTGTATGAAGAGTGTTTCAGAATCGTTGCCGGATTTATATTTTGTATACAATGTGCAACCAAAATGTTCGCTGCGCGAGTGTGTGAAATCGCGAATTTTTAATTGATGTCTTATAACACAATATTTCGCGTTGAACCAAGTTCTTTTTAAAGTGTAAACTATCTATTCAGTGAAAATGGAAACTAAAGGTATTAAAAGTGTTTTTATTTACCACTTATATTGTGTCATTTGGTTACATTTAAATAATAATTCTGCTATTATACAATAGATAAATATTCCAAATTCGAATTATTTTCCTGTCACTTTGGTATAGCGGTGGATTTGTTTTTGTGTACTTAATTTTAACTTTGTAGCAATAAATATCTACAGCTTTTACTAAATATGACTTATAAATAACTTTCAGCTGAGTATTTTTATGCCCACAATTTAATCAAACAATATAAGTTATGTATTTAAATTATAAGTTTCGACTCTTTTATTTGTTTTTTAATACTGTATATTATTAACATTTTAAGCTATAGTCAAACACAATTTTACTGCTTTAGACATTTGTAATATGTTGGAAATAGTTTATTTGTACAATTTCAATTAATTTTACGATATAAATTAGATAAATAAGCTAATAAATTTGTATTTATATAAAATAACTATCATAATTTCAAAAGTTTTAGGTTCGTCTGAAAGATATTAGAAAAACACAACCTGCCATGAAAAGCAATTTATCGTCGAATATTTTAAGTTAATTCAAAACTATATTTTGTATCAATCATTTATTTTTCAATAACATTGAAAAATACAAGTCTACAATAGATGGAAAATAATTTGTGCTTTTGATAAAATAGTATGTGTGTTAAAAAATTAAGACCCTGAATCCAAAGCCAAAGTAATTAATTCTTCCATGTAAAATCGATATTACTTCAATGATAGAGCATAGTTTATACTTAAAATCAATTTGAAAAAATATAAAAAATAGCCTATTTTATAACGGCTCTGTACCACATTAATTAAAAATCGTTGTAATATTTTATTTAAATGCCAAAAAAACATTTCAATTACAACTAGCCAAAACAGATTTTCATTTTGTCGAAACCATTCTCAAATGGATACATATGTAATGTATTGTAAAATTCTAGCCGTAAGATTTGGTATATTAAATTTATGAAGTATTAAAATATTGTATACAAATTTGTACTTAAGTATTCATAGATTACTCTTAAGCCCTTGTATATATATAATTTCTAGTAATAAATACGTTATATTATTTATTATTGTTACCAGTGTAATAATTATGAAAGATCGATGCTTGAAAAATGCGTTCTAACATAATAAAATTATATTGTAAACATATTTTTGTATGTCAGACATATTATTTTTTATCTTTTCTCATAATAAAAAAATAAAAAATATATACATCCGAGATACCCATGTTACCAACTATGACAATATGTATAAACGAATGGTTATTCGCGATTAATTGCATGAGAAAAAATCGATTAAAAAATAAATAATTGTGGGAATTTGTTTGCGACCTAAATCGTATTTAGTTTAACATACGTATATACCATTAATTCTTGCTGGAAAGACATTACATGAATATTATTTTTTTTAAATATCATCAGGACAGATTTCGCAAAGCGATTACGTATTTTTATTTCAAGTATTTACAATATACTAGCTGTAAGCCCGTTGACCTCAACGGAGAGATTTTTGTTGCATTTTTAAGTAGTCAGAAAAGTTACTGGCGTGAAAAAAAAATTACTAACCTATTTATTGAATAATCCAGAAATTCTGATAGTAAAAGAAATATCTCGGGGCGTATATCGACAGCCCTGCCCTGCAGTATTTAAATTGTAAATTATTTATTTTTGGAATAATGTTCTAGTTTGCTAACAACTATTTTTCGTAATAGCAGAAATTTTGTAAATTATTTAATTTTTGGAATAATGTTTATGTTTGCTAACAACCATTTTTCTTAGAAGCAGAAATTTCGTTAATTATTTTATTTTTGGTATAATTTTTAAGTTTGCTAACAATTATTTTTCATAGTAGCAAAAATAGTCCTTGTAAATTACTTAATTTTTGGAATAATGTTTAAGTTTGCTAACAATTATTTTTTCTATTAGCAGAAATAGACCTCGTAAATTATTTAATTTTTGGAATAATGTTTAAATTTGCTAACAACCATTTTTCATAGTAGCAAAAATAGTCCTTGTAAATTACTTAATTTTTGGAATAATGTTTAAGTTTGCTAACAATTATTTTTCCTATTAGCAGAAATAGACCTCGTAAATTATTTAATATTTGGAATAATGTTTAAGTTTGCTAACAACCATTTTTCTTAGAAGCAGAAATTTCGTTAGTTATTTTGTTTTTGGTATAATTTTTAAGTTTGCTAACAATTATTTTTCATAGTAGCAAAAATAGTCCTTGTAAATTACTTAATTTTTGGAATAATGTTTAAGTTTGCTAACAATTATTTTTCCTATTAGCAGAAATAGACCTTGTAAATTATTTAATTTTTGGAATAATGTTTATGTTTGCTAACAACCATTTTTCTTAGAAGCAGAAATTTCGTTAATTATTTTATTTTTGGTATAATTTTTAAGTTTGCTAACAATTATTTTTCATAGTAGCAAAAATAGTCCTTGTAAATTACTTAATTTTTGGAATAATGTTTAAGTTTGCTAACAATTATTTTTTCTATTAGCAGAAATAGACCTCGTAAATTATTTAATTTTTGGAATAATGTTTAAATTTGCTAACAACCGTTTTTCATAGTAGCAAAAATAGTCCTTGTAAATTACTTAATTTTTGGAATAATGTTTAAGTTTGCTAACAATTATTTTTCCTATTAGCAGAAATAGACCTCGTAAATTATTTAATATTTGGAATAATGTTTAAGTTTGCTAACAACCATTTTTCTTAGAAGCAGAAATTTCGTTAATTATTTTGTTTTTGGTATAATTTTTAAGTTTGCTAACAATTATTTTTCATAGTAGCAAAAATAGTCCTTGTAAATTACTTAATTTTTGGAATAATGTTTAAGTTTGCTAACAACCATTTTTCTTAGAAGCAGAAATTTCGTTAATTATTTAATTTTTGGAATAATGTTTAAATTTGCTAACAACCATTTTTCATAGTAGCAAAAATAGTCCTTGTAAATTACTTAATTTTTGGAATAATGTTTAAGTTTGCTAACAATTATTTTTCCTATTAGCAGAAATAGACCTCGTAAATTATTTAATATTTGGAATAATGTTTAAGTTTGCTAACAACCATTTTTCTTAGAAGCAGAAATTTCGTTAGTTATTTTGTTTTTGGTATAATTTTTAAGTTTGCTAACAATTATTTTTCATAGTAGCAAAAATAGTCCTTGTAAATTACTTAATTTTTGGAATAATGTTTAAGTTTGCTAACAATTATTTTTCCTATTAGCAGAAATAGACCTTGTAAATTATTTAATTTTTGGAATAATGTTTATGTTTGCTAACAACCATTTTTCTTAGAAGCAGAAATTTCGTTAATTATTTTATTTTTGGTATAATTTTTAAGTTTGCTAACAATTATTTTTCATAGTAGCAAAAATAGTCCTTGTAAATTACTTAATTTTTGGAATAATGTTTAAGTTTGCTAACAATTATTTTTTCTATTAGCAGAAATAGACCTCGTAAATTATTTAATTTTTGGAATAATGTTTAAATTTGCTAACAACCGTTTTTCATAGTAGCAAAAATAGTCCTTGTAAATTACTTAATTTTTGGAATAATGTTTAAGTTTGCTAACAATTATTTTTCCTATTAGCAGAAATAGACCTCGTAAATTATTTAATATTTGGAATAATGTTTAAGTTTGCTAACAACCATTTTTCTTAGAAGCAGAAATTTCGTTAATTATTTTGTTTTTGGTATAATTTTTAAGTTTGCTAACAATTATTTTTCATAGTAGCAAAAATAGTCCTTGTAAATTACTTAATTTTTGGAATAATGTTTAAGTTTGCTAACAACCATTTTTCTTAGAAGCAGAAATTTCGTTAATTATTTAATTTTTGGAATAATGTTTAAATTTGCTAACAACCATTTTTCATAGTAGCAAAAATAGTCCTTGTAAATTACTTAATTTTTGGAATAATGTTTAAGTTTGCTAACAATTATTTTTCCTATTAGCAGAAATAGACCTCGTAAATTATTTAATATTTGGAATAATATTTAAGTTTGCTAACAACCATTTTTCTTAGAAGCAGAAATTTCGTTAATTATTTTGTTTTTGGTATAATTTTTAAGTTTGCTAACAATTATTTTTCATAGTAGCATAAATAGTCCTTGTAAATTACTTAATTTTTGGAATAATGTTTCAGTTTGCTAACAATTATTTTTCCTATTAGCAGAAATAGACCTCGTAAATTATTTAATTTTTGGAATAATGTTTAAGTTTGCTAACAACCATTTTTCATAGTAGCAAAAATAGTCCTTGTAAATTACTTAATTTTTGGAACAATGTTTAAGTTTGCTAACAACCATTTTTCTTAGAAGCAGAAATTTCGTAAATTATTTTATTTTTGGTATAATTTTTAAGTTTGCTAACAATTATTTTTCATAGTAGCAAAAATAGTCCTTGTAAATTACTTCATTTTTGGAATAATGTTTAAGTTTGCTAACAATTATTTTTCCTATTAGCAGAAATAGACCTCGTAAATTATTTAATTTTTGGAATAATGTTTAAGTTTGCTAACAACCATTTTTCGTATATATATAAATAAATAGTTAATTAAATTATTATATATAATTGAGCAGCCCTATATAGCCGTTCACAACCCTGCAGGTGGAAATCTTGGAATTCAATATCGTTTAGTGCAAGATTTCACCCACAGATGTCATTATTAGTTCACTTAAAACGCGTTCTTATTTTTTGCTTTGTATTATTTAAATTATATAAAGTTTTTATATCGTTTTTCTCAAGTGGATTCGTAGACCAGTGTGTAAGCCGTCCGAACGACGCGCATGAAAATTGGGGCATGGTATCGAATCCCACAGCTGGAGAGAATATTTTTTGAAAATTAATTGTTTTTACACATAATAAAATAAAAATGTCATGATTTCAAAAATTCACTCATGACGTCAGAGAAAAATGAAGAAATGAATTAATGACGACAGCGGGGCAGGATGGGGGGGAGGGGGACCGTCTTTCTTGACGTCATCGAAAAGGTGAAATCGCGACCATATACAAACGAAAAAAGTATGTATTTGGTATGAATAAAAAAATGGCGACAGCGGGGCTGGGGCGGAGGAGGGGGAGGGAAAATCGCGGACAATCATTCAGACGGACGGACATTATCGAGTATTAATATATAGATAGCGAAATAGAGTCTTAAATTTATTCTCTTAATACTAATAGTGTACATAAAAAAAAAAAAAATTCTTGAATTTTTATCTGGTTATTTTCATAAAAAAAAATGGCGTCACTTGCTTAGCGAAACCAATTCTAACAATAAAAAAATGTCAAATGGATATCAACAATTGATTTCATTTTATATTTGAAAACAATACTCCTCTTGTAGGTTCTTGAAATGAAAAAAAATGGCGCCATGAATATGTTGTCAGAATGTACTATGTAGATATCTGTAGTGTGATTCATTTAATATTATGATGAGACAACGTCCGTTCGCCCGCCATTGTTTTACACAAAGAAATAATTTTAAATATTAAAATGAAGCACGCCAGTATTTTTTTTAATGGTATATCCACAGGGGTATTAAAAATATTTTTTATTTCGTCAACTGAGTAATGAGTTGATGCTTGAATCCAAATTAAAGACATTTTCTTAACTTTTACGGCGGCCTGATTACTTCATTGAATTCCTTGTGAATTCAGAAATATTTTTTTCCAATAACTGGGAATGTTCAGAGGTGGGCTGGAAGGGGTTCGGAGGGGCTCGCGCGACCCTCTTGTTAAATTTTACCAAGGCCGGCGAGCCCCTTGTTAATCTAAGAGAAAACAATTTTCTCAGATCAAATTATCATTGTATATATCTGCAATTTCTGACTTGTATATAATCTACGTCAGCTTCAGTGTACACAGCAGTACATTTTTAGCCATTTACATTGATAAGTTTACGGTATTGTTACATAGTATGTGTACTAAGTAACAATCGATTTATTATTTAAGTATTGCATATAATTGCATAGGAGTGGTAAAAAAAATCACTCCTTCCCCACAACACCGATAATTGCTTTCAGATTAAGCGAGCCCCTTGTTAACGTATTGGCAACCCTTTTCTACAAAATACGTTGTTGGACAACAAATGTCCGAAAAAGCTTAAAATACTATTATAGTTTTGTGTCATCAGTTGACTATTTGTATATCAATTACATGCTAGTACTCAATATTTAGTTCATATTTTATATTAAAAATAAACATTGTTAGAATAAAAAAAATCACTCAAAATTTGTATGCTTTGAATGTCTTTCCACGTGTGATACCAACATGAAAGAGATTACGGTTTGAATATTTTGTTTTTGCCAGAATGTGAACGATATTATTTACGCCTGAATTCTGGGAAAGGTTAAATAAGAATCACAATATACCTACTTTGCGATTGTTATTTCAGTCTTTTTATATCACGTTTCTAAAATAAATTACATACAGTGAAAAAATACACATTATCGCTAATTTATTTATACAAGTAGCCACTGTGAACACCCCCATTCAAGGCTAGAGTAATGTCTGCCTATTTCATCTGATTAATATGCATACCATATAATATGTATATAGGTAGTTATTATACACTCGTACTTCAATATAGAAAAATAAAATGAATAAATAATAATTATTATTATAATTCACGATCTTAAATCCGCTTATTAAGAAAACTTTTTATTCTAAAGTCAAATTTTACTGGCTGAAAACGAGCGAAAAACAAGTATTTTAATTGTGACAGGTGACAGATCGATACAATATTTGACGACACCATTCTATTAGATTGTCTTACCGGTGCAGCGTTCCTATTTTAAATTCCAATAATTATTACCAGCAAGAAAAATTTGAAATAAACAAATGATGACATCATACCCAATTTTACATTCTAATGTTATTAAAAAATATTCAAATTTTACTTCTTATTTTAATTTATAAACTCCCTAAGATAATTTAATCTAAACGATATGGTAATTATTTTATATGATCTATTGCAATTATTTTTCTTTAATCAATTTACTTACAGTGGCTTTATTGCCAATTCATTAAATGATTAGACTCTTGCTCGAATTCATTATATGATATAAAATATTTCATTACTGAGTTTATCTACGCAAAGTGATTGTAAATATTTAATTTGGTCTGTGATTGGTTTTATCGAATTATTAATTGCACAGCGATAAATATTTTTATATTGCTTGCTCTATTAATACTTTCTTCGTACAGCTTTTCAATTCTGAGCCCTTTATCGATCCTGAAGCCGAGTGGCCAACGTTGTTTAACTTTATTCTTTCGGTTTCGAAGTCACGAGCTCGAATCCCAGAAAAGTAATTTCCATGAATTGATTTTTCAATAGATTTATGGATTTGTATTCAAGTACACGTGTGTTTGCATTTTTAAAAAAATAACTCCATCTTACTTCTCCTACTTCTTCCGAGAGAGTTTGACCAACGAATCTACAACCAGTTCTTTTCGACAGCTATATTAAGCGTCCATATGCTCCATATTGAAAATACAAATTACTACGTGAGTAAATCCAGTCCTTTCGATGGTTTCGCCGGTAACTTTGTGGAAGTTCATTTTAATATAAAATTTAAAATAACTTTGATTATTCCACGTATTGTGTAACTAACTGTGACACGTGTTTCGCCTCTTTCAGAGGCATCTTCAGACAAAGGAAAAAATCCCAATCTGATTATTTGTTTGCTTTATTTCGATTCAATCACCCCCCTCTTTCCTTACCTTTTTTCGAAAAAAAACCCAAACTCCATTTTCTAATTTCATAATTTTAAATTTTAGAATCAATCTTGCTTCATTACGTAAGCAAAATTTGCGATAGTAAGTGTGAAGATGCCTCTGAAAGAGGCGAAACACGTGTCACAGTTAGTTACACAATACGTGGAATAATCAAAGTTATTTTAAATTTTATATTAAATCCAGTCCTGTTTTCATGATATGTAATTTTCTTTCATTATATTATTTATTTATTTAATAGCACATTATTGGAGATTCACATATTTATTCGAGTAACGTTAAATACACACATGTGCAAGCAAAATGTGTCACGTTTCTATCAACTATCGCTTGTCTCTGTCGTCGTTAAAATTCAGTCTTCGTAGTGTAATATTATTCCTCTGTGGTCTAATGGTAGAGCTTTATCGCCAAGCCCTGGCGAGGTCAATATCAAATTATATTTTGTCTATCTATATTCAATGTAAGGTCGTGGACTTGTGTGTTCGTGGTGTCAATTCTCATCGTGTTAATCTCGAGTAATTAAAAGAATCAACATATTTAGAGCATTATAAATTATTAACTGTAATGGCATATATGTACATTTTAATATTTCTAAAAAAAATCACTGTTATTCTAACACTCTATCCTACATGTTTTGTTTTTTCAATCCAATTAAAAACAAATTATTTATTTTAACCCAACACATAAATGCAATGTAAAGTTTCACTCTACATTTTGTTGGTAAAAGTTTATTCGTCTATTTCCCCGGCCACGGAGCCCCCGATAGATGACGGGCGCAGGCTAGTGTCTTGCTGGCCTATATGGATGACACAGTGCATTATGTATGTACCAAAAACTAGCTGCATTCCAACTGCATATTGAATATTAAATCAGAATACTCTTAGAAGGAACATTTTTTGGCAATGTGCGTCTGTTAACTAATAATCATTTCAATGAATATTCATGATATTCTCTTATGGCCAAGAAAATCAATTAGATCTATCAAATTTAATGATAATTGGACCTATTTGATATCAATTAAAGATTAGTTCTCGGTAACTGCTAAGCGTGCATTGTTGTATGCTGCTAGCAATAAAAAAATTGTAGATGTCAAATATTTACGTAGCTCATTTTTTAATTATTATTCTGCCATAACCATGCGATGTTTAGATTATCATAGTAAAGATATTATCAGATGTTTTATACGTATAGATGCGTCAATCAAATAAATACTTATCTCTGTCCATAAATATATGACATATTATGTTAATAATGTAATTTTTATTTCTAATGATTGATTTCAAAGTTAATAAAAAAAGATTTTTTTCCAATTTAATACCACTGCTCAAGATATTTTTTTGGTAGATGAAGGTGGACGAGTGGGACCTTGATTTGTCTAGTAGAAATACATATCTTCAAATCGAATGAAACGTTGAATCTATATTATACGTAAATAATTATACAATACACGTTACCCGTTGTTAATACGGAAAAACAGGAGGTAGGTTGAGCGATATTTTTTTTGCGTACCAAATAATGTCAAATACATAAAAACTGTATTTTTAGAGCTAATTTTCCGATGTCCACCTGGTATCGCGTTTATAATAAAAGTCTAATATCGTATTTATTTTGTGAGATAGCTATTGGTTAGACTTTGAAACGGAAAGCTTAATCATTCCGAGTTAATGTCGCAAAGTTTTTTCATGTCACATATAAAAGGAGTAAACCAAAAATCGGTACTTGGTCTAAAAGTAATTAATGTAGAAATGATAACTATAATATTAATATATATTTATTTTTTTAATTCCCTAGGGTACTCAACGTTGTACCCACCACCACCCGCTACGGCTTCACACTCTTTATATAGGGTGTATTCCGTAGCGTAACAACGTTAGTCGTGTTCAAAATATTGCCAGAAATGTCCCGAGAAGAAATTCCTCAAGACTTGGTTGCATGCACTACAGTGTGCAGAAATAAAAATTTAATAATAAATGCATTAATATTGCAAGCCCTAATCTAAGCTGTTGACTTACGCCCGGGGTGAATTTGTGTGGGCGATATCCCTTTATTGATGACTGCCCATTGTTCGGCCTAGGCCCTTGGGCAATATTTTTTTAACTTTCTGCCAGCATAATATTGATTTAGGTTTTCTTTTGTAGCCCGTACTTACCAATTAATAATCTTTATTTATATCAGAGATAATGATTAAATTTCAAATATTCCAACAGGCTTCTAAACAAAGTAATTATTGTACTCATAATATTGTTGTTACTGTGTATTTCACACGATTTACTTTGATTGTGAACTACTAGCTTTACACACTATTTTGTTACTAAGGTTTCTAAGTATGTTATAATATTTATGTTACAGACATTTTGAGCAATGATGAACATATTTGACAATTTATTAACAATTCACTTGATTGTATAACGATGAAGGCTTATCATTCGTTATTCTTCAGGTAGTTTAGCACATTTGATAAGTGAAATCAGACACATATAATATAATACAATGCCAACGTTTGATCAATGAATAATCGTATAATAGTAAGTCTGAAAATGCTTCTTAAAGAAGCGAAACACACGTCACAATTTGCAACACAATCAGTGTAAGAACAAAGTTATCAAATTAAAATTTATATTACAAATGAATTTTCACGAATTAACCGCCGAATCTAACGAGAATTTGACCATAAACAAGACCAGTTTGCTCAATAATTAATTATATTACTTGTAACATAACTTTGTCGTTACTTTTGGAAATGTATACATGATTTAATAATATTATGAATGTCGTAATTCATACTAATAACACAACTGTACATACTTAGAATAATATCGTACATATTTGGTGAATCCGTTATTTCCTTTTTGGAAATTTTGGTGATACTTAGATCAAAAATAAACACCGCAGGTCTTTGAAATCATTCTTATTTACCGTTACAAAATTTACTAGTCTTATTAAGACGTGAATCGATAAAGAATAAATTTCTACCATTCTTTAAGATTAATGGTTTTTCACTCAAATATCTACTGCCAAACCAATACAAATGTAGCTAAAATTTATACAGAGATATGATATAATATGATTTTTTAATTTGAAATTATCTCCGCTAAATTATTGAAAGTGAAGATTTATTACGTATTCACAGCTCGATTTAAAAAAAAATCAATATGGTGGGTACCTTTTATTATAAAACGAGTCTGTCAAATTACGTGAAGATTTTTTAATATTCATGCCAATTATTATTGTTAACGGTTGATGGCTTCCATCAAATGGAAGTAAGAAGTACGCATCGACAGTCGACACTGACTCGAATATAACCAACAGGAAACAAGATATTAAAAAGGAATGGCAGCCATTTAAGAAAGCATGTCGTCCCCTTCGATTAGGGATCGCAAAACCAGATAAATATATCAATAGCGGTATAACAAATATCAATACCGGTAATATAAAAATAGACAATCAATTGAAATACCAATATTTCGATAGTCCACATTAAAAACCAGTACCATTTTTTAAAAGCAAACAAGTTTTAACATTGAATAATTTGCTTCATTCAATTGATGTATAAAATTGGATAAAATTTTTGGCATTAAGTATAGCAGATTGCCAATGCGTCAAATATTTTGAAGTTAAAAGATCATGCGAACTCAATAAGTTTTTTTTGTGAGTCATTCAGAAACAACCACGTCTTAGGACTCAAATTTAAATTGAAAATAATCTAAATTTGACCTTGAATTTACCTAGAATTAAAATCATACCCGCCTTATCAAGATCAAGCTCTAACAAACTAGCCCACAGCGGGTGACTGAAATGTTGTGGGAATCAATCAATGACGTCATTATTACAAATGCCCCCCTCCAGATTTTTTATTTATATACTTTTACCCTTGCTGCACTGGCATGCTTATGTAGCAGAACGATAACGAAAAATAATTATTTGGCATCTTTTGTGCTCCCCCTTAAAAATCGGAAATTGCGTCAATGTTAGAATCGGTCAATATTGATCAAATCTTTTTTTAATTAACAGCTGTATAAAAAGTCGTTAAATTATTATTATTACTTATTGTAATGTTTATTAATTGTAAATTATTTTTCTTTCTTTCATTATTATCAGAACCTTTATTTTTCAATGAAATAAAGTTATCAAAATTAGAAGGAGGCATTTTTTTCATTTCTTCATCTTCAGTGTCAATCATATTAAAGGAAAAGCTTCATAATACCGAAATACCAAGACCGCGGTGTCTTTAATACCGGTATATATGGCAGCCCCTATCTTGGATGTAATATAACTTACATATCTGCGTACGATTGCTTAAATTTAATAATTTGTAGCAACGTTTAATAACAATAAAATTCACCGTTGCCATTTTGTTGGCTTACTTACAAATATTTTTTATAAATCTGATGTGTGTCAGATAATATTTTTTGGGCCAAGCAAATACTGATAATATCGATAGCTGTTTTGTATACCTACGTTACGTCATACGATGGCATATCGGGGTAACATTTGTATGTATATTTAGGAAGATATGATACTTCAAAAAAATCATCTGAGTGAGCCCCATTTTCCCTTAACATGGATATTTATTTTTAGCAGCTACATCAGGGCTTCCGAGCAGGGTAGAACCGGAATCGGGTACCCGAACGTTTTACAAAAACCGAAAACAGGGTTGCCTTTAACGCAGTGTCTGCCAAACTTTTTTACTTCACGGCACACTGGTGAATGGGATTTTTTTCCGCGGCACACCAAATAAAAATGTATTAAAAAAAGAAATGTACCTTATATGAACATATAAATTCTTGGTGTAGGTTAAATTTTAAAAACATTTCATCAACATATACGAGATATTGTATGTCCACAGGTGATAATAATTTTACTAGTGAAAAGAATGAAATTGATTTTGGGAAGAATTTAGTCAAAATGCTGATCTAAATTAGGTAAACAAACTCTCTTCATCTACCATCTCGATCAGATCCCATGAGCGCTCTTGTTTTTTTTTAAACATATTTCCATCGGTGTTGAAAAACCAAATTCGCAAAGATACAACGATCCAAACGGCAACAGAGATTTAATTGCTGTTGTAGTTAATCGAAGATATTGACTCCATAGCGATATCCAAAATACTGACAAGTCTACCTTAGGAAATGAGGCTTTGTACACAGAGCCGTTTTTTTAGACCTTAGACATTAAAATTTCCTCCTCTGTTGATGTCGGGTGCGTTAACTAAAACATACTAAACATAACAATTGGGCGTTCGTGATATTGTTGTTACGGAAGGTGTATAATAAGTCTGTCATAGGGCGTTGTTATTGTAAAGATGGCGATGTTTAGTTATTATCGAGGAGCCGGATGGAGTTCGTCAATTATGAAGATATTTTCCAAAAATAAATTTCGCCGCGCTTATAAACAAACTTTCCCTTCTTCTCGCCACCCAATAAACATGCGTTCGACATGACATTAACCAGGAAGCTTACCTATGAACTGTAAAGTTGATGTTGATATCATTCTAATAATACACTTAACTACCTATAATCTACGGATATTTGTGTTAGTTTGTTTCAAACCATAACAATCTAAGGCATTCACTTATGACAGTGACCATATTGCTTTGAAATTTGTAAAAAAAGAGCATTGTTTAAAATGAAAAACAAACAATAAAAAATCAAATATTCTTAAACTATTGTGGGAGATAATCTAATTATACCAAACTCTAAATAAACTTTAAACTGCATTTGTTTTTGGTTTATACGAATTCAACTGGATAAACTATATTATCTAAATCATAGTTTCTTAACCTTTTTGGGGCCGTGGCTCCTTTTGAGTCTCATATTTTCCGTGCCCCCCAAACTTGTTTTTTAATAAGCATATAAGTTTTTCGAACTCAGGGACACAATTATTTCGGGATTGATGACTAGGAAAAAAGTGAGAAAATGAATGATTCCAAAATAATTTTCGATTCTTTGAAAATTTTGCTCGTTGGCAGATTTCAAAATTTTACCCAGGAATTAACGAGATACCAAAATGAAAAGACGCTTGCCTTTTTTTAGCTCTTCCATGAATTCCAATTTCGAAGATCCGGAATTGCCAAAAATTTGAGACCTTTCTTTTACCTCCCTCCCCCCCAAACTGTGTTGTGGCTCAATTAAAATTATTTTTTCTCTGTGGCCCCATTGGAACATGCTGTGCCCCCCGGTTGAGAAATCGTGTACTAAACAATAAAAAATCTAAAAATTACATCGTGTAGTGATCATGTTGGTGATGACCGGTTATCCCATTCGATTTGTTTATTTTTATAGCTTAAAATATCGTTACTATGGTCGTGTTCCAAATTCAAAATAAGTACTTCTAGTTTTATGTTAGCCCATTCCCGGCACAGCGTAATTTTCTGTGAGTTTTCCTAGTACGCAAGTAAATGCGACCATGTTCGAAAGAGTAACACATTATATATGATTCATAGACTATATTTATTACAAGTCTAGTCTAGACTATGACTCACAGTGCCGAATTTTCCAGCCGTGGTGCGGGCCACCCTATGACCGTGTTGAGTTATTTCTCTGTAAACGATCGGGATTGTTTACAACACTACATTTTCTTAAAGGGGCGCACGTGCTTTGGACTCGCACACGTGTAAAAATCCTCGCACATGAATTTGATTCACATTTCGCGTCGGAATCCTGAGCAGTATAATTTTAACTCAAAAGCCAGATGTGAATGAACGGCACCAGGGAAATTTCAATTGGCGTACCTACCAAACACTGTGTATTACTTACCGCTAGACAGTGGCGTCCTGTAAAGCAAGATTCAACGGAATCATTAATATAACCTGGAATATTTTTTTGAATCAGCTTAAAATATTGTTTCATCGAAATCGCAACAAAAAAAAAAACAACGATATGTACACATTTTAAATATTGCTCAACTGAAATTAAAAAATATATAATATACAATTTAATAACTTTGTTACTTTACCTAAAATAAAATTGTTATTCCACTTGTCGTGTTACCAAATGAGACACTTGTATCGCCTCTTTGAGAAACATCATCAGACTGAACATCGCAAGGCTTACGAAAAAATTGATTCCAATATAATTAAAGTCGCATTTTGTAACACGAGTGGAATAACAAAGTTATAAAATTTAAATTTATATTAAAAATGAACTTTTAAAATTTTACCGCTGAATCCACCGAAAAAATATAAAAAATCGGTATACTTAAATATTTCTTTTTACATTGATCAAGTAAGATGTAAGATTGTGCATATAATATCAATCAATCTAATTTATTTGACTACGTTTTGATTTTAGGATTGAATCGTTCATTCGATTAATACATTCTTTCTCACCGTGCAATTTTGTCTTTCTAGAAACGAACTTTAAAATAACTCTTTCATATTTATTATGAATTGGTTTTAAATAATATTAAGTATTGTACCGTAGTTGTAGACATATTTCATTTTCTATTATTTGTTCATAACGACTAATCGCACGCATCATTAATTTAATTTAAATTTCGAACAGAATACTCGTGACGTTTTTGTTTCATCTCATAAATCTGATATACAATGAGACAATATCTAGCATTGTTTTAAATTTAGAATGAATACATTTCTGTTTCTGAATCCTTGGCGCGCTCCGCTACTGATTCGAGGTAAATCTTGACGGTTACTGACTGCTTTGAAACGGATATCATACAACTAGCAACACTTTATGCAGCAGTACATTTTCTTTTATCGCTTCAGTATCCGGACATTTCCCGAATTAACGTGATAAGCTATAATCCGCAATATTTATATACGTACGGAATTTAGCATAGCATATCGGAACATGTGCAGTGTAAATTAAATCGGTATTGTTTTCGAAATTCAAAACATTGTTCTACTAGTGAGTGAAATTTTAACGGACTTCGGACAAATGAAGGATAATAAATTCACAGGTGAATACATTTTTATTGAAATTCCATTTTTTAATGAAAATAGTTTTTCTATTTTATTCTATATTATCATTTAATTATCTAATATTACAAATAAACTTCTTGTTTATTGTGCTTATTTGTATTGTTCATCATAGAAATAAACAGATATTATTATGTGCTTATTTCAAAAAAATCTCATCTGTTATATTCTCATTTCTAATGCAATAATAAAATATTTCATGATCATAATAAAGTGTAATAATTATTATTCACAAATATGTAATTCGTCTAAAATATTGTAGTTAAAACTGGAATAATATTAAAAATATATAAAGCTATGAGCTACGAACTGAACATAATCACGCAAGAGACTTTTTAATGGGTTTTGTATGTACGGTAATCTTATAATTGTGTTTTTTTTACAATTAAACATTTATACAAATAGAAAAAAACGAACCTGCGTGTTTTTTAGTTTACGAACATAGCGAAAACTCCCGCCTATTTAAATGTCAAATAGAAATTAAACTTCGTACATAAAAAAGATGTCGGACAATCTGATGTTCCAGTCATCGTTGACATATCAATGAAAATCAAAAAGACCCAGCAGAGTAATTTGGCACGGTGCCCTAGTGCGTAAAACAAAACGATTAAATTTAATAATAACCACTAAATAGATACACAGTATGATACATCCACTATTAAATAGATTAAATTTAGTTATTAATGAGCGGTTCTTGCCAACATAAAAAATAATTCTACAAAATAAATATAATACCAACTGAAACAACCTTTGTGGAAGGGCTTTGAACACGTAAACTATTAAATGTGTATATTAATTGCTAACGAAGTATTTCCGGAAACTGTAATATCAGAAATTATAAAATAATAAAAACACAATATTCCTTCGTACTTTATTCCACTTTATTTAAAAGGTCAGGACAGGTTTCGCTCATTGCGAGTATTCTCAACTGATCACTGTCAATTGTCAACTGTCATCAGTTGACAATGATCAGATCACAATAAGCTTTTCATTAGTCTAGTCCAGTGTTCGGTGTTCTATGATACTTATAATTAATGAAATGAGCCTTTTTTTGTAATAATGATCATTATGTTTCTATACACAGTAATGTTTCATTTGTTTTTTTCCGCACATGAATGTATCAAAATATCGATTTACTGAACATGGAATACACATTTATATTATAACACTGTTATTTACATCAGCAAGTCAGTAAGAAGTTTCTTTTCGGAATAATCGAACACACTTGTTTCCCCATTTTATTAATAACTAATTTAGTCGGCAACTGCATGCAAACATAGCAATGTGGCCGGCAAAATCTACATCGGCATAGTGTCGTTTATACCATTTATGGCATGACACAGTTATTTCTTGATCAATTAAAAAGATCTTATTTTTTAACAATAAAGGCAACAAAACCAAACCGAGCGGTAAGATCAATGGTTGACTGAAAACGTTTTATACAGCATGTTTGTCCAACCTTAGATAGTTCGAGAGCCGCATCTATTGTCAGACATATTTTTTTATGATATGCATATAATACGAGTTTTTTTTAAAATTATACTAAAATCGAATAAACACTTGAACGATCCGCCTGGGGATGAGTATAAAGCAGTTATCAGAGCAAAAGATGTATTAGTAAAACTACTAATATCGAGATAATCAGAATCAAAATATAAAACTAATTGGCGGGCCGTATCTTGGATAGCTCTGTTATACGTGTGTTTACTCATTTTATCAAACTATCTACAATAATAATAACGTAAAGAAAATTATTTCAATTTTTTAAGTGACTTTCTTATTTCACTGGTTTTGTAACTAAATGATACAATTGAAAGTGTCTGTATCGTTGAACGGTTGAGATTTTACTGGTGTCCATTTAATTAAAAAGTAAAGGAAAAAATAAGCTGTGGAAGAGATCCTTACTTCTACCAATTTGGGAGTAGGAGGTACACATCTTAAAAACATTATCAACTGATAAGTTATTGGTGTTAAGATGTAGATAAAGTAAAATGTCTAAAATAGATATCTACCAGTGGCGGTTCTAGGTACTGGGCTAGGTGGGCTAAGCCCGACCTGCATTTTTCACCCAAAACTTTAGATGGCTGAATAAAAATGAACAACAATTCGGCCGCTGAACAAAATAAATACATTTATAAGCGTAACTAACCTTTCCCAAATGAATATAATATCTTTGTTTTAATTTTCCTCTGTCAATATAAAACAATGTTACGTCTACCTACAATCATATTCCCAATTGTGTTTTGTATTACAATTTTAAACTGAGCCGGCATAAAAAAACAATAACCCTATAAATACTTCACAGGGAAGAGGCGACGTTACGTCACTCTGGCAACACCACTCAAGGGCTAGCAACGGCTAGCCCGTAACCACAGACAATATTTCTTTACACTGGGGCGCAATCAAGCACGATTAGATTTTTATTGTATTTGTATGTACGGAAACGTCACCTAATACACGCGATTGTGCTTTAACTTAACAAGTTTCTGTCTTCGTTGGGGGCTGAACTGATTTAGCCCATGACGCATACTTATGCATTGAAACACAAATACCAATATCGATGTATTGTATGAAAGTGACAGGTATTGACTCTCACTGACAGCTAGCTCTGTATTGCTGTTAGTACTTGTTTTTTCACTTTAAAAGAGACTTAAGAGAGAGATTTAAGATCCCGTATGAATTTTTTAATATTTCTTACTTACATTAGCATTGATTTTATTATATAATAATTTATGCATTGCAGTAGTGTCGTAGTATTTGTTAATTTGCTTAAGATTAATGTATAAGGTGAAGTGGAAATATGCTTTTCTCTAGCCCACCCAAGATTTTAGGTCAGGAACCGCCACTGCTTAAGAGAGAGATTTAAGATCCCGTATGAATTTTTTAATATTTCTTACTTACATTAGCATTGATTTTATTATATAATAATTTATGCATTGCAGTAGTGTCGTAGTATTTGTTAATTTGCTTAAGATTAATGTATAAGGTGAAGTGGAAATATGCTTTTCTCTAGCCCACCCAAGATTTTAGGTCAGGAACCGCCACTGATATCTACACTTTATAATATATTTTTTACAACACATGGAAGTAGTCTTAAGATTCTTGTTAAAGAAACGAAACGAATTAATGACACATGTTATTATTTTTTAATTAATTCTCTAAGAGGTGAAGTGAGCCGTGTGGTATTTTAGGAAAAAAAATAGTTAGATGCGTTATAAAAATCTATATGTCTTGAAGGTTTAAAGTATCGTAATAGTGAAATGTCCTCAGTAAATACACACTGCAATAGTGTTATCTACTTAAAATAAAAATATGCAATCCCCAAAACAGTAAAGTAAAGACGAAAGTCAAATAGAAAAGTTATACCATTTTACTACTTGGCTCACTTCACTTATCGTGGTTAAATTATACAATATATAAGTTCATTTAACTTTGGCGATTGATACGGCCACTTAGTGTCGGCAATCTTTACAAGAATGTAAATAATATGATAATGCTATCGAAATGTCATAACGTGACGGAATGAGATAATAAGCTTTATTATAATTAATAATGCATAATAATTAATGAATGTTTTGTTTATATAATTTGTCGTATTTTTTACGGCCCACTTATACACGATAACAATGTATCGCGAAGTATAGAGTCGTCTTAAGATACATTTGAAAGTTTATATTCCGGAAAATAGCTTAATTTATTAATTATCAAATTCGATAGTGTAAGATCAATTATAAGAGTATTGGCGTGATAAATTTAATATGTTACCCGCTATTTGTATTTTTATTTAATTAGCACAGTCAGGGCCGAAGCCAGACTATTTGCCACCCGGGTAATATTGTGTTTTTCCGTTCTTACTAGGAAAGTGACTATAACTAGTTGTGATCATTCGTATTTACCAAATTAAAACCACAAGGGTTATCATTGATCCATTTTTTTTATATTTGCCACAAGAGGCAGTAGCTTTACGCTTATGCTCAACATCGATACTATATTGATGTAATACGAACATTGTAGAAGGTAAAATACAAAATATTAATTCTATTGTATTGTTTTGTGAATAATTGTTAATGAAAAAATATAAATAATTACAAAATAGTGTTATACGACGTAAAAGGGCAGTAGGAGAGCTTGTAAATGATTAAAATATTAAAAAGTCAGATACCCAGTTTGACTATTTAAGACTTGAGTATTCAAGAAACAATTGTATGTTTTTCGTAAAATCTTTATACACATATCGAACGGACATAATAAATGAGACGTAACAAATAGGAAAATGATGAAATCTTAAAATATAATGAAAATGTTTGATTGTTTTTCCTATGACATGAAATCCTGTGAACGCCATTTTCTTTTTTATGTTTCTAAAGTTGGTGTCTCATTGTTTTAGAAATGGAACGAATCGTCGTGGTGTCGTGCAAGGAGTCTCCAGAGGCAGAGCTGTGGGCCGATTATCTCATATCCTGCTTCAATAAAATAATGTCCCAGAAAGCCCGGCAGCATTACAAGTACGTATATAGCGAAATACTATTAACGGAGATGCATTATTGTCTATGACTATCACCGCTTGATAAGTGCTAACACTCAAAAACGATAAGAGTCATCGAACCTAATTGATTTTTTACTTTTCGAACATGCATGTGCAGCCTTAACCCATTAGTTATAAAAGATTTTTATCTATGCTATTTTGTCCTTATATTATTATATGAACTAATAACTAATGGATAAATCACTGATATAGTTGTGAACGGGTTAATTATAAGTTGAAATGGAAATGGGAAATTTCTTTGTTGCAGGTCTTTGTTTAATTTTAAAATACCAATGACATGCCATAAAGATATTCTCCAAAAAATCTTAAACAGGTTATTTTTGCCTAACTTTTGGTCTTTGGAGAATTTTAAAAAAATATGAAAAACCTAGTACCAGTTTAATCCCAGTTGTTCTTACAGAATTTACACAGAAAAATACGCTCATTTAATTAAGATTTAAAAAATCGGATTTTTTAATATTGAAATATTGTAAGGTTTAATGACGAAATCTTTTGCTGTTTTAACGTAACAATGTTATGGCAGCTTCAAATATTTCAACATACATATAAAAAGAATAATTACATATTTGCACGCATGGCTACTTCATAATTTATTTTGAGAGATGTTATATTAAAAAAATAAGCCTGGTCTAAAAGAATATCGTAAACCAGTCCGCAATCGATAATCTGATTATAGATTTATACTCATTTGTAGAAGCTGTGAAATTCCGTTCTATTTACTAACATACATATTATGTTTGTAACACACATAGAAAATATTTTTTCAATTTATATTCTAGCAAATAATAATTTAAATTTGTGTCCATAATTTCAAAAGTTTTAAGCACGACGTAATTGTAATAAAAATGTAAACGAACATTTCCGCGAATCCTTCAGTTCGACAATTCAGTTCAGTATTTATAGTTCAGTTTGCGACAAAAAAAAAATATTCTTTTAATACCTACCATTATATTAATTATTTATTAACATGATTGTGAGTCAATTTAAAAAAATCGGTTCCACTGTTGCCAAAGGGTTAACATTGGCTCTACAGCAATGAGGCCATCTGGCATCTGTGCAAATTTGAAATTGGAACATTTAAATTCCAATTCATCGGATAAGAATGATTTATTCGCATTACATATACATGTTAAAAAAATATGTACATACTATATTCTTGACAGATCGATTATATAGTAATGTAATAGGGTTAGGTAGGAAAGGTTGAAAGCTTCACTGAAACTCATTTCCTTGAATTTGAATTCATATTTTTAATGAAAAATTAATAGATTACAGTAAACTTTCTAAGTAGGGAAGTGTTAATCCGCGATTGCGCACAACCGTAATAGATATAAAAAAATGAAAGACATTGGTGAGATTTTTCTTAAGAAATTTACCAGCAGGTAGAAAAAGTAAATTAAAATTATTAAATAATATTAGAATAATTCATGTTTTCTACTTGATTTGATTTAGGCTGTGGCATTTATGACCTAGGCTACAGGCTCGCAAAGGGTTTTTTGTGGGCCCACCCAGTTGGAACAGTGACCTAAAATAAACAATTATTTTAATCAACTTTAAAAAGTATAAAGCCCCTCATCACTTTGCTTTTATAAAATAGGCGAAAAAAGATGAGAACAGTTGACCATGACTTTAGACAAGGCATGGGAAACCTTTTCATACCGGAAGGCTGTATTGATTTATTTAGTCTGTAATTTAATAGGACAGCGTTCAAGGAACAATTCAATAAGATAGGTATAGTTAATTTATATATTGAAATTATTTAGTAAATAAAAAAAAATGATTCAAACAAAACGGCACATGTTCCTTACTTCTTTAAGATTAAGACATTAATAATTGAATAAAAATCTTAAGTGAAACTGAAGAGTGATATTTTTTCTTTTCAGGGTGATGTCGATGAGTATTGAGAGCATAACAGTGTTAATGGAGGACAATCCAAAAGTCAAACACGTATCCACTGCAAAATTGCAATTATTGATAATGTGTCCGAGACTTTTGCAACACGTCGCTGAGTTAGAGGACGCTTCCTTAGATATCTTAAAAATATTCCAAACAGATAAAGTTCTTACAATGCTTCTTGGCGTAACTGACGAATCAATCATGGACATACACCAAAAAGGTAAGATATAATCTTTCAGCAAGGACTTGGGATTCCAGGTTCAATTCAAAATGCGTTCAATTACAAAAGAACGGTTTTTGATTCCCTCGTTTTGAAAGACATTGAAATTTTGTAATTATAAATTAGGAATAAATCAAACTTTATGATAATTGTTTCTTAACAGGGGACTGCAAATGTTACTAATATAGTTTTTAGATCACTTTTAAGGGTTCACTGTCATCACTTGATGGAAAATTATTATATTAAAACATAACAATCTTTTGTACTTATTCCAATTTATTTATTATAATCAGGACCGGTATCGTCAGTTAAAAATCCTAATTTTGAGCGAAAACCAGTACTTAATAAATAAATATGGAATATGTACACAAAATAGTGTTTTAATTTTAATATGCTTTGTAGAGCCGGTTCTAAGCAATGAATTGTATTGATTTACCTAAATTTTTCATTTTAACTATTGGATTCGTAAAACAAAATGTATCTCAAATAAAGTACAATGGACAACATTTGGAATAATCCAAGTTATTTTAAATTTTATGTTAGATACAATCTACATTATTTAATACAAAATAAATTCATCAAGTCGTTGCCTTACTTTGAAAAGGTTCTATTTGCACTTTACCATGTTTTGAGATACGATCGTTTGAATATTTGACTGATCATACGAATATTGTTTATAAATCGATTATAAAAAGTCCTATTGTTTCTTAGAAACTTGTAAAATTACTGTATGAAAGAAAGTGTGTAGATAGAACACTTGAATCCTGCTAACTTCTTTATTTAAAAATATATGACTCTGAAATTGATATATATGTTGATTGTGGCAAATACAACATTTTCCGACCAAAAGGTCATTTTATGCCCAAAATGTCAGTTAGAACCTTTTCAAAGTAAGGTAACGAAGTTCTGATGATGGCTTGATGCAGAAAGATCTATAGACTAGGTTTTTTTAAACATTCAAAATAGACGCCAGTTCAATTAATAGAAGAAAGCTATCAGTTTCATACAAAGGAGACTGTAACGAACAAACTCATTGCATATAACCTTCCAGTTTCTAGCGGGTTGGATTCACATTGCAAAATTCTTCTCATTTCAACCATTCACTAAATACAATTAATATCTAGCTGATATTTATTGTAATCTTTAATGAAACCTCAATAAATACAATGCATATATTATGCAAATTTGCCTGGGGTCACTTTGTATCCCGTCGCTCCTCGATTCTATTTTCGACGTTTTAGTACTCAAGTGTTAATAATTTGTTTATAAACAGTTTTTTTACATTTTAGAAAGTCAATATATTTAGTATTTAATACAATGACCAATCCAAGAGTTTTGATTGCTTTCTCAGTGAGTAAAGGTTTTTCCTGACATGTTTATCAACATTCAAATTCACATATTGGCACTTAGGTATGGACAGTGAACCTAGATAAAGCATTATATAGGGCTAATTATAGCTCAGACCTACCAAGAAGTAACATGGCTGTCAAGTAGAATATATATTATTGACAACATTTATTTTAATTCAATCAATATAATGTTATCAAGGATTCATAAATTACCATCGTTTCTTGATTATAAGGCGCCATCGATAATAAGACGCACTTATGATTTTAATTACGACTAATAAAAATATCATAAACACTTGATTATAGCAAATGAATTCATATATTAGAGGAAAACGCATTTAAACTAAGGACATTACTTATGTTTTTTCTTCTTTAGTATCACTATTAAAGCCTTAAGCATCTTGATATTCAGTGTTTGATTATCATATATCGCTTCAAAGTTGCTGTTCTTCTTCTTCCTATAAAATAGAGTATTCTGTGCTATCGAGGACATAGATGATGCACCATTTCTTGAAAGGGTATTTCACTATTTTAAGTGACAGACTTACTGCCATTTTCTACTCCTGGGTATTGTACGTCTGCTTTTTTTTGGTAGCGATTGTAAGACAGCCTAAATTCCGGGAAACTGAAATAGGAAATAGCAGGCATCTTATAGCCAAATAAATTCGATTATAAAACCTGTTTCTCATAATAATAAAATCGTGTTTTTTAATTTACAGCTTTCCCATCATACGAGCAATGGCAGAGAATGACAGTGAAAGCAGATGACAGTTCATTTGTGGACAGCTTTCTTGTAACAGCTGTTGACATTTTGAGTAAAAGGCAGCGCACACCCACCGAGAAAGCTAGCTTCTCAATCATACCAAAGAAAATCAAACCTGTAAGTTATTTATTTTGTTTAAAATCTAGAATTAATACATATCGAAACCTATTAACATTAATTCTTTGTTTGTGAAAATTAAAAATAAAACATTTCTTTAGTATGTTAACCAGATGTAACAAAATATTACGGAAAAACAATTTATTGTGCTTCAAATATTAGATCTACATTAATTTTAATGTAGCAGATGGATTTAAGAATGTTTTCTTTTCTAATTGGCATACCTTTTTAATGCTTATGTATGTTCAATAAAAAACTGTACATTCCATAATTTTCTAAAACTGAATAAAATCAAAACAATGAGTTAAAAAAAAAAATTGAAAAAAAAAATCTTTGAAAATCATAATAAATACAAAATACAATTTTATACATTTTTTAAGCGCAATGCTTACACATTTACTACTTGCATGTAAACAAGTACTGTTTGTGTTTATAAACAACAGGGTACCCCCAAATTTCGAATGAGTCTGACCAATCTGTTTTTATTTTCTAGGGCCAGAATAGGGTCATAGCACTTCTAAACGAGCCAATTACCAATGAAGATGTGATCACAGTGCGTGTTGATAAGAAAGGAGAAGTGCTCGACATCAATTCATTCAAGAAGAGAAACCCCTATACCCTTCAATTCGATGTACCAGGTGCGTAGTCGTCATTTATTTAAATCAAATCAATCAATTTTAACTCAGCAGACTATTACAATTATTTTTTAAAACATTTCCTTTGACTCACCGGGGTATTTGACCACTACACTATGCCTACAAGATTCTCTGACCTTTGCCAGCCTCTCGCTTTATCCCAAATCATCTTTTGGATACCCTGTTGAGTGCATCCTATGAATCAGCGTACATCAAAGTGGTGGGCAGCGAAAGAATTTCAGTGGTCTACAGAGAAATGTGGAATTTCTTCAAAAATATTAATCCACAGCAAACTAATAACAATGCAAGATGCATGAAATCATCTTTATCTTAGAAGATGAAACGATATAACATTTTTTCCAAATATATTTAACAGTTGACAAAATCTAAAAGTTTGGGGATTAAAAACGATGAATTCAATGGTCCGTGAGGTCTTGCCGACCGCTACTATGGATAGTTATCAGTGGCTTTCCTGTTAAAACATCTGTTTTTGAAACAAAATTTATCCCATGAAATAATGTTCTACTTCATTTACAAAACAGAATTGTGTAAGAAAATATTGTTTTTGCAGATTGTTGCTTGGAAGTCTCCATGCTGGTTTGGATAAAAATCGAAAAGAACGGCGTGCCCTGCGGAAGCCGTCAGATAAAGTGTGAAAGCCGTCTGCGGGAATTGGATCAGATCCTCCGTGCCAGTGAGAATCCCTTGGAGTTCATGTGTCAGGTACGTGTACCGGCTTGCTCTTATTGACATACCTATTTTCAATTTCTGAAAATAATTGCTACATCAATATTTAAAGATAGAAAATTAATTCATGTTTCTGTATTATTGCAGACACTTGGCTTCAAGATCACAGATCGAGACCAACTCGACAATTGGATGCTGACAGCCTTTCAAAGAAATATTCCACCTCATTTCAACCTATTGTCTACGCCAATTCAAGCTAATATGAAAACAAATAGTCCAAGTAAGTTATCAAAAGAAAACGTTAATCTTGAATTTCATGTTAGTTATTCAAATTTTTTTTTTTATTATATCAAGGTCTATCTTTAAAAAAAAATATACTTTTATTGAAATCTTATAACTATGATTAAATGCATTGCTTATGAAAAATTTATTATTTTTATGATATTTTCACAACATTTTGTTTAATTGACACGCAAATATTCACTACAATTTTTTTTCTATAAAAGACATTATATCTTAAAAAATAAGATATGGAATTGTTTGATTATGATACGCTTGAGAGGATCACTCGACCCAACAAATGTTAAAAACTTTCCAAGCAATACAGCATGTGTCCTAATCAGTGTTTCCTCTAAACTGTGCGCGTGTGCGCGTGCGCACATGCATTAGAACAGAGAACACAAAGGTTACACCAGCTATACAACCACCAGAATAAATTAATTGTCATTATATAGTGTTATTAATTATTGTAGTCATAAAAAAATAACCATTTCTTTAAGTAGGTCCAAATACCGTTATGTAGAGCACAATTTTTTTAATTTCCTTTCAAAGTTGCACAGCCAATGTATTTTGCGCACACAACCTTCACACACAAGGTTTTTGAGTAATGAAAATAATTGTTTATTAAAAGGTGTGGACGAATATCCATCTCTGCTTCACTTTGCTGCTCGCTTTGGCTTGGAGCGGCTCTGTTGGCAGTTGCTAGAATGCCCCGGCGGAGAGGCAGCATGTGATGCTCGTAATGTGAGGCATCTCACTCCGGCTGATCTCGCACAGGCTCATGGATTCCCTGATTTGGCTACCGTCCTGCGAGGCTTTGTGGTGAGAAGTCTTAAGATTTTAATTCTTTAGTATAATTTCACATATTCTAACACTTATAAAATAAAGAAAAAATTCTGCATTATTTTAAAATAAAATATATTTACGTAAGTGCTTGTTTGATTGAGCTTGAAATAAAATCAATGATTATAAGGTGTATGTCTAAGTCAGGAACGCACAACCTGTGCCGATTTTAGTTTGTGCCCCTCTAATATTTCATCAAGTAAATCATTGAATTTAGTATATAACGCAAGTAAGCTTTTTAGTTGATGAACCAAAATACTTCTTACTAGCTTACTGATAAAAATTTGGATATGGTTTTGGATAATTTGGATGGACAATAAAATCATTTTTTTTAATAATTACACCTAGTCCTCTTTTTGCACGCTTTAGAAATAATTCAATAATTTGAATGAAACTCTACCCTTAAATTATATTGAAAATGATTGCTCAGACTGGCTCAACCCGCAGTCTGGTTTCAGCAAGTAACATATTACCTGTATCAAATTTTATTGTAAATTAATATTTTTTATTTAATTTTTAGGCTTTGTTCAGTTTATGATATTTAGAACTAGTTCAGTTACCAATTAATCACAAGCATTGGTTCTTTTACAAAACTTCAGCAAGCATAATGCTAAAAGTTTTACAAGATGTTTCATTTAATATATTGTTGTTTCAGCAAATGAGTGAGTTTTCGAACATGTATTACTACTTGAAAAATATGAGCGAAGAACCCGCAGAGCCGCCTTCTCAAGGGGCCCAAGCTAAAATTCTCAACACGGACCCTACTCGAACGTCCTGGGAGAAATTCAGCAGCAACAACTTGAAGACTACTCCACTCAACACCCCCGATAGCAATCGATCGGATCCTTTCAGTGAAGAGTGTCTTCAGAATCTCGAAGCCAAACATTCCCATAGAATGATCAAACCTCCGGAGAGCCCCCGAGTTCCCAACTCGCCGAAGAACCCTTCCGGAGAATGGCTTTACGAAAACGACATCCATCCCATGAATACCTCTTTCTCTTCGCAAACAAGTGTGCAGAAAGCCATAGAGCACGACTACCTCATTCAGCCATCTAACAGAAAAGTGGAAAACTTCATTGAAGCTCCACCGCCTTGCAGACCGCAAAAAATTGAGCTCAATCTACATAATAAGCAAGCTGTCACCATTAATTCTCCGACCGTAGAAAAGCTACCTCCGTTTACTTTGCCGCCTGAATTCTTCGAAATGAAATCGAGCTTCATGGGTTGCTCCGCGCCTAAAAGCAAATTGAGCTCATCACTATCAGTGAGTTCCAAAAGCTCCCACGACCATCAAGTGACCACTCCGACCGGTCAAGATGAACTGGCCGAGATTATCAACGATTTCAAAAAGAACGTGTTCACGATTTCTGAAGTCGAAAAACTCGTCATGGATTGGCGAAACCGTAATGAGACTCAGCAATCGTTAAAAGAAAAGCAAGAACAGCTCAACAAGATGAGAGAGGAGTATGACAAGCTTCAGCGACGAATTAAGGACGATATGAAAAGACCCACCCCCTTTGAAAGAGTCAGAAAGATATTCTCCAAAGGAAAATCAAAAAGTAAGTTAGAAAAATCGTTTATCTTCAGTTATGTGTATCTGTTGCGTATAATGATATTTGATTGGTTATATGTATTTTTGCCGCTTGCGTGGTCGAGTGGTCAATTTCATTGGCTTCGGTTACGGAGATCATGGGTTCGAGTCCCAGTATGGACAGTTTTATAAATTGATTTTTCAATTATTTTATGAGTTTCTGTTCGAAGGCATGGATGTATGTGATGTCTTGAATTTCCCCCTTCCTTTTAATGTTTAGGGGAATTTTTAGACATCACGAACATTCTTGCCTTCGTTGATTTTTAATATTAATCATGCTTTGCAAATGTTACAGATAGTAAAAATGGTACCACCGATTCAAAACCGAGTGGACCTAGGCCAAACAGCGGACTGAGCATTCACAGTGTTTCAAGTAAGATAAAGCTTTAAATATTTTTTTAATTAAGTTACAAACCATGAATATAATTATGATTTTAAAAAAGAGAATCGCACATTTGCATCTGACAGTTAATTTTTAATGATAAATAACTCACCTCAGAAAAATCTTTATACAAATAATTGTTTTCTCTAATAGGTTCATCATCAGGACGACTGAGTACCGCCAGCGGTGGAAGCCTTGGTGATAGTGGAACGCAGTCAGATAATGAAGATATCAAGGTTTGTGATATGAATCTGTTAAATAATTATTTAAATTTTTACAATTTGCATATTATGTTGTCAAATCTTGTAATAAGTATAGCCAACATATTAAAATCTTTTATTTAGAATCTTCTCAATTGGTCTACTGTGTTATATAAATTAATATGAAAGTTATCGAAAATGTTATTAATTTTATTTTAATTACAGATGTTTATGGAAATGAAAAATATACAAAAAGCGACACCTACTAGCGAACGATCGACAGAGAGCTCAGCGTTCGACGACTACTTAATACCTCCTCCGCCGAGACCTTACATTTCGAACCAAGCGATGTTCACCGGAAAGAATCAGCCCCTGCCCTGTATCCCTGGCATGTGCCACACCAAACAGGAGTACATGATCAAAACGCCACCGCCTATGGATACGATCACTGAAAATCAAATACCTGCACACTTCCAAGAGGCGTCGTCCGACGGATCGCATTGTTCTCATTCGCAAAATGTCAACAACAACAGATTCAAAATATCCAACGATGTCTCGGATCATCAATACATGAATATGTCGCCGGCTTGATAATAAATATATTTAAGGGTAAATTTTTTTAAAGTATTTTATACTACATATTACCCAACATATAAACTGCTGAATTTAGACTGAAGCTATTGATTTTTGGATAAATTAAATATCCACATAAAGTACAAATTCATTATAATAATGTAAATTAATCGCATTAAAAACTGGCAATTTAGAAATGTTTATAATCTGTGTAAGGACAAGCGTTCATGAACGCGGACATGTTTCTTGGGCCATATTCGCAATCTATGTAGAGTATGGCCAACGCGTAGCATCTCCGGGATTCACTCGCCAACCGCTTTGCTTCTTTCCATGACATGCAAGCATCTATCAGTTCTGTCGAGTGCCCCCTATGGATAGTACCCGAAGGTTGTTCAGGATGCCGAAATCCCACCGGTCAGAAGAAGAGGCAAAGCATAATGCACAAAGCATAATAACCTGAAAATTCAACATTACCGAATGTTTGCTAAGGTGTGCTGGTTTCCAGTGACATCTCGCTAGATTTGTTACTACTATTGTAAATCCCTCTTCAATTTTGATAAACCTTTTCTACGTAAAATAATTGATGTATATAATTTTTAAGAGATTGATTCATTCTAACAATTAAAGTTAATTTTAAAAAAAATGTAATTCTTTGAATTCTTTTCTCTTACAATTACATTTCTTACATAAATATGTATTAATTTATAATATGTAATAAGAAACATTTTGTCAATTAATAATAAAATGGGAACATAAATAGATATATTAGAAAACAGAAAGCATGTAGATATATATTTTGTAAAATAAATGTGCTTAAAATAAAATTATGGTTAACTTTGTTTTACATTATTGTATTTTTAATTGTATATATCTACTACTATCTCTAAAGGTGGCATGGTTATGACTAGATGAACTGTCATCACTTGAAATCGTATATCGTATATATATTAGAAATCTTTTAACAAGAAAAAGTTCAATATGAATAGTAATATTATTATTCATATTAAACATTAATTCTGATCCTGACAAGCTGTTATGTAATTTCACATATTTTTTTTCTTTTGACATGAAACAAATATTGGTTTTTTTTGTTTCCCTACATTTTTTTAATATGAGTATGCAAAGTGTTAATAGTGGACCCAATGTGATGTATTTGACGATGTATAGACCAGGGATGGCGAACCTACCAGATGCGGAGAGTTTTTGGTGATACACAGGAAAATATTAATTTTTGATTCCCCGTGGTAAAGCAAATGAACTGAATTTCATGTGAATTTAAGCTAATCATTAATGCTGCAGAAAATTGTACATTTACAGGTAAAATATTTTTTTACCATATTGAATTTCAATATAAAACTATTTACAAAATCGACTAATTAATCATCACTTTACACCATCAACTTGAGATTATTAAAAATATTTTTTAGTACCGTAATTTTATATTCTAAGATTTTTCATCATTTAAATCTCCATCGACATGTAGAAACAAATATGAAGTCAATGGAGGTTTATTATTTTTTTATATTATGTAGAAATCATGGTCATTTCAAGTAACCCAAGTTATCCAACATGCACAAGTGTTTAATTCAACACGGATACAATCCTTTTGCAGATTTAAAATATTTTTGATACTAATCAACTATAGACTGATGAATTTATTTTTTTGTTTTAGAGTACAAATATATCCATAGTATAAGAAAGGTTATTTATAATAAGTTTATATCTTTTCCACACTATGTTATTATTATTATTATAGTCGCACCAAATATTAAGACTCCTGAAAACGTGACAGTTTATATATTAAAGAAATGACATATCCTCAAAGTTGAATTTTTTTTTTCGCAATGTTTTCATAACCAATTACCAAATTTCCAATTAAGTCACAAGTGCAATTAAATGCAATTTGTGAACACAAGTGAAATTCATATCTGTTAAATGGAAATACTCGTCAATTTGAAATTATTTCATTGTGTTGGAATGTGATTTACCATGTCTGTGACTGGGAAAAAATCTAAACAATTATCCTGCGATTCCCATTGAAATTACTGAAGATTTCAATTTAACATTGCTATAAATTAGCTTATTTTTTGCTGAAGAATAATTCAATATTGTGTCCATCAAGAATGTTTTTGAGAGCTTTCTAAGTCAGACCAACGAATTTTTTGAAATGTTGATTATTGTTGTAAATATTTTTTTTCATACGATTGAGTAGATCAATCATTAAAGATAAGTTTTATGCAATGTATATTTATTTTTTTACATCCTATCATGACATATATAATTCATGTCTCACTTATGTAAATTTACCGAAATTAGGATAATATGTACCTCCTAACATTTTATTATAATTAATATTTATTTTGTAAAAAAATAATGGATGAGTATTGAACTATTCTGAAAAAAATAATCAATAATATCGCCACCAGTGGCAAATCAATATATACGTATTTTAATATTTTATATTTAGAATTAAAAACAACATTGTAACAAATGAATGTATAAATATTGTGAATGTAATTTGAAATATAATTTTTTAAACTTTATTTGCCGCCTTTTTTAATATAACTTTTTCATAGTTGAATCAATCGATAATGCTATTATCAGGGCTCAAACAGAGATAGGGTGGTCAAGTGTTTTGTATTTTATTTTGACTTCATAAATACTATGCACACAGCAGACAGTGACACTGCAACAGTCAATGAGATCTGAAATTCTTTGATTGATATTTTTGATGTTGATATATAAGATCAGAAGATTTAAAGTTTTCCTGACAATACATATCAACTGTGGAAAAGAAAAAGGACGTAAACCACAGTTTTTTCAAATAAGCTTTTTTTAATAATCACAATGTATCAAATTTGATACACGTTCTATCAAAAGGATGTAAGCTGCAAATGCTGAATTAGTATCTAAATTTAGCTTTTAAATTTGAAAAAAGATGAGCTTGTCAAAATTGAAACCAAGATGAAAGACTGAAAAAAAGGTTTTTCCTAGAAAATTTCTTTAATTAATATTAGATTATGTCAATTAAATATCAGTTTAGAAGTCTCCGTGCTCTTCAAGGTAGTGTATATTTAAACGAAACACAAAAATTTCATACGAAAAATAGGATATAAAAAAACGCTATAAAATATTTTCGCTAAGTATTTTAAATTTTATTTCCACATTTAATAGAATAGGTACAAAATTTTTATACATAAGATTTACAATTTTTACGAGCATTGTAAAGCCAATGTCAAACTGTATGGCATCAAGGTAAATACATTTTCAACATATTTTGCAAACTTTTTCAATTCAGATTATCGCGTTTTAGTCATTAAAAGAATGTGAAAAAATGGATAGAATTTTAATAAGTTAAGTCATTATCATTCATGCACGTGCTTCCAAAGTAAATGCAAACCTTTTACAAAATTTTACAAAAACGTGTACCTTTACATTTAGGCTGTTGGAAACAATTGGAAGCCTGTATACTACATAAAAACTCAGAAGTTTTTCATTGACTGAAACTGTCAAAAAGGTTAAAAATAGCCTGACAATACATTATTGTATACATATTATCATTGTTAAATTTAAGTAGACATTTATGACAAAAACACAAGATTTACGAACACAAAACATTTGATCAAAAAAGACAAAGGTTTAAAAAGGAATGTTATTTAATACAGTTTATCAAACAATTCCAAACAGCTTAACCGACATTTTATAAACAAATTTCACAGCTATAATGCTCCGTATTGCCACCAGGTTTCTTAGATAATTTTAAATTGAACATTATAATTTCAGAAATGCAGTTAGTATATACATAAATATTTATAAAAACAAAAAGTAAAACAAGATTCTTTGGTCAATATAAATTATAAAAAACAAAGTAGGATAGTTTTCATCATCTTCAATTTGGTGGTGTTACTAGAGGGTGAATACACTGAAGGGAAAAGCCATTTTTTACCAATCGTTAGTTGAAATATTTTTCAATAAAACAATAAATATAAATAAATTAACATTTTAGTAATCAACATCAATCAATGTACATATTATATTCAGTTATTTTTTACAGATTTTACCATGTATTTGATTTCATATATTTTTTTTCTAATTTGTCTGAAAATTCACAACCTTGTATGTAATGAATTACATTGGATTTTTGATTTATCGAAATTTAAAAAATATTAGGAGCTACGATTGATTCTGAATCAAATTTATGCTTATTTTTGTATGTTAATTGTGTTATTGAAAATGATTTGATTTTTAAGAGTAAATATTAGTCAGAAACATTACTTACATTTTTAGTAACATGGAAGTTCAAAACGAATATGTTGGGGTTATTTATTAAAAAAAGGTTAAAATAACTATGACCTAATTAGTTCTACAACAATTATATTGTGAAGTTGAAAGTTATTTTGGAATCAAGCTGGTTTTAATGGTGGCATGTTCAACTCAATACTACAATTAGGTAACTTGATTTTCAATATTTTAGGAATAGCTATTGAATATAATATCCTATTTCTTTCTTCAAAATTTAATTGGACATTAATTAATAGTTCCTAGTTATACAAATCATCTGCTGTGGTCTGGTTGGTAAGAGCTTGGCTCTACGGATCAGGGTTAGATTCCCAGTAAAGTAAATATATTTTTTTTTTTTTTCATTTTAAATTTAAGATCTACGACGTAGGTGTTTTTGATGATTCTCCTCGAGTTGATCTGTATTTAAATATATTTTTGAACTCTATTTTAAGCAATGATTATAGCTTAGATCGGGCATGCACAACTTTTTTCTTCTAGCGGGTGGTACGTTTCACGTAAAGCAGCCATGCAAAAAACATTGTAAAAAAATTAACTAATCATAGATAAATGAAAGAAAGGTTATGTTACATTTGACTGTACCATTCTGCGCTATCACGTACGCGCATGAGAAAAAAAAAATATCTCAAAACTACAAACCGTAATGAACACGCACGCGTTCTAAAAACATGTGACTACAAGTCTACACAAGTAGATCTCCAAGGGCAAGCGAAGTTTGCGGTTGGTTCTTTGACGTTTCGTAATTCTCATACGTATGAGTATGACTAGGGAATCCAATCTCGAGCCAAAATGTCGATCCCGGGATTTCGGGATTACAATTTTATGATCCCGGGATCCGGGGACTAGTCCCGAAATTGGGGTTTTTTTTCATAGTGCTACACATTTCATTTTTATAAATGAAATTTATAATATTGGTCAAAAATTAATACGACAACTTATTCTATATTATATTCTCTATTATAGTATCTTTGGAATGCGACCGTAGAAATAATGAAATATATTTTTTGACACTGGTATTATATAGGAGCTAAAAGGAGTGATTTTTTGTTGAGTCTAATTTTAAAGAGTTACTCTATTATTGTTTTACCACCTCAGCCAGAATTTTTTTTTTTAAAAAAAGTCATATAAAAGTCAATTATCTACACACTGGATTTGACAGATAATAATAAAAATAATGCATAAAACTAAAGCAAAGCCGAAATGGCATAAAAATAAATAAAAAATCAATCAACATTGCAATATGAGAAAGAAACAAGAAACATTTCATACTGATAACAAAACTTCTTATCGCCAAAAGTGTCCACTTACAGTAATCTATAATATGCTTTAGAATTTAATATCTTTGGGATTCATAAAAACGTAATTTATTACCATAAGTGACTTCTAGTATTTCATTTTATAACTTTTGTCTACAGAGTTTATTTTCAAGTATGTTATCTTAATTGTGCTTTGTGAAACATTGAACAATGGAACATTGTTTGTTATATTTAAGGATTTGACAATCAATTGGGTGTGTTTTATTTTACAAAGCCAAGATGATTCTATTTTATAATAAAACCAATCCCGAAAGTGTCAGGATCATGTCTTCTAATCCCGGGATTGAAATGTATCGAAAACTGTACGGGATCCCGGAATTCGAGATCCCGGGATTGGATTCCCTAAGTATGACTAACATTGTATTCATAATCTTGACCAAAAAAAAAAGGTGATTTTTTTGGTCTTACTTCTCGGAAAGTTACCTGCAGATAGGGCGGTTAACTTATTAGTAAATTAGGACACAAACCAAGCGGCGTCGTCTATCATACATAATCAATCTTCATTGATTTTTCAGGGTAGGACACATGTTTTGTTTATATCATACAATATATTATTCAACATTCTTTCAAAAAATGTAACAATAAGTAACTAAAAAAAATATACAAATAATTTTGTATAATTAACAGCGTGACAGTTTATGCAATGCATAAAAAAAGATTTTTTTATATATTAGAAATCTTGAATAAAAGTAATGATTTTTAAATGAGTTTGCAGCATATAACTGATTAAAAAAATTTTTTTGGATAACAACCATTGCTAGTGAGCTAAACATACAATAAAAACAGTGCAACAAAGCTAAGCTTGGTAATACATTTTACGGGCGAGGGTTACTTTATTACGATATTTCAGTGATAACATAAAAAAATGCATAAAATATTTTATTTTTACTATGCAAAAATTGGAGATACTGTTGTTTTTCTATGTCCAATGTTTTAAGTTGGCCGATAAATTTAATAGTGAATTTATTATGAAGTGATTCACTTCAATTATTTGTAATTACTGATTTAAAAACGAGTATTTCGAAACAATGAGATTAGAAAAATACATAAACTTTTATATATGAATTAGTACGATAATTTAAATAAAAGGAAAAAGTTTTTATACTGCGAGACTGAAATATATAATTATTGTTGAATGGTTAGATTTAATTTTTAAATTACACAATGGTCAGACCGATTTCTACGCAGTTTTGTAAAATATCACATCGATACTCTTTGGTAAGTATAATAATATATTTCACTAGAAATTAGACTACGACATAGAATGCTCTAAGCAGCCTAATCAAGGCACTAAAATCAACGCCATGCCGTTATTATATTAATCGTCAATGCTGAACATGCGGTGGCTTCGCATTGACGGCATGCTGCATGGCCCAAATAGACAGAGGCCTCATGTAGCCGATAGATCGATAATTCCCACTCTCGTATATCGCTTCGGGAGTCTGAAAGCTCATTCCGAACCGATAAGTCAAACTGTTATGCATACCGCCGGCGGTATCGAAAGCCTCTTCGGTCATCCCTTCGTGCAAGAGTAAGGCTGCGAGACCGTACGTCACTCCCGTCCAAGATTCTTCGCTTTGAACTGACGAATAATCTACGTGGCCGGGTTTATCTCCGACGCTCGGAACGTAACCATTCACCGCTCCCAATTTCCCGCCGCCGAATTTGAGCACGTTGTTTTCGTAAATGCTTTTCAGAGCCGAACGAACGTTGTCTCTAGGGAAAACTGGATACTGAAAGCCGCAAGCTCGCAAATACCAATGACCGCAGAGCTGATCGGCCATTATGACATTGTTGTTTTGATCAAAACGGTAGAAACTACCATTCCAAAGTGTCTTCTCGAAAGATTCTTTGCCTTTCGCTAGAGTGTTGTGGAAAATTTTCATATCGTCCTGCAAACCTAGAAAGCACGCCATCGTATGCATGCACTGCAAGACTGCTAGCCATAGCCCGCTGCAGTAAGCGCTGGAACAATAAAAATCAATTTTATTGATAAAAATCACAATTCACTTTTATTCAATTCAACTTATTCACTAAGGTAAAAATATCAAGTAAATACTAAATAGTTCTGCGAAAATTATATGTCAGTTTCGATATATATATATATAATAGAACAATTCAAAAAATGGCGTGATGCCAAAATAGCTATCAAATTTATCTAATAATTCTTGTAGAATTCCATACATTTCTATTTTAATTTTATTACAATAGAGTTCTACCGAAATAAATGATATTTCGGTCAATTAATTTATGCAATTTAAAAATTAGCTATCATAATCAAAAAGGTCGGAGGATTTCTCAATGTAATAAAAACAATGAAAGTCTTCTGAGAAAATGTGTTTTTTTATAGCGATTTACAATTGCAGTTATTTAAAATTAATATGCAAATTAACCCCTTTAATGCGATATATTTTTTTCAGTAAAAAAAATTATGAGACTTTAATTTTTTGAATAAAATAGTATTTCAGTAAAATAATTATTTCTCAATATCCGTTTCAATGTTTTTTTTTTTATTTGTAAGAAAATATCTTAATCAACGAAAGGAAGCGGGAAATTAGTTGATAGAAAACAGAAATAACTTTAGATTTAAAATTAGAAAAAGGTTATGATTTTTTTGTTTCAAAATTTCGACTGAAAAATTCTTTTATTCTATGCAAATACACATAATATATCAAAAATATCAATAATCTTGTATGCTGTGGTAGTTTCCAAAGCATTCTGGAAGATGTAATGCAACAAGACATTTTTTACATTCCCACGTTTTCTGGCTTCTCTTTTTATTTTTGGTACATACTTTACACAATCTAGTGGGATATTTCTTTTTTTCCGTTGGTGGAATATGTCTTGGGAAATGGGCCCAGTTTTTGCACTTAAAATATAAATAATAATTTAAAAATATTATTTTTTTCGGTTCCTCCACCTTTTAGTCTCCTTTTTTTCCAGTATCGATCGTTTCCGCATCTTCATGTTTTGTAGATAGCATATAAATGTCTTTTTTATCCTTCCACCTCAAAGTCAATAAATTGTTACTAGAGCGAGATTCAACATCACCTTTTTTAACTTCAATTGAGCTAGTTCTTTTGGCATATTTTTTCGATTATTACGCACGCATTCGCGATGTGCACCCGTCGCAATTAAATTACATTTTTTTTCCAGTTTTTACCTGATTTCATTACTCTATAATTATTGAAATATGTAGAATAATGTTAGACCGTTCGTTTTTCATTAAAAAAATTAATGTTAAAAAATAATGATAAAAATATTGCGTATCGAAATTTACAACGTGGTTGCCGGATACTCCCACAAAATACGACCATGAGTGTCACTCGTGATTTTAGTAGAACCGGTTAAAGATGCGAATAATCTTAATAAACCTAATTTTTCGACCTAACAAAAATCATAAAATTTTTCACAATACTGAAATAATTCCCATAACAATCAACAACTTTAAAAAGTCCCTATAGTATCCATACTGAAAGAACATCATTTTATAAAAACCAGGTAGATTAACCCTATGATTAATTAAGATACATTTTTTTGTACTGTTAAATCTCTGTAGAAAATGAATAGTTACTCATATTAAGCTCAGCAGATATTATATAATGAACAAGGATTAAAAACAGAAAGCATCCAATACAACTAATTAAATGTCAGTGGGTGTTTTGGAATAGCTCAAATTTGTCATAACTTACCTGGGGCCTGTCATTATCCAAGCGTCGAACGTTTGATCAGGACATCCGAGGTTCTCAATCAACCCGTCGCCGTCTGTGTCCCACAGCATCACGGTATCGACGAGTTTTCTACACGTCGGATACATGTCTCGCAAGTAACGGTCGGCGTCCACGACATCGTCGATCAAAACGGCTTCCACCATACTCTCGCTGCACTGAGACACTTGCGAGTGGTACGGTTTCCCTGACGAATTATGCCTGATCCTGCTATGGTGCTTAGCATGGGTGTGGTCGTCTTCGAGACCGTCGTTGCTGCTTACGCTGACGTGCTTCTCTCGGCCGCCGATATTGTTCAACTTGTTTTCGCTTCCTGCGTGTCTACAAAAACCGTTCATCTGTTTATGCTTAACGGGCTTCTCATTCTGATGTAACGGGGTATTGTTACTCAATCTAGGATCGAAAACAGTGTTATTCGAAATTTGACACGTGGAACGTACGTATAGGTCGTCATCAAGATTGGCAATGTCATCGATAAATTCTAAAGATTCATACTTATCAATAGCCGCCTGGCGGATTTTCTCCGCCCTCATTAGGGTGACGTCTCTGAACACTTGGAGGATAAATTTGAGATTGAGGTCTCTCCACTCGCTGACGTCGTGGATATTGTAGGAGTTGATCAGATCGAAAGGCTCCTCATCTAAGAAAGGAAACTTAACGTAAGTCTAATATACAAAGATGGCAAAGTAGCAAAACAAGAAAGCACAGCGACTTCTCAAATGGCTCACTCAATACTTATAATCTAATATCTATAATTATTATTGTTTTAAATTCAATTATGTAGGTATCTATGTTTTAATCTATAAGTCGTATTTTTTCCCCCACAACAGTTTCACTTTTTCTCTGATGTTATCATTGTCAGCCTGCGTTGTTAATAAATAAATAAAATGTTAACTTGAATGTTAACACGCTTCGAGAAAGTTCCATTGCGTTATTAAGTAATTATTTCGTGAGATACAGATTACTACACATTTCTTGATTAGTGGAACAGTCAGAAGAACACACATATATTTTTAATATACATAAAATTTTCCCCACAGTTAGCATTTAAGTATATGTAAAAAAAATTCTAGTCAGATATAATAAAGAAATACAGAAATCACATGACTTATGAGACATTGAAATGAATATGTCAAATAAACATTTACGACGAACAAAGTATTAAATTGTATACCTGGATCGCCGAGATCGTGAGGTATACTATTGACAACCTTACGATCCTTTTTAGTCCCGCAGTACAGTAGCTTTCTTCTGATGTTTATCTCTCTCGGCACCGTTTCTTTGAATTGATATTGCAAAGAAATCTGTAATAAAAACTGTCTATGATGAATATTCTACAACCGTACAGAACAGCGGAAAATAAAGTGGAGCCTTGATTTATAGCAGCAGAATTTTTACAACAACCTATTAGTAATTACAAAGAAGCAGCAACTACAAGACGGATAATATACCAATTCCTTTCGGGCATTGTTTTGAAGTTATGTAAGTGCCATGAAAATTTAATAAATCACTTATTGGATAGTGTTCAACGGATGATAACTATCTGAAAATGTATGAATTGAAGTCAGTGAGTATTTTTAGTGGGCTTGACAATTATATCTATTTTCAATATAGACGTCTAAGACTCAGGCTATACGCCAACTGTAATGAGTCAAAATAATCATCTCTCTAAATCGTCAACACGGTAATCTTAATTCGCCTGAAAACAAACGAAAATTTTAAATAAATGTCTTCCGTAACATAAATCTCTGACCGTCAAAATTTGTATTCATTTGGATAATTATAGTAACTGATGTTACTTTGAATGATTTCTTTCATAGTATACTTAGTAAGGTCTATTTTTATGTAAAATAGAATCATCAGGTAGATATATTTTGACCATGATATTTAAGGTTAAATGTTGAAGATAATTCGAGATTCCGCTAAAAATATAATTCGAGTGTTTGCTAATAATATACATACTTAAAATGCTGAAGGATGTGCACATGATTCAGGAAATGTAGAAGCGGGGCAAACAAAGCGTGACAGAAACGAAACGAAAATTTGACGACTGTTTACAATGGAAAATTATGAAGAAATTTTACCTGCAAACGAGGCCATAATTGGGCTAGAGCAAATGATGCATAAAAATGAACATCGTACGTATTATACATCCGGTATTCGTGTCCTTCCAAATATCCAAATACACCGTAAGACCACCTGATGTGAAAACACAAATACGTTTTTTATATTACACTATATTTAATAGAGTCCATATGCTCTACGCTGGGAGCACATGGTTTTAAAAATATGATCGATTCGATCAAAATTCAATTACAGCTAATGCTAGGACCATACACAAAAATTGTTGGGCAAACGAAGTGCTTGTGTCAAGTATCGCTGGCAAGTTGCTTAGTGTCATCCCCTAGACACCTAAAATACAAAAGCCGCATACACATAACTGGTGGTGATGAAACAACCTATTTATTTGTGTTGAAATTCTATGCTGACATTTTATGATTAAACCGATGATTGATAAATCATATTAAACTCACCCCCAAAATGCATATGAAGAGATTGGGATCTGTCCAAATCCAGTTTTGAGAAAAAATGAGATATCGCTATAATATTGGAGTACTGATTCAAAAGAACAAAATTTTATTTTTAACTCTACTAAAAATCTCATAGTGCCAATGGAATTAAAGGTCAAATGTGATCTTATAATCAGGGCTGTGGAGTTGTTAAGAAATAAGACGCCTCCGACCTTAGCTTGAAACACGACTTTAATTTTTTATTAGGCTTAGTAGCATGCAGAGACGCCAGTTTTGACCATAACGATTTGAACACACATTTAGTTTAGAAGTTATTAGTTTTTTTAGAGTCCAACTGCAGTTAAAACATTCTGACTTAGCAACTCTGGCTGCACAGCTTTGATTATAATCAGAAGTTTTTATAAGAAAAGTGTGTTTTTCTCTGTTTAGGAAAAAGTGAATTTGGTCATATTTGATACCAAGCTTCTCATATACACATGCACATAATTAGTATTTTTTTAGTTACCATCACCGAGGAAAATAATCATTATTTAACTTGCCAAAAATCATTTTATTTATTACAACTGAAAAATTTGTCCATCGTTACCCCCATTACACAATAACATTTATCTTCGTCAAAGACACATCTCATAAATATATGAAAATGCAATTTTTCATTGAATATCACTCAAATTTTAATAAACATCAAAATCCAAAATGACGAATTTACCTGGGGTCTTCTCGAGGATATCGATCGGAAACATCAAACCATACGGTACCTCCGTCCGTTATAAAATACAGTTCATTGAAAAGTGCACCCTTGTACCAATCTGGAAGTGATCTGAAACATGTTCGTATTTAAAACCGAGCTCCATAAAAACTATACATTGCTTTGTTAGAACATCACAATAAAGATGCCTACATTTTTTAAGCACCGGGTACAAGGTGCCAAATGAAGATTAATTTTGAAACAATTGAAATTATGGATACAGTGTATTTATTATAGACTGCAATTTACAAACGCACAACCGCCCATTTATTTGATTTGTTCATAAAAACTGTGTACTAAATTTTCTCTGTACAACTATACCCACATCATGATTTATCAATAGTTACATATCGTCGGTATACTGCCAGAAAACGTTAAGTCAAAAATTTGGTGTTATGAGTTATGAATACAAATCAATAGAATAAAACAAGCTCTATCGTCTAAAAATACAAGCTCACTTATATTACAATTATTTATTTTGATAATCAAAGAAGTAATAGAACCGATTCAAAGTTATTACTTGAAGAACCTTGTGATGAAGTAACGCTTATTAGCTGTACAGATTTCTTATTTCTACAGCGACCCAAACACGTTTATCTTATCACCCATCAGCAGAAATAACTTCTTCTTCTTCTAAATATTAATATACACAAAGGGGAGCTGGCTTACTCATCTTCCAGAATAGGATTTTGCCAATCGTAGATATCTTCTTCCCATTTTTTATACGTTAAAAGAGCGTAGGTTGCTATACTGGGTCCGGCGATGCCCTCGTTTCCAAAAAATCTCGTGTAATACCTTAAAAATAAAATGTTTCATAGAATAGAGTATTTATTCACATATTTGATTCTCTTTTTCATGGGAATTATGTTATAAAAACACAGGACAACAAAAAAGTCTTTAAATAGTACACTAAAAATAGTTTTTATTGCTATTATCAATTCAAATAGAATAATATATATATATTTACAAGGATTCAGTGATGCCTTCTGAAAATACATTGATAACATAATTTAAGATTTCGACTGAAGGCGCTTGGTGGAATTTCAATAACTTATAACATAATTATAATATTATGTAAGCATCCAGTTCATTTTGAATACTTGTACATTCACCTAGTTGTGGTACGTTTAAAAGTTATCATTTTTGTCACCTGTTATGATTATATCCTCTATTAGTAAAATGTACAACTGGCATGTCCCAAACTAAGCAAAATTCAAGATTTCCAGCACCGCCCGATTCTAAAGTAGTCTGACTAGATAAACCCATTGCATTTGCTGAAAAATAAATAAATAACATTTATTTCCATCTTAATTTCCGTAAAATCCTGGTTAACGACAGTTAGATATCGGTAAAACTGAAAACGATTATACTAATGATGACATTGAATATGTTTCTTTCAGTTAATCTTAAGTGATTATCTTCATTATTTCACTCTCTCTCTAACCTGGTTCCTGCAAATAATATGCCATTGGATTCTCTTTCCTCCACTTGTAAATAGTCACCAACGGTCTTTCAAAGCAACAGAAAAACTATAACCACAGTCACAGTGTTTTGCCAAGTTTTGTAAATTAAAAGAAGTGCTTTTGAAGTAAGCGTCACAAATATAGAGGAGAGTTGCTTATATATGGAGAAGACTGTATCAATGAATTCCTGAAATTTCGTATGGACTACTAAACTTCCATAACATCGAACCTATCTCCGTGTGATAGAAACTCACCAATCAAAACAATGGATTTACCTGGATAATTAACACTCGGAACGTCGCCAGGGATAAGTCTTCCTTTCGAATGAATACAGTTCCATACATCTTTGGCTGTTTTTTTGGTATTGAATCTACAGAAGCCGTCCGTTATCGAGTCTTGGGACTGTTTTCTTTTGGAAATGGTGAACGTGCACGTCATATCAGAGACGCACTGTTCCAATGACACACCGCATGAATAATTATCACAGTAACGTTCAAAGTTGACGGAATCGACTAAAAATTGAGAAAAAAAATGTATTTTTGACGGATGGTTCCTTTGAATTGACAACATGACATACCAAACTAACTAACAAACTAAAATTATCGAGTAATAATATAATGATTAGCCTCCTTTCTTTTAAAACATTCTTAGACAAAGTTTATCTGTATTGTAGGTATCGATTTCAATCCATTAATTATTGAATGTAAAGGAAATGACAGATGGGGGAGGGACTTGACTATCTATTCTCTTAAATTTTTAATTGAAATCTGAATTATTTAGTTTTTTTTAAGAATTTTAAAAATCTATTAGAACAAAAATGTTACTCGTTATCATACAAGATCTTTGCACGCCGATTTCTCAGCTTTATTATTTTGTGGACTGGCAACTTTGACATCTATGGCGACTATAGACTCTGCACTGTAGCACTGATCTTTTCAATCCACCCTGTTTTGCCTTTATTTTTCTAACAATAAAGTTCGTAATACATATGAGCCAACTACTAGTGAAGGTTTAATATCAGTTTTGATCCCCTGTTCTTCATCACGCAATGAGGAATACAAGAGGATCACAAGTTTATATGACAATAATTTGACCACTTTTACCATTGGGTGAGGTTTTGTTTTTGCCTTCGCAAGTATCCTTGAATGTGAAAGTGATGCTAACTGATCGCCGCTCGTCGCAAACATTTTTTACATCCCAAACAAACACAGCACACGGTAAGCTACTATCCTAGAATGAAATACATACAAAAGGTATTAGTTATCACCTTAATGCTTAGGGCTTAATAGTATATTAATCATGTGATTTTTTTACATCGACTGATCTTGCTCAATTTTGTTTTATTGGATTGTGGTTTTTAACACCTTTAATGTTTATTCATTGGGAAAACAGAACAAATCATAGCATTATGGCCATAAGCTGGCAAAAAAGTGACCTTATTTCACTGGCAAATAGCATTTGGTGGTCGCCTTACACAATGCAACATTTTTAACATATTTTTTGGTTTGGTCTATATTGTATATTGCTTAAATATAAGTATTATATCGTCGTTCATTTTCTAGAAACATCTATCTCAATTTTAGTCAGTTTTGAGGTTTTTTGAATTAATGAATTCAAAATTTCAATTCATGCATATTCCATTATTTCATACTTTATTTAATCTAATAAAAAATCTTCGCTAATAATACGGACATGTGCTATGTTTAGCAAGAAGGCTAGGGTGGCATGAATGGAAATGTCTTTGCTTCCTTTCTTATTAACTTCCTCACAGATATCGAGGACAAAACCATTCCAGTGGTGTTTTATAATGATGGAAAGCAATAGCGGTAGAATAAAGTACATTTATGTGTCTCCTGAAAACTGGTACGTTTTGAGATACCAGGTTGTGGAAAATTCCCGACGATATGTTATTGATACAAACTTGACAATATCAATATAACCATGTATTGAATACCCTTTTTATTTATTTATTTTAGGAGATGACAAGACGCTCTCACACAATTATCAGAAGTATTGTTGCCTGATGACACGTAAGCGTTGCAAACGGAATAAAAGATATTAAATAACCTTATAGTTTTGTGGTATGACAGGAGATATCTGTCTGCAAACAAGTTTGACGCCGTATTTACTTAAATCATAATGCGTCCACGCCCTCGGATACAAGGCGGTATATTCGCAATCAGATCCTCTCAGATTCCATTCCCAATTAAGTGGCGATTTCTTTGGTTTGCTGAAAGAACAATGAAGGGAGGGAAATTAATACAATCGATTTGAATTAACTGAAAATTGTTCAACATGAAGAATTGGATAATTCAGAGAATAAAAGCAAAGAGAAACTAGTATCGCATCTAGTAAACAAAGTAATAAATTTAAATTTTATATGGTCAATAATAAAATTAAATATACAGCAACAGTGTTCATTTTAAACTAATTCATTGTCGCAGATATTTCATACAAATGAGTATGTCACAATAAATTTGTACATTGAAACGTATAAAACATTGTAAATGTAATAAACCACGGAAATAACAATAAAACTCTTCATAAGCATGTAAATTTTAAGTACCTGGATGAAAGAACAATCCACAATAATAACAATACGAATACATTTATGTATTAAAGTAGAGTTCGTCGGAGCTTACTCAGTTGACTTCTTTGCCATTTTTTTTTCTACTGATTTTAATATTAAATTGTACTATTTTTTTTCTCCATTGTAAAAGTTTTAAATTTATAATTTGTCAACCTTTTGCAATGTTAATTAAATAAATAAATAAATAATTAAATAAATAATTAAATAAATTATTGTACTTACTCATACGTTGATAACACGCTTTGATATATTGTGACATTATTTGCATCTCTTATGTTAACTATAAATTGATTTTCAGGTACTGTAATGTATTCATACATTCCGGGGCACAATTGGTAACGGCAGAATTCTCCCTTGAAACCCCTACCGATGGTACCGGCTCCGATTCCTCCCAGCGGACAACCTGAAACAATTTCATTATTTATCCAATTTTTGCAAACACAGGCTCTGAAAGCAGCCTATCTCGACAGAAAGCACAGAGGATTCAGATGTATAAAGCCACTATACAGTTCATTTGATAGACCTTCAATCAGATGCTTGAGACCAGGGTCCATCTAAGCAAATGTAACCGCAAAATCAAAAATTCTAGCATTAAAAAATGAGAATCAAAAGATTAAAATCTTTGGAAATTTTTGAAGAACATCTATTATAGTAAGTCTTTCAGGAACAGTAAGATTTTTGATTGATTTAGTGTTTACTTCTGTGCAAATTAATTTTTAACATGGTTTTTCCATTGATGGTGTGATAAGGGGTGACGTGTGTTTCGTATTGTTGAGAAGCACCCTGAGATATTCACGAACTTTGACATTAAAAGATCAATTAAACGCAGAGAGTGCGAGAGACAATCTGCATTTACGCGAATACTTCATTGGACCCTCAGAAGAGTCAATTTTTACCAGGATAATGAATGTGAAATACAGACACATTTCTACAGATTTGTAAGTCTTGTTGCCGAACGATCACATTTTACAATTAATTTATGGATTTTTATCCAATGCCTGTTATGTTTACATTCTTTCCCACCTCCTAATCAATCAATAAAATACTAACCCCACCCATCTATTCTTACCCTATCTAAAAAGATAGGTTGAGCGACTGACTTTGAACCAGTTCTCGTAAAGAAAACTTCTGTCTAGATGCTGTATTAGGTCTGTATATGCACACATTGAAAAGTGATATGGTATCATAACTGATTTTAAAAAAATCTAATTTCAGTTTTATAAGAGTATTGTATAATAAATTATATCTACCAGGACTGTGGATTCGGAGTCGCAGTGTTTAATCCCTAAATAAATATGTTGTTTATATTGATGTTTCAACAATAATAAAACTATACAAAAAAAATATTTTTATTAACATAGGACAGATAAGAGTGTTGACTGTCATAGAAAAATTTACTAGTTTGATATCTTTCCGTAGGTAATTTTATACCGCATCAACGTGGGTCCTAAATCACCGCTTGCTAAGCAAAGGGTTAAAATATACTCAAACCGTGTAATAAAAATTAGTATCTTTTTAAAATCGGAGTCGGATCATGTGTATCAGAGAGAGTAATCTCGGTTTTCTTCACAGCTCCACAGTCCTGGTATTTTATAATAAATTATAAACTCATAAACATAAAAGCGGTTAGAGCACTACGATATATATATTTTTTGCAAATTGAAGTAGGCAATATTACAATTATTATGATGACTGATAAGAAATCTATGTAAATATTTGTTTTTTAACAACATTCTCACAGCCAACCTAGTTGTTTTGTAACATTGCTTGATAAGAAGTTGGCTTAGCATGTTTATTTTCAGCTTTATTCAATCGTTATTTCAACCACACACGAAAATGTACTTTATTTAACACAGCGGTTCATATCTTTTTGTATTAATGTTGGGTCCGTAGGCCAGCAATCAACGTCATTGACTTCGGTCACAGTACTAATGGATTCGAAACCCAGTATCAAATGTTGCAAAACATTCAAGCAGCAATTTTTTTAATAATTGACTTGACTAAAATATTTTTGAAGTCTAATGAAGTTTGATTTCGGTTAAAATGTTTGTTGTAGGTTTTATTCGGATTTTTTTTGTTTTTGTTTAGGGTTGTCATTGATTAGTACAATACTTAGAAAAGGTTTACTGCAACTGCTATTTCATAATATATGCAGTGCTTATCAACGGGGGGCTACAGTGTGTTCCAAGGGGGCCACAGAGAATTTTTTTGTTAAGGGAGCCTCAGTACAGTTATGGGGACCACGAGCAAATGTTTAGAAATCCGTAAATTGGTGTGTTTTAGGAATTGGAATGTCACAGCGTTAATTTTGGGAAATCTGTATATTCTTGGGTTTTTGGATTCGAAATTCTAGGAAGAGCTAAAAAAAAGTTTTTTAATTTCTAAAAGCCACATTCATTTATCTGATTCAATATAAGGTCGCAGTAGAGAAAACGTTGAAACCTTTTGACAATTTTTTTGATCAAAGTGAATATACTATATTACAAAATTATGTATTAAAAAAAATAAAATTGGCACAAGTCAAAAGGCCACATCAGAGTAGCCAAAAGGCCACAGGTTTACCACCATTCCTCTAGTGTAATAAACAGAACAACGCCCGACTAATATTGTATTGTGGTGCTTGGTGGAATTTCAATATTAAATTTGATTTGTTCAAATTTTGTGCATTCATGCAAGTTTTATCACTAACGACCGGGGTTTTGCCTTTCGGGATCTTCGAATGTTGCACGGATGAACTTGAACTGTCAGACTCAAATTTAAATATAATATTATATACAAGAGGGCATATTGTTTGAAAAAGTTTTTTTAGATTTAAAAAATAAGAGAAAGAATATTCCAACTAAACTAAAAATTCAAACTAATTTTTATACGATCTCAAGTTATTTGAATGAAATCAGAGAACTTTTGCTGTTATAAATGGACTTCAAAAGAGAGCATTTTTTCGCATGATGTGCACGTTGTATGGACTTGATGAGTGTAATAAAATTAAGTCCAGTGTTTCTCAACAAGAATTCATTTACGCCATTTACATCAACACTGATATTTAATGCCCCCCTCAAAGTTAAATTGATTTAATGAAACATTGATGTAATCCAACACATATTTAATTGATTGGTAGAGTAAGCTCTAACCAACTGGGCCACAGTAGGCGACATAAGCATAATACAGCTATTCAAATTTATTTTTATACATTTAAAGACACAAATTAACAATAATAATTATAATAAAAATAATAAAACATTTTTAGTACTTTTTCCACATAAAATTTATTTGATCAGGACCGGTTTCGCTCATCGCGAGCATTATCAACTGATAAGAAAAATATATAAACAGTGCTATTTATACAAATTAAATTGAAATAAAAGGTGTAGACAACTATTAACAAAGTACTAAAAATGTTGTATTATTTTTATTATAATGCCATTCCACCAAGTATTGACAGTGAACACCTTAAGAGTGAATAATAATTATATTGGGATGTGCACTGTGGCATTTTATATTTTGGTTGAGAATTCTCAAGATTTCAACTATTTATAATGATGACATTTTCGTCACAATTGAATTTAATTGGATTTTAAAAATATCATACACCAAAATTTGCATGAACTCAATGTTACTCCACTCCTACTCACCGTATATTGGTTTGGCGGATTCCAATTTAATCATGTCCATAATTGGTTTACGTCCATTCATGGCGGTCTTGCAATAATAAGATAGGTACCTGAAAGAACATATAAGATGAAAACAATCCTTAGTTACTTACTCAATGGTGAATGTTGAATTTTAAATTATATTGTATTTTAAACATGCTGTTATTCTGCAGATTTTTTTAACATAGTCAAGGTCACTTTTCCAAAGGGCTGTGGAGTTATAAAAAAAGACTCCAATTTTAAAGTAAAACATGACTCCGACTTTATTTAAAAAAATAGTGAAAATTATTATTTTCCTCCTTTGACATTGTCTTCATTGTTTTCAATAATTTCACTTCTTTCTAGTATATACAGACATTATATTTTCACCAACCAATATGATGAATAGGTTAATTTTTAAAATATATTTGGCTAACTAATACTGTACGTACTTACGTATTACAACTTCCTGGGCGAGCAGGGGTGTGAATTTCTTTTATCTGTATTTTATCTCATTATCTAGATAAGTAATGGAGAAATTCTTCCTTGGTGTTTAATAGCCTTACAAAATACTATTTATTTATTAAATAGTTTTATTTTTTTAAATGTGTTCGAACCTCTAATATTTTTTAGGCTACTAAGCACACAGTATACACAACAAATTATTTCACAGCCCTGCTTGTTCAGTGTGAGAGTTGACTGGTTTGTATATTTAAAAAAAAAATAGGTTGTAATGATATCAAATTGGTAATTATGTGTTAAAGCTAGCCATGGATTATTTCAGCGAGAAACTTCACAAACTAAGCTAAAAACAACGGCACGATTTAAAATTATTTTTCGAGGGCTTGATAATCATGTTAAAATCACACATTAATACGAAGAACATTGATAAATTATGCGAAATACGTAATATTTTTGTAGTGAAGTAGTGAAAAATATTTAATATTTCGCATAATTTATCAGTGTTCTTCGTAATAATGTGTGATTTTATAGCGATTATCGAAGCTTCAATAAAGATTTGTAAATCGTGGCGTTGTTTTTAGCTTAGTTTGGGAAGTTTTTACCGAAATAATCCATGACTAGCTTTAACACACAATTACCATCAATTTATTTCTTCTCCCAAAATGCAAAACCAGCCTGATATTGGTGATGGCATTAGATTTTTTTTTTAATTGTAAACAATTCTCGTGTCTTAAGCCTGAATGCTTTGTGAATTCGTGATGAAATATAATAAATTATTGCTTCTATATTATATTAAAATGTACAAATGTAAAATAAAAACACGATTTAAAAAAATATGACTGTATACTATTGATGAGAGCATATCTTATAATATACCCCACCCAGTATTATTGAAATAATTCTACCAATGTCAACATCTAATAGGATTTCGACATATATTTATATTCAAATGAAACCCTACAGTTCAATTGAGAAAATGTTGTAACTTAACAGAAGTAATTACTCGTATATTTACATTAATAATTTATAGAGCAGAATTAATAATGAATAAGTCCTCTAACCTCATACTCAGTGGAACCAAAGGCAACATTTGTCGCCATTTCGTTGGTTTATTGGGAACTTTTTTCTCAGGATACTCGTGATCTAGTCTTATTTTAAGTCCGTATTTGGGTGGTTTGCAGTGTGCATTTGTTGAGTCATCCATTATATATTTGAAATTATCTTCTTATTAAGTCATATTATTATTATTCAACTTGACGTTTTCGTGCCGCAGCGCGCGACTAATCTAAGTATTTACAGAACAATAATACGTATGTATCTGCTGACATTGCTGACATCTCACTTCGAATTTTCAAATTTATTTAAATCTTATCTCTAGCATCATGACCACACAGAAACAAGTGATACATATTTTAATTATTTCCACTAAAATTGAGATAAGCGGTCAGTTTTTAAGCAGAGCAGACGTCTTCTAATTGGAGTTGCCAGTTTTAGAATTTAATTCTTATGCCTCTTTTACACCTACCGAGTGAGTGAACTCGGCCGAATACTAGGTAAACAATATGACCGTGAAGTATAATACTTGTGAACCAACGAATGAAATGAATGAACGAGTAAATAGAAACCGTTTTTATTTTCCAAGCTGTTTGGATACTCCCACCACCTGCAGGATTGTACCCGCTCACGTACTCTACGTATTTAAACAGTCATTTCAAAAACGTTGTGTGGGAATTTGTTGACAGCATTGTGCTTTCACAGCATCGGCTGTTTATTTATAGAAGAATCTTTTCGAAACATTTAATTTTTCTCTTTAGATCCGTTTTTCGGGTCTCCAATTTATCTTCCAGATGCTCTATCATTGTAAAAATAATTCAATAAACATATTCCTTGATTATTTTTTTCGACAAATGCTCATGTTGAAACGATTTATATGCGAGTAGACGCTCACTTGGTCAATATTTCTGCTCGACTGAGAATGCTTGATAACGAGCTTTAAACTACTAAAATGAATATACACGTTCATTTAATAGTATTAATTATAACAAATGAGTACGCTGCCGAGCATTTTTGACAGAGCAGTAGTATTATTGTTATTACAATGGTAATAACGTATTACTAATAAGCTATACGTTCACTTATTGCCTGAGTTTTAGTTAAAACCGATTGTACAGCGTAGTACATTAATTAGCCAGCTTTGCATTCATCAGCATTTACTAAATGAAGACGAACTAAAAAAGACGTTTCCAAAAGTCAAGCTGATTCTAAAAATGATTTAGCTTAGCTGGTTAAACGTAATAATATATTATATAATAGAAGAAAAATTATTTCCATCATTATTGTTGCTTATAACTTTTTTTTATTTAACATATAGTAAGCTTAAGTACTATACAAAATTAATAAGATTTGATAAAATATTACTTTTAGAATAAAATTACACACTGTACATACATAATTGTAATGATTCCATTTGTGATGTAAGATGTAATGGATCATGACATCAAGAACGATAACAAATAAGTAGCCAAAAAGTAATGGTTGATATACTTGTTGTATTTAAAGAAGAATAAATAAAAAAACAAATCTGCTAAAATTAGATAGTTTTGACTTAGCCGAAAGTAAGCACTATATATTTTTAGGTCAAATTAAATAATACTAACTACTTTTTCGCGCTGGCACTACCAAAAAGCCGAAATGAAGTGAAGTGATTGGTGATGGCTTCGTGTTTGGTTGTCATTTTGTGTTGTAGACGATCCTAACAAATATTTTGTACTTTGTATAATATTAGTATTTAATATTCACGTCAATCATGGTGTATAATAGTTAAATTAAAATATATTTATAATGTAAAAATAATTTGTATTTAGTTAAGTATTCAGACCGATGATTATCTGAGTCTGTGAATATGGCGTCGGACTGTGAAGTTTCGACTAGTTGTGACCCTAATTTCGCTGTTATTTGTTCTTTTCTTGAAATATTTGGTAAATTATGTGCGCTAGAACCACCAGGCATGAGCAAGCTCGTCGAAATGGTAGAAAACACACAAGAAGGTATACTATGTGTGATATACTAGTCGAATGAATTATGTTGCATAGATAGTTTTTATATAAATATTCAAATACATAGTCGTAGTATATGTCTCTGTGATTGATGTAATAAGCTGAATTACATTTACATTTTTATGTTTAAGTTGTAAGTAACGAATGCTTTCTCATAATTGTTTTAAAAACAGTTGTAGGTCCACTCAAAGATTTACATGTAACACTATTAAGACGAGCTGTCAGGAGTTTTCACGCCGACAGATGGGAAAAGTGTCTAATAAAGTTCTGTCACACTTGTGGCCATCTCCAAGATGCATGGGAATTGGAAAGATTTGGTTACAAAAAAGCTAGCAGCCACGTAAAACTTAGAGTTCTTAAGGTAAGATTATATTTATACTGTCCTACATTTTGTAATTGTTTCCATATTCAAAAAATCAAAATAAACACTCATTTTGATGAATGTAAACATTAGAGTATTATTTTTCCTTTCCTTCTACAATCACTTCAAATCTAGTTTGTTCATATAATACCTGTGGTTCTTCAATAAAAAAAAAACAATAACAACAGTATAGTTTAGCAATATTATGAGAGTTGAGCTATTTTCAATATATTAGTAGAATCTTTTAATAGACAGATTTTGTTGGTACATAAAATTGATTGTTTGGTAAGGTTAGGTTAAGGTAGTATTACAATACGATTGGTTGAATTGTTCTCAGTGACTTGACATGTGCAGTAGAACCTCGATTAACCAGACTAATTGGTGATGAAGGGATTCAGATGAAGAGAAATCTAGATAATTGAACATAGATTTAAATTGACAAGTTCATTCAGTATGAATACTTTATTAAGAAGTTTATTGATTATTATTGATTTTTTCATATAGCTAACTATTCTTTTTGAAACTGCTAAATTGCAAATAAAAATACATATATAAGTTGTTTTACAATACAGAAAGAATTACATTTTTCTTTTTTCTCGAACCACTTAGTGGCAACATCTAAACAGTGATTAGCTACAGAATACTTACGACCAATATTCCCATCTTCTTGATCTCGTTCTTCTGAGGCAGATATGTCTTTAATGATTTCCTTACCATTGTAAATATGGAATCCAAGATCATTTGCTTCACAATTTAACCACTGTGTCATTTTTTTCGTCGCTGACGAAATTGACGATGTCACCTATATCAGTGCTTCCCAACCTTTTTTCATGCCATGGACCCCTAAATTTGAAAACAATAATCTGCGGACCCCAGAAAAAAAAAATTTCACATGTTCATATTTTATCACAAAGAATGTTGAAAGAATGAAAATTTTCGCAGACCCCTGTGAAAAACCTGCGGACCCCAGGTTGGGAAGCACTGACCTATATCACTTAATACTGTGTTACTAATAGTTTTTTCAAAATTTTGTTTGTTTCTAATAGATATTGGTTTATAACAAGATGATTAAATCATAGATGTTGTTATAATCAATAAACAACAACAGTATTTTTTGTCACATGGCATACATGAAACTGAAGAGCACACACATGCAGTTTACTATGGTTACATTTAATGTGTCTAAGGATCTTAATTCAAAGAGTCTTATTTCGGCTTTACTAATGAATAGATCTCGATTTCCAGTATACATTTATATATATATATATTACAGTATACACGAGAGAATTAATGAACACTTTACTAGTCAATGTGTAGATTAACTACACAGACGTAGTTAAATTTTTAACCAATTTAAAAATAATCACGCATGCACTCAATAGTGTTGGCAGCCACACTCCACTGCTGTGTTCGCGTAATCACGCAGTCGATTTGACGTTAAAAATGTCTGTCTCTTTGTCTTTCTTACCCTCTTTCTATTCAATATATCTAACCTAAACCGAAATGTCATTTCTATTCTGTTAAGCGCTCGTTGGTGAGTTTATACACTGATAGTTGATTAGTCAAAATGAATTGTAACGATGTGAGCTTGAATTAAAACTGCTAGTTAATGTACACATTTACTAGATTTCACATTTGAACTGGGACATATACACTTACTTCACTCAACGTGGTGACACTACTAACTGAAAGTTTGTTCGTTGGAACATGTGATTTATTTACTGACATTGACAAATTCATGATTATGCTGTAATATTCATGACTAATAATATATTTGAGGCTATTATTTGCAAACCCGGCTTGTACCAAGATGGTTGAAAAATGAACCTTGAATTTTATTTTGTAAAACAATATACATACAAAATTAAAAGTATTTTTAGTTTTACATTATTTTGTATGCTATCAACCCAGATTTCAGACTATCTTAATCCTTTTCTGGCGGTTGGTTTTGTGTATGTATACAAAATGTTTTTATTTCTTTTTCAGAATTTACTAGAGTACCAATTCACTTGCAATATTAAGTTTAAAAACATTGTTAACAAAATTGAAAGCAATGATCTACGAATAAATCCCATTGGAAGAGATGAGAAGGGGCGGTGTTATTGGCTGCACTCGGACCACAGAGCTGATGTCAGACTTTATATGGAAGACCAAGATGAGGAAACGTGGAAACTGATTGCCAGGTGAGAAGAGTATTATCTTAATCAATAAATTTGTACCTATTTATACCTATTAATTTTCGGCGACTTGATTAATCATATATTTCAGTGGTTCTTAACCAGTATAGTTATCTGCACCACCTTTTTTTATTATATTATTTATATTTATACATATTTATACCTGATTTTTTAAAAAATCTATACATATATTTACATATAAATACACAAATATGTCAAAATAAAAACTTCTCCCGCACTGCTGGTAATCAATGGTTTCTCACACCCCAGGTTAAGAAACACTGCTTTATTTAATGATTTTAAATCAATAATTTGTAAATCAAAAATATTTTGTTTTTTTTTTATTCTATAAATGTTTTTTATGGTATCATAAAGTCATCAATAATAAGAAATTAATAGCGGTAAAAGAATTACTTTCAACAATAAACTTAATTATAGATTTAATGTTGAGCGACAGAGAAGGTAAACTTTTCCTTTAAAAGTGAGTTGCGATTTTCTTGAATTGATTAAAATTTTCTGGAGGCGCAACTTATTCTGGATGTTTCTTAAAGAGGCGAAACACGTGTCACAATTTGTAACACATCAAGTGGACTAACAATGTTATCAAGCTTAATTTTATAGTAGATCTGGATGTCTTATAGGACCATCATGATTTTTCTACAGTATGAAAAAAAAATCTCATTCACTTGACATTATCGGACAATCCCAAAGAATATGCTCCGAATCTTGATTACCATCACGAACAATTCGGGTCAGGCTTAATTTTTAACTCGAGTAACTTGGTATTAAACACTGTCCGGTGATAAATTGGAAGATTCAGTTATCTGGAGAGAATCAGGATGCATTCTGATAGAAAAAGATTTTGCTATTAAATACCAGGACTGTGGAATTGGAGTTGTGAAGTTGGGTATTTCTTCCGAAGTCAGAGTGGGAAAGATCTTACAAATCCGACCTATTTTAAAAAAAATATTAGTCTATTCACTGTATTGATTGGTGAAATGATAACCATGCACTAGAATGATCTGACGGTATACATATACGTAAGTTAAACAGAAATGATTGAAAAAATCAATTTAGAGTCGGAGTCAGTTTTTAATTTAAAACCAAAATGCATTATTTTTTTATCCCACTCCACAGCCCTGTAAAATATTGATAACAATGATTCATTGATTGATGATTTAAGTTTGTGTTCTATTTCCATTTTCCATAGTGACCATTCAACTTTGGCTAACGTAATCGAGACTTTGAAAGCAGGCGGCAGCCCTGTTGACTCAATCCCGGAACCTCCTTTAAACGATGACTCAAACAGTGGCAGCCCTAATGCACTTCTACCAAATGAGGCCAAGGATGACACCGATACCCCCTCAAAGGTTAAAAAATGAGTGCTAATTTTATTTTGTTCAGTCATTCTCAAACAATTATTTTATTTTACCTTGTATCTCATGTTGGATGTTTCATTAATAGTCCATAAGCTACAACATTTGAGTGGGAATGTTTGAAAAAAATAAGTAACAGAAGCAAGCTAAGTTATCAACACTTCTAATAACGTTATAACAGACTTTATTTTTATAAAGCAAACCTAAGAACAGAATTCCAATTACAGACAACCACATTATTCTGTTAAATGTGATAAGGGCTCAAGAACAACACTATCGTTTATCCTCGTTATTTTATCTCCAGTTTCTTACAACGCACTGATTATTTCGTTGTTCTATTTTAGTACAACGATACTAAAATTATGTATAGGTTGAAATAATGCTGCGATTTTTTTTGTTGCACATTTTTATGTAAAAAAATATGTTTACCTATAATGAATATATCGTAGTCTTGTAATGTTTCCAAAACGGTAGTTAGAACCATCCATCGTTGTTGAATTTCGAAGTCTGCCCGCTGTAGTCTAGTTGGTTAGAGCTTGCTCTACCGACCAGGTGAGTGGGTTCAATTCCCAGTAAGGTCTATGTCAAATTTAGATATTTAAATTTGATAGCTGAGACGTGGGTGTCTGTGATGTCAATTTACCTTGAGTTGATCTCGAGTGACTTAAATAAATTCTCATCAAGTTTTTCATGTTTATTTATTACCTTTATTATAATGCATTTACTTTTTAGGCCAACGGCAGTATACCCCATCAATCGAACACTGACGAATCATTCTCCGAGTCTGACACCGCACAAGCAAAAGATTTAAAATGTGATGAAGCTAAAACTCCTACTTGTAATGAAACTGTAATTAAAACTATTAATGCTGAAAATGATCCGGAAAGTTCCAATGAGACTGAATTAGAAAAATCAAATGAATCGATTGGCAATTCAAAAGATGAATCTGAAAAATCTGCAACGTGCACCTCACCTACTGCTGTTGAAAAAATTGAAGATGAATCAAAAACAGAACAATCAAGCGTTACTCCGAGCACACCTGTTGATGATGAATGTGCATCTACATCTATCGAAAAGCAAGTCGATTTAAAGGATTCCATTGAAGATAATGATGCTGATTGTCCTGTTGATGATACTGATTGTCCTGTTGATTCTCCGCCCTCGAAACGTTTTAAGAGTGCTGAAAAATCAAGTGACGAATCTGAGTCTAAAGGGGAATCTAGTAAAATTGCCGAAGAAAGTCTAGATCCCAAAGATGACGATGTCATAGAAGAAAAGGTAATGGTTATTACTGGTGAGGGTGAAGGTGCGCCATGCGATTCTATGCCTTTCGAGTTTTTTGGCGAAGAGATCTGCGAAGACGTTATGTATGTGACCGGAGAAGGTTCGGGAAGCGAATGCTGCACCGGGAATCCCGGAGCCGCATCCGCTGCCACCGTTCCTCCAGAAAAGCAAGAAAATCAAACACGCGAATCTAACAATAGTGTAGAGATGGATTCAACCACGGAAGCCACCGAGCAGAGCGTAACTTCCAGCAAATCAAATCTCTGCTCTGATGCGGATTCCTCCGGTTCTTCTAAAACTGTCAATGGTGCTGAGAATAATTTAAATTTAGATGTAGATAAACTGCCAGATGACGGAGAACCTTCCGAAGCTATAAATGCATCAGATGATGTCTCTAAAGAAAGCAAAGTCAGCGATGCAGATCCCGCCTCCGGTAAAACCTTTCCCTCCGCCCCCCTTCCGGTGACGAAGAGATTTCTTCAGAATATCCCCAAACCAAACACTAGCACAAATTCAGACGGCGATATTCCGACGAACAAAGTGAAACTGTGGAGTGTGGATTCTCTGTGCGGCAAAGCGTCTTCGGCTGAATCTCCCGTCTCTTATCTTGCCGACAATAGCAGCGCTCTGGTCGCAGTTGACTCAGTATTAAAAAGTGAAGATAGTGTAATTAGTAAAAATAACGCAAGTAATATTGTAAATAATCCTTCTGATGGTAGCAATTGTGAAAACATAAACAGTAGTGAAAAAACTGACATCAGTCAGCCACCTCCGGAATCAGTTGGGTCAATTAGTGATAAATCGCATAGTATTTATAATCAGCAGAATTTAAAGGTCACAAAGAGTGCCGATTCTGTCTCGGAAACGCAGGAAGTCTCCCCGATGAAATTCTTTTTTGGGAGACCCGGTTGCTTAAAGTTGTCTCCGAAAATCAATACATCCCTTCCTGCCGCAGCGCCCTCTGAAAATAGTACAAGTTTAGAAAAATCTTCACAAAACAATCAACCTGAAGACCTCTCGGTTTCACCAAAGAAAAGAGATTTATTACCAGAGTTCTCACGCGTAGAGGCTGCTTTAACTAATCGAGTGACTCATCTCGATAAAGAAAAGTCGTCGATCGCTGATAGTAAACAAACAAATGAGCTCGTAAAAGATATCAATAGTGACGAGCAAATAGATACTAATAAAACAAATGAATTATCCAATCTGTCTCAAAATATGAATTCATGTGAAAAGAAAGATGATCCGATAGATGTAAATAATAAAATTGATTCGCAAGCAACTAATATAACTGACATGAAGTCGAAAGAATGTACGTCAAAATTAAAAGAAACATTTGTAAAAAAGGCTCCTCAAATTATTTCCAGTGAAATAGGTAAAAAAGAAGATGACAGTCTATTAAAAGATTCCCCTCCACGGCAGAGTACTGTTGTGTGTGAATCTACTGTAAGTGAGAAAAATATAACCCCTTGTGACGAGAGTCATAAATTAGAAACTATTTGTGATTTGTCTACTAAACAAACTAAGGATGTTATGAAATCTTCAGAATCTCCAAAAGTTATAGAAAAAAAACTTATCACTGGTACGACAAGTATTGAAGATGTCAATACTCCAAACGATATTGAAAAATTAAATGACGATAGCTTAAAAAATGAATTTAAACCTGACGCAGAAGAATCGAAAATCCAAATCAAACCTAATGACAACAACTCAAATGCTCAAAATAAACCTGAATTGCCAAGCTCGAAAGATAACACGGAGAGTGAAATTGAAGCTTCAAAAGGTAAAAAGGAACATATTGAGAATGTGAGCGTTGAAACCAAACGAAAAATTGAAAATCAAAAATCAGGATCCAAGATTGAAAGTAAGATCTTGAAACTCACTGCCAAACATGAAGAAGAAAAAAACAAAATCAAACACAACACCGAGATACCTAAACCTGAGACCGCTTTCTCAAAAATTGATGATAAGAAATTAAAGTCAGAAAGTAAACCCAAGACATCAGATGGTAAAGCCAAAACTGGCACTCCGAGTTCAGAAGTTGAGACTGCACATGACGATAAGAATGTTGAGAATGAATTGAAACAAGAAATTGCCAGCGAAATCGACACAAAAATAGTAGATGAAGAAAAAAGTTACCCTCTCGTTGCCTCTGATAAAGAAGACTTAAAAAAAATTAAAAATAAAGATATCACTGATGTCAAGTCGCACGGTAAACACAAAGTTGTCGAAGATGATACTAAAAGTTTAAAAATTTGTAACAATAAAGAATCATTGGAATCTCTTGAAATTACAGTAGTGAAGAAGCCTAAATTAGATGTAGACAACATGAGTGACAAAGTTCACGAAAAAGATAGTTCAAAAACTGACGAAACGTTGATTACTACTCCTAAACAAGATAGCTCTCTAAAGAAAGTCGATGTTGTCAAATCGTCGAAAAAATCTTTGAAAAGTTTAGCGAAATCTATTGATGCGATTTCCAACAGATTGCACATTGATAAAAAGAATAAAGAAGTCAACTCTGATTCGGGTATCAAACTTAAAAAACCCAAAGCTGACGAAGATGTCAAACAAACAGACCCAGATAAATCAAAAAAGATTAAGGAATCAAAAAAATCAATTTCCGAAGCGAGAGTTACTTTGAATGAAGACGACTTAGAATCTAAAAAAGATAAAATAGCCTTGAAATCCAAAACCATCGTCAAACCGAAAATATTTGCAGTCGATATCAGAAAACTACAAGAACCGAGAGAAACAAAAGTCAAGACACCCGTAAACCACAAACCGACCACAGACTCGAACGAATCCGACGAGCCAACAAAAGTGGAGCTTACGGAGACTCCTCGAAGTAAAGGCAAGAAAGGGCGCAAATTGGAATTACCCGGGTCAATTGAGGATCCGTTGGATATCAAAATGAAAAAATCTAAAACTGCCGCTAAGGAATTGGTGACTCGCGGACGGACACGAGGCGTGCTCGCTGTGAAAAATGTCTCTGTTGAAAAAACTAGTATTGAAACTAAGAAAGGTGGCAAAAATGTCAGCCGAAAAAGAGCTCACGAAGAGACGGATTCGCCGTCAGAAGACGATTATTTGGACACACAAAAGATTAAGAAGCAAAAGATGAAACCCAAAAAAGTGAATGCATCTCAGAGGTAAATTTTTTTGATGATTTTAAATTGTTCATTCTAATATTTTTTGATTAGACGCCATACATAAAAAAAAATTGCTTCCCTTTTCTTATTGTAATTTGACCATAGATGCGATGCCTTGACTATCTTATAATACTAATTTTATTGCAGGAAAAAGGTTGAAGAAAAGAAACAGATTCCGGATTCGAGTAGCGAAGACGAACCTGAACCACTGACTCGTAAAGGTATTCATTATCTATACATGAGGCACAACTTTATTTGTATACTCAACTTTTCTATTATTTAATGAATTGTTAATATTACAGGTAAATTGAAGAAGAAAGATCTTAAAGCCGAAGTTAAGTCATCAAAACTGAAAGATAAAGACAAAGAGACACCAAAAACTTCAAAAAAATCAAAAGGTATTGACAACACTCAAGTAGTACCACATTAGGCTGAGTATAACACTATTTGTTTATTCGGATCAGATGGCAAATGTGGTCTGTAACTTTACCCAAATACGCCATACATGTCCTTGCCTATAACTAGAATATTATATGTGGGGGAAAAACACAGTGCATACATTTATATGCTGCATTCGCAGTCAGCACCTTTCTGATGTCACCAACATCATAATTTTAAAACTGACAAACCACTAATATATGTTTTTTTATTTGTTATTTTTAGTTTTCAGGCTGTCACGGTTGTTGTTAATAAAGTTATTATAAAAAAAATCAATTTAACTTGTATAAATAGCACTGTTTAATTTATTTTCCTTATCAGTTGATAATGCTCGTGAGGAGCGAAACCGGTCCTGATCAAATAAATTTTAAGTGAAAAAGTACTAAAAATCTTTTATTATTTTTATTATAATGCCATTCCACCAAGTATTGACAGTGAACACCTTAAAAGTGAATAAAGTTATTATCTTGGAAAGACGCAGTGTTACGATTGATAATAATCACTTGAGAATTGGCAACCATTTCATGATTAATTCTCAAGGGCTTAAAAAATAAAATAAATCCACAATACCTCTCTGGGTCGTAAAATTCTCATTAATATTTAAAACCTCAATGTTTACATAAAACCTGTACAGATTTCCTTAGATAATCATTATAAAAATGTTTATTTATCATTTGTCAATCAATGGTTTTCAGGCGGCAAGAAGTCAAAATCAAAGGGAGCGGAAGATGAGAAAGTGAAAACAAAATCGAGTTTGAATGAGGACGATGACGATGACGATACTCCGGTGCGACAGTCCAGAAGAATTGCTCAACTCAAGATAAGAGAGGAGGCTCAAAGGAGACATATGGAAGAAGTCGCGCTGAGGGAGCTCAAGGCAAAGCATACCAAGGTTAGAATCTAAAGACTTTTACTATACGTAGTGTGCAAGTGAAAGATCGTCTATATTGCAATGACACCATTACAGGTTTCATCTTCTGATCTCTGAAGGATAGAATAGTGATGAATAAAAGATCATGTTGTCATTCTAGAATGTATACCTTCCACTCCAAAAAATACAGCTCAAATATGCATTAAATTGTATTTTCAATATTTTGGGATTGGCCTTTAGACCGCGCTGACTCTAGTACAACCTGACATGGCTTGTGCTCGAACGGCTGTTATACCACCCGTGACCACTGTACGGAGTTGTGAGCTTTATATCACGGCTATTATATCTGTTTTATAGCTCGAATAACTTGAATATAGTACTGAATATAGTATATTAGCAATGCCATATAATAAATTTACAAGAAAAAATAACAATACAGGCTAAAAACAAATTTTCGTGGAACCCTATCAAATATTTCAACAAATTTTATTTGTGCGCCAATAGTTTTATTCATGTCAAAACTCTAATACATGTGTGAAAAAACATATTTGACAGTAAATAAAAAGGCTATCGCATTGTTAATTATAATAATTTCTAACAGATGATGATTCCTTTTAGGGTGTTCACTGTCAATACTTGGTAGAAAGGTATCATATTAGTAAAAACACAATATTCCTTTGTACTTCATTCCACTTTATTTAATATGTCAGGACCGGTTTCGCTCATTACGAGCATCGTCAACTGATAAGAAATATAATTTAACAATGCTATTTATACAAAAATGAACAGTTATAAACAACAATTGGCATTGAAAAGAAATTACCAATTACATTAAAAGTGATTCTAAAATAACACAAAGTTAAAATGTTTTACACATCTAACATATAATTAACTTTTTCGTTGCCGTAAATAATTAATAGTAATTACCTAGCAGGCCGGCTATAATTTGCGACTATTAATTTAATTAGTTATTGACGAGATAACTCGTATTTGGCCTGTTGAGCACGAAAAAATTCACGAGATATCTCGTATGTGGCAACCATCGAGTTAAAAAGTCATCTCAGATTAATAAATTTAGCGTAGTTGTGTTAATGCTTCACACTCAATATATTAAGTTTATATTAATATAGAAAAGTGAAAAAAATATATATATTAAAACAGTTTTATGACCTTTTGTAGGACGTGAAAGTGAAAGACGTAGAATGGGATCGCAGTTCATCAGAGAGCAGCTCAGACGGGCCTCTGGTGAAAGGAAAAGTAAAGTTAAAAGGCAAAGTGAAGAAGATTAAACTGAAAGGAAAATGGCAAAAGAAGCCTTCCGGGTGGTATCCTTCCAGTGGTCCCAGTGACTCGGATTCAGAACCCGAAGAAGAAATCGAAGATGAGAGAGACCACGGTAGTAATATTATTTTATTAATTGTTAACTATTTAGCTACATTTTTATTCTGATACCTACTGAGAAATTCAATTGTTTCAATACTAGCCATAAGATTGGGTGAGGGCAATATTGCTATTTTGCTCAATTCTGGTTCCAGCATGGTAATTATCAAATTTTTGATTAAGCACAGGTGTTTGTGATGTCTTTTTCATTGAATTTATCTCGAGTGGGATTAAAAATTCTTAACTTAAATATATCTATAACTCTGGTTATTATTAGCTCTAATGCCTTTTACGGATTTTTGTATTTATAGGAAATCAAATCCGAAAAAGGATATGATTTCTTTAAATACAAAAATTAAACTCGTTTATCTCGAATAATTCTGATTTTGGCTTATGATGGCGATTCTATTTACTATTTAGAGAGTAGTGTGTACCTGGTTATCTATGATTATGTCATAAAATTTAAATCATATTCACTCACTTGTGTATTTCTCATTATAGAAGAGGAGATGATGGTTCTCAAATCGGATCACGAATTTTCTCCTGAGTCAGAAGTTGAAGGGGACGAAATTGTACCAACACGACACGCACGAACATTGATCAAAGGTTAGTAAGATATCACATATAGAAATGGAAAAGAGCATAAAAATAATATTTTTCAGAAATTGTATTCAAGCACCAATGTGATATCATCAGCACTTATTTTTGTGTTTACAACTAAAGTGATAAAGCAGATGCATCTATTTAATTGACGGTAAATGGTGAATGGACAGATAATAATAACAAAAAAAAAAATGATTCTGCATTTAGCCATTATTAAGTAGGTAGTTGTAGTTTTGACATTTTCACAAAATCTTCATCTTCAAAAAAAAAGTTAATATGGGAAATATTATAATATTTTTTTAAGTAGTAAGTAAATATAGAATGTATGATAAAAAATATTTTAATTAAATATTTTGGAAGACTTTTACTTTCATTTGAGGTCTAGTTTTTAATTGAGTTCATCTGTGGACATTTTGTTTTCTATAGATTTTGATCGTAGTAAAGGAATTGAATATAAAATTATCTTTTACATTCAATATTAAATGGCTGAAGATTTGTTTTCTAAATATTAACCATTTTCCAAAAATTCTTTGTTCTTTTGAATCAAATAATAACAATAGTAAAAATGCTGCAATCGTGTATTGGTACCGCTCAACGGATTAAAGATTACTATCCGAGTGGTAAATAATTGTTTGAATATATATATTTTTTTAGATGGCAAAGTGTCAGTGGAAGGAGGTTGCTCAAATTGTGGACGAACTGACCATCCGGAGTGGATTCTACTCTGCGATTCCTGTGATGCGGGATGGCACGCATCTTGCCTTAAGCCCATTTTGTTTCTCATACCTGAAGGAGAGTGGCTCTGTCCACCTTGTAATCACGTGAGTTATTTATATTTTATACTCCTGAATTAACAAAGTTAACATCTACTGAAAGGATACATAAAGGAGCACTCGTCTGCCTACTCCCAATTTGGAGTGTATTAACTTTTTATAGAGTATGTTAATAAAAATTCTAGTTGATGGGGTGGGGAACCTTTTCTTCTCTAAAGGCCGCATTCATTTTTCCGATAAGGCATTCATAAGGCCACAGTAAAGATTGACTAGAGAATCTTTGGCTGGAAAAAAATTCATACCAATTTCTAAAGCCCAGAAATTTGCAGATTTCCCAAAATTATCAGCGTACAACCTTTTTTTTAAGGTCTTTCAAGGATTTTGACATCAAAAATCTCAAGAGTTTAGGGATTTGCCCAAATTAGCAGCGTGGGACCTTTTTCAAACCCAAAATGTGCAGAATTTCAGAATTGGCCAGAAGGCCGCAGGTTCCCCACGCCTGCATTAGATATTTGGAAATTTCAATCACAATCAATAATGTCAACGAAAGTATTTCACATATGGATATTCCGAGATCTTTAATATTAAATTGAAAGAATCAAAATTTGATCATTAGGCTGAAGTTCATACTGATATAAACCGCAGAGACTGATTGATGTATAGATAACGGCACAAATATGAAAAAAAATTATGCCACTTTTTGTTTCAAATTAAAACCAAATGAATACAGGACGATATTACTTCGATCTAAAAACTGTTTTTATGCTATTTGTGATGTCATTTCAGAAAAAATTGGTTGTCGCCTTACAAATAAGACTGGAAGAATGCATTGCGAACAAAAAGGCTGTCAAGATTGAGGACGAGTTCAAGTCGAGGGAATGTATAAATAACCTGGCCATTGATAAAGTGCAGAAATCCGAGTCATCCGGTAGTGATACTGGTAATTTAAAAAAATCCCATTTAACAGCTTAACGCCCGCTCGTTTTTTATAGAATTTCACCTTATGTTGCGTAGTGAAAAAACCTAAATCTGCTAAAAGATCTTCTTTTAAAATATGCAAAATCTACTTTTTCACATTGTTTTCTTTGCTTTTATGTTGATATATATTATAACTTATTTGGAAAAACTCTTTAAATCGAAACAAACCAGACACGATTTATAAATCAAATATTTAAACAGAACGTAAAATAATATTATGAAAAATCACATATGAAAAAAAAAGTCTACCGTTTAGGGGTGTTTTTTCACGAAATAGTTTTGCATATTAATAATTTATTTTTTGTTAAATAATACGTCAATATGTGTACTACCATCTCTCGTTAACATTTGAAATCAAACTCGATCCTAACCAAGTGATTTTTCAATATAATGGAATGTATGACGTAGGACGCGTATATGCGTCCACGGTCCGCAACCGTTGGATTTCAAAGACTTAAATACGCGTCCACGGTCGTTAAGCTGTTAATATAATTTAAGATTTTGACTGAAGGTGCTTGGTGGAATTTCAATATGAAATTTGAATCGTTCAAATTATGTACATTCACACAGATTTTGTCACTAGAGATAAAAATGTTGCACCCAAATATGGACGCTCATAAGCTTTTTCCATGAAATTTTAGAAATAAACAGAGCGCAATTGAACTGTCTTCCGATTTTAAACGATCAGCTGCACATGCCTGGCTCGACGCTTTTATACCCTATACAGGTATAAACATAATCATAAAACCTTTTCCGACAAACAAAAATAAATATAATTCTTAGAACTACTCACCAATCAAATCTGTGGGCATTCCTATGGGCTAATCTTTTTCGCCAGTAATGGCTTTAAACTTGATACATTTATTTCTTATGTAATCACGAAACATTCATTTACTAAGCGTCAGTTCAAGTTCATTCGTGCACTTAAACGCCTGAAGATGCTGAAAGGCGAAACCTGGGTCATCAGTGACATCTGTGTAAATGTACTTAATTTGAACGATTCAAATTTAATCCTTTTAATTTTTTTTTTCATTTCAGTCATTCAACCTCCATTTTACCAACTGAAACATTTGATTGCAGACACCCCTAGTTTTTTTCTTTTCTTTCTTATGTAATTGAGCCATTCTGTTAATGCTTAATTTATATTTTTAGAGGACAGCGACAGCGGTAGTGACAGTAGTAGTTCTACGGACTCCGATGATGAGAAAATTTACCGTCTGCGTGAAAGAAGACAATTGCCCGTCAGTTATCACTTTAAGGAGTATGACCAACTCATCAGTTCAGCAATTAAGGTTAATTTATAACAAAAATAAAGTGCAAGTTCTAATGAAAGTCACGCCATATAATGTTTCAGTGACCCACATTGGACATAATCAACTGAAATTATTTTAATTAAGTGGGAAAAAATATAGTCTCAACAATTGAGTTGACATGAATCACCTGCCATTGCCAACTGCATAAAACCAAGTCTGATTATTTATCTCTTTAATAAAATCGTTGTTTTTGAGTATAGATGTGGATAGTTTGATTTCAACTCGCTCTATCTAATAAAAAAAAATGCATGCATATGTCATATTCTATGTATTTTTACGTAATTTGAAGAAATAGAGTGCATCAAATCTATTCCGTTCAAAGTTATTTATTCATTGCTAAATACTATAAATAACATTATAATGCTTTTTAACATTTGGATCAAATTCTTAAAAATCATTGATGATTTTTTACCAAGTTTAAATGATAAGTAATGGTTTAAAGAGATATGTTTAAATTTCATGATTATTGAAAATTGAGTTTTTTTGACAGTGCCTTCTTTAATATACAAAGACAAAGTATTAAAAAAATCATGGTAATAGCAGGCTTTACACCAGGACTCAGTCATGCGCAATTAGGTGATGTGTATTCCTTATGCACAGTGGGTATAAGGAACACATGTCACCTATTCACGTACGACTGCGCCCTGGTGTACACTATAATGTCATGGTTAGAAGTAATCTGTCGTGTGTTATAGAAATTAAATATCTAGCATTACAGCTAATAATTGCCAGAGCCCTAAATATTTAGAGATTTTTTAAATTCATTATTGAAGGTTTAAATTTAACATTATTGTTCAAACTAATTTTGATTTTTGTTTTACTCAGGAGGAGTACAAAGAGGTCGATACGAAAGCTGGGAATATGGGAAGAGGTAAAGATATCTCCACCATCATGGAGGCTGATAAGGAGGAGAAGAAGGCCATTTATGAGGCCACTCTACAGGTAAGCTGCATTTCAAAATTCTTATAATATTCCCTGGTCCAGCTATTATATCCAGTATTTTGAATATTGAATAGAAATTATGAACAACTTCTATTTGAGAAATTAGATTTTTTATTTCAAATAAGCAAGTTCGAGAAAGATAGATTTATGTAATTGTATTCAAAGATCCCAGTCTAAAATTTTCTATCACCCGATGTAAAGGAAAATATTCATCTCCAAGTTGTGTCCTTTTATCTTTACTCTTCAAAAAAGAGAGGTTGAATAAAATTATTGAATTACAAGAAATCCTTGCAGAACAACTTAAGAGCGGACATAATCAACACAAAAAAACTATCGTTTCCTGATGCCCATTTCTTGCCTCCCTTCGGCAGCTGCTTGGGGAAAGAAAGTTATTTAAATATATTTTTATTGTTATTTGTAGCAAATCCAAGGTAGCGCGTCTGACGTAGAAGAAGGTTCAGAGGCAGCCGCATTGCAGAGAGAAAGAAGAAAGATTCTGGCAAAATCACGGAGACGGCCCCGTAAACTCAACAGTTTGGAAGTCGTCTCTGAAGATGGTGAAGATAACTCCGATGAAGACTTCAAAGAGACTGGGTTAGTGACATTATATTCGTATTTCAATTGTGTTTCTCGGTGAAAAATGGCAGATATTTATTGATTGAATTGAAGTACTGTTATAATAGTGTAAAAGTTCCTCAATTAATTTTTAATATAAATTTAGGTTCGATAACTTCTGTTATTCACTATATCGGTGGAATAAATAATAAAGTGATGAAATTAAAACTTATATTATCTTATGTCTCAAGGAAGTTTGTCAAAAAAAATTAGCTTGTAGAGCAATAATTTTGAATTACATAATACATTTTGAAAATGGGAAAAGAAACGGCTTTATTTCTTTTTTATATAAAATTTCAAGACTATAATTTGTAAACACTTTGCAGGTCCGCTTCTAGCTCCAACTCGGCTTCAGATTCTGAAAAAACCGGTTCACATCACTCCTCAGACTCGCTGCCCATCCGAAGATCACAGAGGATGCACAAATCATCAAAAGGTACATTCAAAAATGTTTATCTGGTAAGCTTTTTGATTTCATCTAATATTTCTTCATGCTATTAGCACTTCTTTAACTTTACCAAAAGTGCCTTTTCCATAATTAGTCAAAATTAGTTTATGTGTGAAAAACTTAAGTTCTTAATGGCTTCTATCTCAAATGATTAACGAACAGTTTTAACTATCGCAATTGAAATATATAATGTTCATGATTCATAAATTTGACATTTGGAATACGTAGTCTAGTGATAAATACTCTTCTCAGCGGTCAGAAGATCTGAGCGGTCCAGGTCCAAGTCCTGACTAGGTTGCATATTAAATATTACTCTTACATTTGGGACTCAATATCGTTGACACGAGCGGTGAGTTTTCTACTTGAGTTGTATCTCGAATGATAGTCAATTTTTTTAAAGGAGTCGAGTGAGTAACGAGGGACAATAAACCGTATTGTATTTATGTATAAAATAATAACAAATCGTATCGGTCAATAATTGGGTTTTGTATTTTATTTTTCAGGTAGAAAGAAATGTATCGAATCCCCAGAACGTACTAAGAAACGAAAAAAAATGTTTGATGACGGTACTTCTTCTGAATCCAGCGGCGCTAGGGATTGGTCTTCTTCTAAATTAAAGTGAGATATTAAAAAAATAGAAAATAATATAATCGACTACTGACATTGAAAAGCTGTTATTTATTTGATTTTATTTTATATTTAGGAAATCAAAATCATCATCGAAAAAATTTCACTCGAGATCGCCAGAGAAAAGAAGTAAAAAGAGGAAAAAGAAAAGTAAAAAACATGACGAAGAAAGGGGGGATAGACCTACAAAATCCAGAGTAAGTCATGTGAAGCGGAGTTGTAATATCTTTTTTATTGTGTTATTTAGTTAAATCTCCAACAACATTTTCCATTCCACATTTCATCCATTTACGTGAACTCAATAGTTACTCGCACGCAGTGAAGCTAGAAAACAATCTAATTGTATTAATAAAAACACAATAATCCTTTGTACTTCATTCCACTTTATTTAATATGTCAGGACCGGTTTCGCTCATTACGAGCATCGTCAACTGACGATCAGTTGACGATGCTCGTAATGAGCGAAACCGGTCCTGACATATTAAATAAAGTGGAATGAAGTACAAAGGATTATTGTGTTTTTATTAATATAATGCCTTTCCACCAAGTATTGACAGTGAACACCCTAAAAGTAATCTAATTGTAGTACAACCATTAAAAGAAAATTGTTAATATATTGGTGGCAAACATCACAAATATCTTTTTGTACTAATTCCACAGTTGAGTTAAAACAAATGTGGAACTAGTACAAAAAAGTGTTTGGTTTTTAATGTAATGCCTTTAAAGTAAATACATAATTCAATGGACCGGTAGAATTTTACCTACATTGATGAGAAGAAATACAGCCCAGTTTATTCACCTTTTTATCAAAACTCCTATTTTCATTACAAATCTTCTCAAAGTAATGTTTTTTTTTATTACTAAGAAGGTTTGTAAATTTCATTTTAATTTGAGTAATACTAATTCGTGGATAATCTTTACAGGTAAAATATGGAGGGCTATCGGATGGGTCGAGAGAATCACGTGATTGGTCGCCGGCTCACCGAACCAGACAGCGAAGAGTTAACTATCTCGAACTTCCCAATACTGACTCTGAAGAAGTAAGCAAAACTGTACGCTATATATTACATTCTTTTTCTATATACAGTTTCACAAACCATCTTGATAACGGTTACCGTATAATTTGATTATTATTTATTAAAGGAAGCACACAAACCCAGCGGAAAACACATGGACAGCTCCGATGAATACAAAGGTGAATCGGACTCCAATTCAGACTCGTGTTCGTGGAAGGGAAAAGGGAAACCTAATCCGGAGTTAGAAGTACCTCTCCCAGCACTCAATCTGTTGAATACTCCTGAGAAAGTCCCCTTTGAAGGCATAACGGTGCGCTCGGATGCAGACTTGCTGAAAGTTGACATGCAGCCCGTTGTTAAGCTTTCTAATATCTCACCAATAAAAGCCGATTCTGTTGACCTTCCTCCGTCAGGATCTCCCACTACACCGATACCAGGTAAATTATTGAAGGTTTAATAAACGCATAATCAGGGGTGAGCTTTGACATGTTATGCTCTATTAGTGTGGAAGAAGAAAATATAACCATCAATAAGGCAGTTGTAATTATATATCTTAGTGACTTTTCACTTGTCTTTTTTATCACAAGTAAGTATTTCATTGTTCCTGCATGCGTTTGGCATAGCATGAATAAGATTGTCGTATTAATACCTGTGTAACCTCATTAAACAGATTTACTTAGTTTTTTTTTTATTTTAAAAATAAAAGCCACAAGATAATATGCAATATTTCACAGCTCATCACTGTAAATGCATGGGAAACATGTTAAAAAATATATTCACAAGCACTAAGACTTCCTTACTCACAGACTTACTTATCAATCTGAAATATAGTGTTCTGGTAAACATTTTCCATACTGTATGAAAACAAATTTTGGTTTGCTGTAGCGGAACAGACTCAGAAAGAAAGAAGTGAATTTACCGATGTTTCAGTTAAGCAAATTTTGACAGGATACTTCTGTATGTGAAATATTATAAATTTGAAAAGAATATACAATGTGTGAAAAGAATTACATTGTTCATAGTAATATAGACATTGTATTTAATACCTTTTCTGATTGAATCTTCACTTTGAAATACTCTACGTATATCGTCACATGGTTACTTTTGGTAAAATGCTTCTCAGTGTATTCATTTTGAAGATACGTGAATAAAATTAACGTCCTGACGAAATAACAATACTTAGTGTGGCATTGGTTAAACTAAAACGCGCGTATAGCTTACTTTTACAAATAATACTGTTGTTGCTAAGCCTTTGGTTATCGCATTCCAGCTAGAACATTGTTTTCAGTGTAAAAATAAAATAATTGTGACATAGTGAATATGGTTGACGCTGCGCATAAGTGTGGTTGCCGGACTGCAAAAAAGGAGTCTGTTTATCGTTTCATAGGTGAGTCAATACATTACACTATTATTGATTGAGTTGGCACTTACTTAGTAGACATTCATTATATTTCGGTAAAAAATAACAATTTGCTAAACTGTAGATGATGCAGGTATAGCGATGATGGACCGAACGTACCAATTGGAATTTTTAATATTATCATTAATCAAAATCTTTTAATCCTTGAATTTGTCGTAGTTAACGTATTTCACTTTACTTTTCATGTCGGTGTTATGTTAAATCGTTGCAGAGTCTCGAAGTGTAGAGTAAGATGGCAGCAATACATTGAACAAATTCGTCCCGTGCAGCACTAACTTGACGCTTCGAATAGCAAAGCTTTCTTCATTGGAAAAATAACAAGAAATTTTCAAGAGGGTACCCGAGAGAATCCTCAAGCCGAACTGGTTTTAACCTTTCTTTATCAGCTGGTCACGCAAGGCCTGTGACAATTGTTAACATGAGCATCTAGCGCAATGAGCCTAGTGTTGCACTTCAAAAAGCCGGTTAGAAAAGGACCCTGAATAAAGACAATATCAGGCTTATGAGAAATCGTGACACATGAAGTTCTTCACACAGGCTTTCAAGTTGACATTTTCTGTATTGTGGCCAAAAGGCAATCGATTGTTACAACAGGACAACTCTCCCACCCCCACTTTGCGTGTGTAACGTTCTTAGCGTGGATAAAATTGTCAGCATGATTTTCAGACTTTAAATTTTTTTGCACCAAACAATGTTTTGATACATGTTGAAATCACGGGGCTTTATAGGTTTAATTTTTTAAATACCGTACTTCCTCGACGTACACACTTTTTAATGCAAATAATAGAAATATCACAAAAATGTTATTTTAACAAGGAAGCCATGTAATGACATTTTAAATTAAGTATATCGTAAGAGTGCTTTCTCTCAATCCGAAATATAAGATTCAGCGTCTGATTTTTCTGAATCACAGTTTTCCGAGTCTACAAAATATTTTTTTTTTTAATTTTTGGCAGAAATTGTAAAACACCTTCAAATATAGAGATGCTAAATAAGGTTGAAATAATGAAATACGGTAGTTTATTTTTAGTTAGTTTTAAAATTATCTTGGTCTACATGACAGATTCTTTGAGGTCTAGTAATTTGAAATGGTATAAAGGTATTCATTTGTTTACCTATTATCCTTATGGGGTGGGTGCATTCGCATTGCAAAGTTCTTCTTATTTCAACCATTCGCCAAGTACAAATAATATCTAGTTTATATTTATTGTAATCTACAATGGAATATAAATATTACGCAAATTTGTCTAGGGTCACTTTGTACCGCACCAGTCCTCGATAGTTATTATATTATTTATTATATTATTTAACACTCGACAGTCGAGTGTTCAATAGTGCTAAGGAAATATAGTTTATTGAACACTATAAATATATATTACCAATTCTGAAATATTATACTGTCCGCATTTATTGTTATTTGAAACATTCATAGCGATTTGGACTTGTTTCTAATTAATTATTTTGTTAATCAAATGATATTATATTATTAGTTTTCACAAAAATATTTGTTTAATTTTGACAATCGATAGTAATATATATATAATGTTAAATAAAAATATTACTCATTTTACATTTGTTGTTTATTTATTTTTATTTACATTGAGTTACCTACGCACATCTATGATCGTTGTCTTTCATCTGCGACTAGCAAAACGAGATTGATAACCAAGTGAATGTATCTCATGCCGAAGCACTGCCACATAAGCAGTCTAATCTGCAAAATTGAGCTTAGCTTAAGGCTGAGACACAGCGCATGGCATCCCAGATTTTGTATTACACAAAGAAGAAGACATGCATCTGCCTTGCGCTGTGCTCTGTTGTAGTGCCGGCACAGATTCCTGCGTGACGCGTGCACGTTTGGACGTATTATTTTGATTTTGCCGCAAAAATGACAGATTAATTGAATTAGTGCTAACTGAACTTTGTTTATGTGATACTTGTCCAAAAAGTCTTTAAGTGAGTTATTGTAGGTGATACTATGTCGCACATGTCTACTTCTGCCTGCACCTGGTAATTCTGTGCTGCATCACCTACGTCTCAGTATATAAGTAGCCTCTCTCTTGCATATCTCTCCAGTCTATTTGTGTCGAGTAATCATCTGTGATTGATGTTCATTAAACGAGTAATGTTGCTGACATCCTAACAAATAAGGTCGCTCAATATTTTGTTACTACTGTCTAAGACAGGGATGGTGAACAAGAGACCCGCGTCACTGCGTGACCCGCATGAGAAATTATTTAACCCGCTTGAACTTTTAGAAATGATTGTTTTTATTTAATGTCTTAATTACTCAATCTATGTGACCCGCGACATGATTTTTAAAAAAAAAAAAAAAAAAAATTTGACCCACTTGCGAAAAAGGTTCGCCATCCTGGTCTAAGATATTGTGTATAATTAATAAATCTGAATTAAACCAAAGACTGAATCGAAAAAACATACTAAAGCCATATATATATTGACAGGAAACAAGAGATTGTAACGTGAATACTTATTTGCTTCCTTTGTTATGGATAGACAGCGGTATCCCTGTCGTTACATTTTACAAAAAGTTGATCCATTGAACTACTTATTGATGCATTTTGTCAAATGCTACTTACTATCTTGCAAAAATTGGCAGATGAAAATACAAATTCTGCTTTATGACAAGGATACTTTCTGAAGATGACACAATGACGGTCAAGCAAAAATCTAAAGCAGTTTTTTTTAAATAAAATTAGTAACGCGTGTCAGATGTGTCTATTTGTGAGTTATTTTTTTCTATATTAAGGCAGGTAGTGACGGACTCAGAATTAACCCAACAGTCATATTCTTTTGCAGCCACGATAGAAGGAGCCTTAACGACTGAAGTGCCTTTGAATCCGTCTTTGCCTTTGCCTTCTCCTCTCCCTTTGAGGGGAAGAGGAAGTCGTGGGGGACGCGGAAGCAGGTAATTAAATGTTTTGTATTCATTATATATTGGAAAAAAAAAACATGACAGCTGATACAGTGTGCCGTATATTGTACAAACAATTCTTTCACTCTCAGATAGACTTGCCTTGATATATCTAAAATACCAATGTAAAAGCATGTCAGGTCTGTGGCACAACGGCCAACTTTGTTGGCTTCCGTGACGAATCTCACGGGTTCGAGTCCCAGTATGAACAGCACTTTTTGCGGCACTGCCGTCGCTCTGTGACACACAAATGGGCAATAATCTCAGCGATAGACGCCTGGCAGAGGCAGTGGGATGTTTCTCGAAAGGCCGTCATACTTATAAATTCTTTCTCTCTATCAAGTGGCGAATGGAGGTAACAAAGGGACATACCCCCAACTATTGGACTAGCCAGTTCATTTCAGGACACGGCAGTTTTGCTGCCAAGTTGTATTTAAGTTCATGCTTGTCCGGATAGACACAGGGACATGCACATATGACGTGATGCAAGATACTAATCACATCCTCTGGGATTTTTATCTCATGAATAATGAACGGGAGCAATTAATCAAGTTGGTCCGAGCAGCTGTCGGATCCACCGGCCATGCCGACTTGGTAGCTACGTGGGCAAACTACTTAGCATTCAGTAAATTTGCGGTGTCATACGGAGAAAAAGTAGATTTACACTCATAGTACCTCCGGACATTTTTCACAAGGCAATTTTTCATTCACAAAAGTGCAAGCAGCCAAGTCTTGGTCAATTTTTTCCGAGACAATCCTAGCACAAAACTGAACTACGCATAACGTTTGTTACGCCACGGGAAATGTCTGTTGGACACATATGTATGGCTGTGGTGGATGGAGGAGGGAGTTGCATAGTCCTATTATTCTATCCCTACTCTCTTAAAAAAGGAGAGGTTGAGCAACTAACTAATAAACAGTTCGCATTGAAAAACTTCTGTTGAGATACCTAGACTAGAGAAAAACACTTCAATTTTAATCTAAGAATAATGACAATATTAAAAAAGGATTATTAAATTTTATTCATGTCTAGGGGCGGCTTCAGGGGAAGAGGTCTAAATACATCTGGAACTCGAGGGGGCAGAGGCAGTCGCGGAGGGAGAGGAGGGTCTTTGGTCAGGTCTTCGCCTATTTCTAATCCGAACGAAACTACTCCGCCTAAAATGAACAGAACACCAAAACCCAAGCTCAATGTCACGCCTACTTCTATTCCCGGACTGAAAGGTAACGAGAACCGGTTCTCACATCATATAATTAATTGTAAGCTGCAGATAACAAAGAACGATTCCTCGAATTGATTTTTCAAATTGGGTCTAAGTCAGAGATCAGCAGCCTTTCAAGCGAAAAGAGTTATGTTGTCAAGAAAACAAGAATAGAATGTATGTATGGATTTATAGGATAAAAAACATGATAAATTCAAGAGTTGATATCTGAAGATTCGCAAACGTCTACTCAGAGAGCCGCATGAGGTCTGCCTCATCCTCCTCAACCAAATTTTTGAAAAGTGAAAGGTAATATTTTGTGCTTTTAACTGCTACTCGATTTGAATTACAAAAAAAAAAATTTACAAAACAAAAGGTTTACATACCTCAAATGACTGCAAAATGAATAACCATTTATTTTTTGTTAAGTCCACTTCAATTTATCATTGGTTATTTGGCTTCCTACCATACTCGTTACGTGATTGATTAAAAAAAAAATTGTAGGCTTTATTTTCTCGGGGTTGAAATTCATTTTATAAAATGTTACTCTATAAAGGGGTAAAAACAATTGTCTCTCACAAGTTACAAGTCTCTCACTATTTTTACTAATAAATATTTTCTATATTTTCAGAAGGAGACAATTTAGATGATTTACCAAACGATATGAAAATTGGAGACTTCTCCGATAGCCTTTCGGAACTGGAAAATGTAAGTAAAATTCGTATCGGCAAGAAAAGTTTGCGGATTATTCGTGCCTGAAAATAAATACTTTTTAATTCAAATTTAATTTGATTGATTTTTTCTATTACGATTATAGGACGCAGTAATGAATTGAGATATTGAATATGTGCGTTATTTGAAAAAAGGATGAATTTAGCGATGTGTTTGTGTTTACGTAACTAACCCTAATTTTTTTTAACCACTTGTATCTTTTGAATGTATGAATGTTCGCATATACCGCAATAAACATCATAATTTATGGGACTAATGGGATAGAATGTGTCAAGAATTGAAATCCTTTGTACTTCACATGTGTTTCTATTTACAATGGTATCAGTGGACCAAGGTGTTATATCATCAATGAAACGTCTTTATCGTCAAAAACTTTTGAAAACTCTTGTTGAGGAAAATGATAATCTGATCAATTTTTGGAAAAAAAATGACAGTATTGGATGCTATAAATGGGGTAGCACACAAGTAAAGCCAGTAACACACGTTCGATCATGGAGAAAGATTCTTCCTGACATAGAAACAGATTTAATGGATTCACAAGAGAATGAAGAAAATTTTGTACCTGAAATGTGTGAATTATTGCAAGATTAAAATTTTTTTGAAGACGTGGATAAGGAAAACATAGAGGAGTGGCTCAACCACGATTTAAATGATCCAGGCTTTGAGCCCATGGACGATTCTGATATAGTTTCTCTTGTTACCCAAGAGGAAGAAAATAACAATACAGTGGAACCCCAATCTACCGTTCTCGCATTATTCGTTTTCCCGCATTAATCGTTCCCCGATTTACCGTTTTCCTCGATCTATTGTTTAAATATTTTGGTCCCGTCACGAATATTATCCCGATTGACCTTTCTCGTTGAATATTTTTCATAAATAGTTTTGCCTCGCATTTCGTTTCACGTTTTCTTCAGTGGAACCCCGATCTACCGTTCTCACTATCTTCGTTTTTTGCATGAATCGTTTATTTTTTTACTCGACCAAGACCCCGTTGTAACAATATTTAATAAATCCACGTTTATCATTCCCTGATTTACTGATTTCCTCGATCTATCATCTAAATATTATCGTCCCGTCCCAATTATTATCCCGATTGACTGTTTTTGTCAAATATTTTTTTTTCGCCCAAATAGTTTTACATCGCATTTAATTACATAAATAAATAAATTTTTTGAAAATTAAACATTTTTTTTAAATATTATTTGAAGATTTCCCGCATTTTTCGTTCATTTATTACGGTCCCTTAAAAAACGTAGAATCGAGGTTCTACTGTAGTACTACAAGCGAAGAAGATACCAGTGGTTACGTTAGTCATGAAACGGCATTGAATTGTATTGAAACATTACTAGATTACGCTCAACAAAGGGGAACTGAATATAATAATGTAACAGCTTTAAGAATATTTCGAAGTGAAATAAGGAATTCGTTAAAAAAATCTCGAAAACAGATGAAAATAACAGATTTTTTAAATTTGCATACACATAAAACTATAATTTTTTATATTTTTATGTTCTTATATATGATAAAATATTATATTTTTTCTTATTTGTTTGTGTTTTATTTGTTGATAAATAATAAATATATAAATTATGTGTTAAAAATTTGTATTGTGCATTTTTTATTATATTTGAAAATATAATAAAAAATTGATGATTCTGATTATTCGTGACCATCCTCCCCAGCATTAGCCCGGATAATCGAGAGTGCACTGTATTTCCATATTTATAAATATATTATTCTGTTAGGAATCAATTTGATAAATTGATATCTCAACATGACATGTCATTAGTACACTCAATCCTCTTTTTACACAGAGAATACGTTCCATGTAAAACAGCTGTGTTAAAAAAAAAATGTAGCCAACATAGATAAATAAAAAAGATAGCTTCCATTACATGACCATTCAACTATTTCTAAACCTTGCAAAAAGAATACATTAGTGTAATTTGAATACACTGACTCGTCAGCATGCATGAAATTCGAGATTACTTGTATTGTGCCCGTAAATTTTATATTGTCTAGACCAGTGTTTCTCAACCTTTTTGAGAGCGTGGCCCCTTTTGAGTGTCTTTATTTTTCTGTGGCCCCATACCATTGTTTTGTTGTCCCATGAAAATTATAATTTCAAAAACCCACCTTTTTTTATAGCTCTTCCGAGATTTTCGAATTTAGAATGCCAAAAAATGGCTGCGCGATGTCCGCCATTATGCTCTTCCCTGTATCGTTTTATTAATACCTGTGGCCCCCTTAAACTGTGTTGTGGCTCCCCAAAACAAAAATAAATCTGTGGACCCTGGGGGACCACATGGCCCACCGTTGAGAAACCCTGCTCTAGACCAGCGATTTCCAAACTTGGGAGGCGTGGACTATTGCAAAGGGAGGCGCGAACAGTCCAATATATTTATTTTCCCTTAAAAATGTGTCTTTATTTCTATATGAAATAAAGGATGAGGAGGCGCGAAGACATTTTTTTCGTCAAAGGGAGGCTTAGTAACATAATGGTTGGAAACCACTGGTCTAGACCAAAATGTTAATAGCGTCCTTATGCCAGGCTGCAATTGTAAATGAATAGACAGTGTCCTCAAAGTTACAGTTTACTCTGACACTTATAACTAAATTGTACATTATAATCTAACGTTGGAAAATTTTTCTTAAATATTTACCAGACATGAAATTTAATTGTTTTTTTTACACATTAATTAAATGTGTACATTTCTAAATAGATCACTTACTCGATTTAAATTTTGTATTCCTTGGCAATCAACGGAATTTTCCGTGGCCAGTGTCTTAAGCGTGAACACTCATGTTAGCAACAACTTTAACAAGCTCTGTAAAGTCATTTGTAAAATCTGCTAGTCAAATTTCAATGTTAGGCACTTGATACAGTAATATAACTGCATTTAATGTATGACATAAATTTCAGCTAATATATTTTTATATAAGATATTTTTGTCTCAGATGAGTGATTTGGATAATGACGAAGAGTTGGCAGAGCTAACAGCAATGCAAATGAAGTCGGCACCCCCAACACCGTTCCAGGTAATATATGAAGCAGCTTCTTCACATTTTTAAAAAACATAATAAAAGTATTATCTGCTCTATTGATTATATATATTAGTAGCAGTGGCGGTTCTAGGTACTGGGCTAGGTGGGCTAAGCCCGACCTGCATTTTTCACCCAAAACTTTAGATGGCTGAATAAAAATGAACAGCAATTCGGCCGCTGAACAAAATAAATACATTTATAAGCATAACTAACCTTTCCCAAATGAATATAATATCTTTGTTTTAATTTTCCTCTGTCAATATAAGACAATGTTACGTCTACCTACAATCATATTCTCGATTGTGTTTTGTATTACAATTTATCATGCTAGCAATCTTTAGCCCGTAACCACAGACAATATTCTTTACACTGGGGCGCAATCAAGCACGATTAGATTTTTTTTGTATTTGTATGTACGGAAACGTCATCAAATACAAACGATTGTGTCTCAATCTGTCAAGCTTCTGTTGATCGTTGGGGGCTAAACAGAATCTGCCCATTACGCAAGCTTATGCATTGCAACACAAAACCAATATCGTTGTATTGTATGAAAGTGACAGGTATTGACTTTCAGTGACAGCAAGTGACAGTTTTGTATTGCTTTTAGTAGGTACTTGTTATTTCACTTTGAAAGAGACGAATTTAAGGATTCCGTATTCTATTATTTCTTAGTTACATTAGCATTGATTTTATTATATAATAATTCATGCATTGCAGTAGTGTCGTAGTATTTGTTAATTTGCTTGTAGATTAATGTATAAGGTGAAGTAGAAATATGCTTTTCTCTAGCCCACCCAAGATTTTAGGTCAGGAACCGCCTCTGATTAGTAGCTATACTAAAGATGGATGATTATTTTCTTGGTTCGCGAATCAAACACTTCCGAGTTGATTGCTCTCTCACATTTGTTCATTCAATCTGTACTGTCTGTGCACAGTGAAAATAAATGTCTCGCAATTCAATTGTAATTAGATTCTCCATCAGTCACTTATTTTCTCACTCTACCTAATATTTCAAAGCAGTTTTAGAGTGAGAAAGCAAGTGATTTTTGCCGATTCTAATATTTTCATGGTGACGAATGAGTGACTCGTTCACTACGAAAATTTAGCCATTTGGGTTTGATCCTTTTGAACGACCCGTGTCTAGTAGGTACATATTTTGTTCTCCTTTATTTAGAGTACATCCAAATGATTGATTTCCATTTTAAAACGGCGTAGTAGATGAACCCTTAATCAGTTTATTTAATGGTAACAATTAAAATACTGTAAACGAATGCACTGTTTTCAATATACGGCAACGTTTGATAGTGTATGTACAAGGACATACCGCTCAAATAGTTAAAATATCTATCACTCCATTCAAGGTTCTGTTATTTATCAACATTTTGCAATAATGATGCAACAATATAAGAAATCGTTAGGCACTATATTGATGTGTTTATAATTCATATTATCCAATACCTTTGTATTGCAGATTGAAAGGGAGAGAAGAAGAAAAGAGAAAGAGGAAAAGATGGTTGAAAAGGAGAAGCGTAAAGAAGAGAGGTTAAAGAAGAAAGAAGAAAAAATACAGCTCAAGGAACAAAGGGCAAAAGAGAGAGAAGAAAAGAAAATGGCCAAAATGGCAAACAAAGAGCAGACCAAGAAAGTCCGTAAACCAAAGCCTCCAGGTAATCTTGTGAACAGGATTTTTTTTTCATTGCTGGTAGTACCTATGAATCGACACTTCATTTTCAGCCTTTGTCCATCATTTCCAAAGTTTCGGAAGTGTATCATTACATACTTCCACAAAACCTCTTTTTTATCAATCCATTGAGATCATGCCTGATTTGGGATCTGAAAACATCTTTAAAATACTTCTGGACAGCTAAATTTGATGGATAGCATGCATGCCAATTTATTGTGGTAATCAAATTTTTTTTTAAGAGAAACCTATCGCTAAATCGTGTAGTGCTAATTATATTGCGTTTGTAGATTTTTCAGGAGGACCGATGATGAATTTCAATTCTCCTGGACCTCGAGGAGTTCCCATGCCTCCGGGAATGCACCCGAGAGGGATGGGCCCTCAAGGACATCTGGGTCAGATGCTACGGCCGCACGGAATGGATTATATGAGAGGTCCGCCGCCGCACAACTTAGGACCTCCCGGCATGTCGCCGATAAAAATGGAACATCCCAATTATCCCCCTGGTCCACATGGCTATCGGCCAGATGGCCGCACTCCGCCCATGCCGGGTGACCATATGTTTAATTATCGACGGCCGGAAAACATGCAACCTATGCCTCCACACGGTGAGCCCCGAGAAATGGATGACGGAAGAACACTCACCCCGTTGGGTGACCGGAGAGGGTTTCCTCCTCCTTCGGATCCCAGGGGGCACCCGTTCTCATCTATGGAAGGGAGAGGAGGTCATCCCATGTCTTTCATGGGACCTCGCGGTCCTCCAACTTTCCCAGAAAATTATGCAGGTCCTATGCCTTCCGGATACCCTCTTGACGGCCGCGCAATGCCCGGGATGAGACCCAGACCGCCCTCAGAAGACGGGCATCTTCCCCCGTCCGGACCCTCTGACGAACGTCTTCACCCTGTTCCCCTCAATAACCACTCTGAACCGGGTGGAGATCCACAATCCCGCGCCAGAGATATGAGAGAAGGCCCAGAATATCAAATGATGATGATGGGAAGATGTTTACCCGGTGAAAGAATGACCCCTGAAAGTGGAATGATGATGGCCGGGGCAGGCGGAGGGCCACAGAGACCGCCTGGAGCAAAGAGGAGAGGGCGGGGGCCAGGCAAGAAAACTTTAGCTAGGCAGGCGGCGGCGAATCCTTCGGGTGGCGGATTAAACATTACCGACAATTCGCAGAGTCCCACCAGTTCCAGTTCTTCCATACCTGAAGGTGAGTTAGTACTCTACATCTGCACATCATAAGATATTAATTAGACTTACTCAACGAAATCATATTTATGCTGCAAAAATATTTTTGTGATCTAAATTTTTAGAAATAAACTGATGGTCCTATGAAAAAAGAAAGTAAATTTTTCAGCTTTTGTATGAATCAAAATTCATCTTTCTCTACATACTTATATAGTTGACTAGACATGTCAAAAAATCCAAAAGCATGTATACCTATGATGATCCCATACTGCATCACATCTTGAAAATTGGGTGTACAGAGTTATCAGAGTTCCACTAGTGCATTTCTGACCCATTCTTCCATATTGTCGTTACGCGTTTGAAATCGGCTATGCATACTTTTCACAAAATCTGATTGTATTTCTGTATCAAAAAATTTATAATAATCACTGCACCGTTCTTCAAAACCGGATATTTGTATGTCAACTCGCCAAAAGATGCATTTGAAAATATACAGCTATGTGGTATTTATGTGCATGTTTCATTTCATACAATGGTCGGTGCTTTTTAGTGTTACCATCGAGCGGGGGCGATCTAATACTGAAATCAGTGGTATCGGTCTACTAACACCTTATGTGCAAAACACAAACTAAGTTGTATGAAAAAGAAACAAAAAGCATAGATAAAAAAGACATTATTAAATTTAAATCGTTCAAAAATGACCCGAGTTTCGCCTTTCGGCATCTTCAGGTGTTCAAGTGCACGGATGAACTTGAACTGACGCTTAGTAAATGAATATTTCGTGTTTATATAAGAAATAAATGTATCATCGAGTTTAAAGCCATTGTTGGCGAAAAGGATAAGCCCATGGGAATGCCCACAGATTTGAGTAGTGAGTAGTTTTAAGAATTATATTTATTTTGTTTGTCGGAAAAGGTTTTATGATTATATTTATATAGGGTATAAAAGCGGCGAGCCAGGCATGTTTAGCATTTCATTTAAAATCGGAAGACTGTTCAATTGCGCTCTGTTTATTGCTAAAATTTCCTGGAAAAAGAACTTATGGGCATCCGTATTTGGGTGCAACATTTTTATCCCTTGTTCCTGATTGAACACGTGTCTTTCCTAAATTATGTGATCAGCAAATGTAGACGTGTCTTTTTTCAATCTAAAGGCTGCCATGTGTTCTAATACGATACTGGTCTTCAATGTCGTTTCGGTTTTCCCGATATAAAATTTTGTACAACAAAAGCATTGCAATCTATAAATCCCTGATTTATTTAAGTAGTGTATTCTATCTTTATTGTTAACGAGTAATTGGCCTAAAAGACACTATTGCTTTACGTCTTAGCTACTCCTGATAAACCGCCTGTCTGAGAGTAATAATTAAGATAAAAAACTGGTGTCGTAAAATTATTTGACCAGATTGTCACTAGAAATGTTTTTTAAAATAAAAACATCAATTAAATTTTTAAAGCATCCAAGTAAGGCTAATTATTCATTAGAACTGAGAGGACATTAAATGTACATTCAATTTCTATCCTTGAGTGTTGATTGAATAAAAAAAAATATTAAACCTATTATCCAATATTAACATAAATTTTACCGCTTATCTTCCATTACAAAATTGATTCATCCTTAAGAGACTAAAAATCTGAAAGGTTAAATATATAGAAATATTTGCTAAATTAAACACTGGTTTGTTTCAGGAACTCTGGCCGTTGCGGGTGCTCCCCAACCCTTCCGACTTACGGCTGACGCACCTAGCGTTATTACTCGAATGCCTCATATGATGCCGCCACCGTACAGGTATTTAATCAATTTATCATGACAACATATTATTCCTTTTTAAGTAAAATGTATAATTTGTAAAAAATACCCTCAAATTTTATTTTACACAATTTATATTGAACTCAGCCATAAGAATTCAGGAAAAAGGTAATTTCTCGGTTGTGATACATGGTGAGATATAAATGAACAAAAAAATAAAAGACTGCAAGTTAATTTCACTTCATATTACGTTACTACTGATCCATTGATTTGATTCACTTTGCATTAATATTCTAGAGCTTTCTTAACCTTTTGACCAGCATATGGAATGTGATTTGCAAAATAATGCATATGGAGTTCCCGTGAACTTCTTATCTCTGTAGTGATCGCGCCCTTCCGTCTGCAAACAACAGTAAGGGGATGCAATTTACAATTTTTCAAAATCTTTATCGATGAAGGAGACTGGAAGAACCTTGGTGCGTCCTGGTACTTGAAGCTCCATAAACTTGATATCCAAAAAAAAAAAAAAAAACCATTTGACCAAATCATTTTCGCATTAACACATTGTCAACGGATTTTTTCGGATTATGATTTCGGATTTTTTTTTTTAAAATATCACTTTAATGTGTAAAAACAGCGTATTTACGTATCGGCAGACATTGCTGCTGAATCTTGTTGTGCAAACAGAGATTGGTTCTGCGAATAATGCTATAAATATGGTCTTAGTTAAATAACTCGCCGAGTAATCTCAGCCATATTTAGGGGTTGATTTTCAAAAATAATAAAATACAATTGACCAACATACTATTACACGAAAATAAGTTTGGATGTTTGGGCGTTTGGTAATAAACTGATCAACTTTTTCAATAATATTACTAATTTAACTATGGCCACCCATCAAGTCTTGGAATGCTTCAATGAATGTTCAACAGTTGTGCTGTACTATTTTTGACTTCGGTAGTTGTATTTTTATTATTTTCATTCAAATTTCAAATGCTTAAGGGCTTTGGTTTATTCGCCCGGAAGGAGTGCTCTATTTTTATTGATAAAAACATACTATTGCGGTGTGTTTTGTTATATCGCGTAAGTAAAATGGCTTTAGTTCATAATTACCAACATTTCCAAGGATAAACAAATTATCTATATTGGCGAATGGCTTGCTAACAATAAGTGTCAAAAAAACATTTTTTTTTAAATATATTCAAATAGTTATTTGGTATTTACATAGACTATGTGGGCTATAATGTAGATTCTTTTTTATTTTTTGGAGTAAGGTCACGAGTCATTTGAATATAATAGATAATTGAAGACTTTCGTCATTCACTATAAAGAATTGGTTTTGTTCATTTTTGCACCATACATAACTGTCAATTATCGATACAATAAAAAGTAAATTTAAGTATATAACCTATCTATAGGTGAAAAAAAAATCAAACACATCTCTTATTTGTTTTCAGGGCCTCATCGATGTATGCCGGAGGTGGTCCTCTTTATGGACCTCCTAGAGGTCCCCCACCGCACTTACCACCTGCAGGAATGTATCGGGCTCATCCCCCTCACCCCCTTGACCCCTCTCCGTCTGGCGGAGGACCCATCTCTGTTGGGTCTCCCGGTAGAGCAAGCCCACTTTCTCAACCTCAACCATTTTCACCCTACCAGCCGAACCCGTACTACCCGCCCCCAGGAAATGCTCACCCTCGCCTTGCCTACCCGCCACGTTTCCCTCTGCACGGACCACCGCATCCCCCAACTCCACCGCCCCCTTCCCAGCGCCAGCGGAAAGACTCTGAAGAATCAGAGGAAGAAACCAAAAAGCCAGTACTCGATGAAACGGATTCTCCTAAACCGGAAATCAAGAGTGAACCAACGGCTACTGGTTCTGCTGACCGCTCCCCTTCCCCATCAAACGAGGAGAAGGCTGATGAAACTGAAGAGATTGAAGCCCCACCCTCTTCGCCGCCCCATCCGCGACATCCACAGCTCAAACGTACCGAAGGCAAAAGTGATCGTGGCGGACGAGGGAGAATTGCTGTCACTACAGCGACTCGTTACCCGCAGGGACCGTACGCCCCCCAGTATGGTCCTTATGCTCCATATCCTCCTGGGGGTTCTGAAGGACCTTACGGACCGGGCCCTCCGCCCGGTGGCCCCCCGGGTGGACCTCCCGGCTTACATCACCCGCCTCCGCATCTGCATCCTTCACACCATTCCTCGCCTCTCCCGCCACATCCTCCATCTCCTCATCAACTCTCTCCTCACCTTTCCCCTGTTCCCCGCTCTCCGATGATGCCTTCTCACATACCTCTTCGACAGCCTCCCCCTCATCCTCCTCCTCACCACATGCCCCCGCGTCCTTCTCCTGGATATCCCCCGCCTCGCCTTGAACACCACCCACGTCATCTCCCTCCGCACCTTATGCCTCCACACCACCAGGGGAATCCTCATCCTCATTTGCATCCCCATCCCCATGGCCATGTCCATCCTGGGGCGCTGCAGCATCATGGTCCCTCAGGAGGAGGGGACGAGGAAGTGGGAGAGTTTGGCGGTTTGGTTAGCTACTTTTCCAGTCAGCATGGAGACGACATTGATACTTAACAAGGCGAAAGTGTATTTATATTTTTCTAGTAGTCGTCGGCAAGACCGCCTTTGGGCGTTGCCCTCGTGCAGTATACATAATAGACGCGCACACAGTGATCCTGCGCGTCCAAAACTCTAGGAGCTACTTTACTTTATAGATATTTATATAGAATCTTATATAAATTATATTAATATTAACATTTACAATAAAAAAATTGTATTATTATGGATTGTATCTTATACAGACTTGGCATATTTGCCGATTTCAAATAAATAACGTATAATTTCATCATTTTTCAATTACTGTGCATGTCCACTATTCCTGCAATAGTTGTGTTACCTAGCCTTCCTCGACTTGAATTCATATTTTTTCTATAACTTTACTGTATACTCTTATGTCGACTATAAATTATATAAATGTAAATGTAAAATTTTCCATTTAGTCTTTGAAATTAAAATCATCCTGGGAAGAAGCAGAGAAACTGCCAGCTTAAAGGTAATCATGTAGGTGTCGAGTGGTGACCATATACTACACATCGAGTGCAGGTGTGGTAAAAATATTGTTAAGAATTAGGCAAAAGACATACTATCCGTATACTATGTATATTGAGATGATCAGATTTGTAAATCCATAGACAAATTATCTAATTATTATTTAGTAAATTATTCTAATATATTTATCAGCAAGTAATAATATCAATACAGTAATACCCCGCTTTACGCGAGGGATACGTTCTGAAAAAAATTGCGTTAACTGAAATTCGCGTATATCGAGGTTTATGATTAAACATAGTCAAAATTTAATACAAAAAAATACAAATCATTTTAATCAATCACTTTAATTCTAAGAACACTTTATGCAATACTCTTATTTTTTACGGAAAAATACATATATTGTCTTTTGGGTAGCGTTTTGTTTACCTTCTTGTAAAATACGTTCATAACACCCAACACTGTTTTTAATTGTTTGACACACGGTCATCATTCCCAATTCTTCAAAGAGAATATTCAGAGAAAGCGGGGATCCCGCAACCATAGAGAAGTTAATGACTAAATATGTTTATACGCACTCTTTCGCGTAATGCGAGGCATTTGAGCGCGAAATTTGAAATTCGCGTTATAGTGAAACCGCGCTTAACAGGGTCGCGCTAAGCGGGGTATTACTGTATAATAAAAGATTTTTAGTACTTTTTCCACTTAAAATTTATTTGATCAGGACCGGTTTCGCTCCTCGTGAGCATTATCAACTGATAAGAAAAATAAATTAAACAGTGCTATTTATACAAGTTAAATTGAAATAAAAAGTTGGAAGCAACTACTAACAATGAAAAGAATTTACAAATTACATTATAATTACACAAAATTAAAATGCTTAACTATAACATAAAATTATTGATGCACTGTTTTATTTATTTTTCTTATCAGTTGATAATGCTCGCGAGGAGCGAAACCGGTCCTGATCAAATAAATTTTAAGTGGGAAAAGTACTAAAAATCTTTTATTATTTTTATTATAATGCCATTCCACCAAGTATTGACAGTGAACACCTTAAAAGATCAATATAAGCTAAAGAATAAATCACCCTTGAATTGATAAGCTTGATTTTGATCTTTGATCTTGATTTACTGATATTTGATATGTGTGATATTTAATAATGATCGTTTTCAACTATGTATTTGTCCGGTGAAGACGACGATTAGTATTAGAAAGAAAATAGTGTTTATCATTTAAAGACTTAAATGTGTCAGGTGTAAAAGATGCAAAAAACCTAGAAATTTTGAGAATGAATCGGAAAATTGAAAAAAAAACCCGAAATAAGAAATAATTTGCCGATATGATGTTTGTTGTCCATAAACACGTGCGTTTCGCCCAGTATCATAAAAACATTTTGTTTCGAATTAAAGTAAACCTAGATGAAGTATGGTTCCACAAAAACATCGTGTAGTGCAAATCTGTGTTGTACGAGGTTTGAAGTTCATACAAAAATAGTCAGCTTTCCAAAAAAATATCGATATTTGTTAAAATATCCTTTATTTGTTTTATTAAGCAATCGACAAAATATTCATTTTTGTATTTATTGAAAAAAACTTTAATAACATATTAATATAAAAAATTCATTCATTCATCATCGCTATCACTTACAATTCTTTATATTTGACTCTTTTTTGAGATTGGTTTGGATTGGTTGTAAGTTTTCATCATCGGAGGATTTGGGAGTATTTATGGATTATTAGTGATTGTCTGCTTTTAGCGTATAAATCTTAAAGGGCCAAAGTATTTTGTATTTACTTCAAACTTTCCATTTTAGGATCATTTTAGATTAAAAAATGTTCTAATTTATCAACCAATCCCAAGCCGTCATCTATTGTTTTTAATGTGAAACATGCAGCTTCTTCGCTGCAACTGCTATCTGAGTCATTAATTATGGGCTCGTATTTAAACGGTCAGAATTTAAATTCAGTTTCGGTCAGAATTTTTAATACATCGGTCAGAATTTATATTACACTGGTCAGAATTTATATTAAATGGTCATAATGTATCGGTCAGAATTACAGAGGGCAGAATAAATAATTTATGGTCAGAATTTATATTAAGTGGTCAGAATAAATATTAAATGGTCAGAATTTATATTAAATGGTCAGAATATAAATGGGATCGGTCAGAATTTAAATGGAATCGGTCATATTTATTTTGACAGATGGTCTGATTTTTTTTGATGATATGATGTCATCGTATTGCGTTGCTATTGGTGCAAAGTGAAGTTGCTTACGGCAAATCGTCCAATGGGCGATTGGACGAGCGTTGCTACTAGCGCCACGGTCATTGAATGAATCACTATTATTGCGCGCCCAAAGGAAGAATTGACAGTTTTCATTAGTTATCTCTGGTTTTCATAGACTAGCTTCCCACATCCAGGCATTTGTATGTTTCGTGTCAAAAAAAGTTTTTATTTAAAAAAATGTTCACGGTATTTCCGCCTAACCGATATTCTTTTGGTTATTAAATAATTTTAAATAATCTAAAAGTTGCAACTATTTTTTATTATTTGTACAATTCAATACATTGTGATCTGCTCTAAAGAGAGTAAAGGAAAGGATAATATTTTTGGAAATAACATTTAAATAAATAATTGCTATGGTACATTTCATAGCGACTGTGGAAAGGAAAAAGGACGTAACCCTCAATTTTCCAAAACAGCTTTTTTTTCAATAATCACAATGTATACAACTTGACACACATTCTATCAAAAGGATGGAAGCTGAAAATGCCGAATTAGTATCTAAATTTAACTTTTAAGTTTGAAAAAGATGACCTTGTAAAAAATTAAAACGAAGAAAAAATACTGAAATAAAGGTTTTTCCTAGATAATTTCTTAATTAATATTAGATTATGTCAATTAAACACCAGTTTAGAAGTCTCCGTGCACTTCAAGGTTGTGTATAATTATTAATTTGCATATGGCCCAAAATCATCAAAACACGTTTTTGCGCCCTTTGTAAATTTTGATATGTGTGGGTTACGTCCTTTTTCCTTTATACAGTCGATATAATACACTTATTGTAAGGAAAACACTATTTTTTTTTTAATTGAAAGAGGTGAGTATTTTTTATTTGAATTTAAAAAAGTGAAAACTAACAACATTCATCATAAAGCCTTGGTTCTTCTTGGAATCCTACATCCACTGCACTTCGGTGGATCCCTACCTTTATATAAACAAACCGAGTGGTATGTAATCAGATGATGCGTTATTTGTAATAATAATGACTCATTATAAGAGTCTGCTTTTCCACACATAACATGAATGTTGAAAAAAAAGGATTATTAATTTCATTTTTTTTTATTCTGACCGAAATATTTATAAAATTTGACCGTACAATAGACAATTTTATTCTGACCGTATATTAATTTTATTCTGACCGTATATTAATTTTATTCTGACCGTTTATTAATTTTATTCTGACCGTTTATTAATTTTATTCTGACCGTTTATTATTTTTATTCTGACCGTTAGTATTTTTATTCTGACCGTTAACATTTTTATTCTGACCAAAAATTGAATTTTATTATGACCAAAAGTTGATTTAAATTCTGACCAGAAATTGATTTAAATTCTGACCATTTATTTTGTTGCCTTAATTATGGTAGGTTTATCCAAAATTTCGACTAATTCTTCTTGGATATCTTGAATATCAAATCCTTCTTCTCCAATACCACGACAGATATTAATTGTCTTTTTGTATTCATTTTCTATCGGTGATACAACTTTTTTTTGAATGTGTTGTAAAAAAATATGCCACAATTCATCAACCGTGTTATACGGGGCCCAATTGTATACTTGTCTATGCCTAGATGTCACTGTTCAAATTCATAGATTAATAATATGCTTATATAAATGCTTAAATATGTATAAGTTTATTCAAGTTTTTAGAATAGCGGTTTCGTGCTCTTGTTATACATTATAACGTCAACAGCTTAACGACCGCACGTTTTTTTTTATAAAATTTCACCTGGCGAAATAAAATTTTGCGAAAAATTCGTAAAAATTGTAATTTCACTATAATTTGTAACCAAATTGAGATACTTTACAAAAAATAATTTTCTTAGCTTCCAGATACTTCGACTATACGCATATATGCGTCCGCCGGCCAGCAACCTTTGTTTTTCAGACTCAAATACGCGTCCACGGTCGTTAAGCTGTTAATAAAATAATCTAAGAAAACCAATACAAAAGATTTTTTAAGAAACTTTATTTTTGTTTTATGATATATTTTTTATCTCTTTTTTTACGGGTTGGATTTTTGTAGTGATTTGACGTAGCATACTTACCCTGAAACATAATGATAGTCAGTGCTTTTTTCCATGTAACTCGGTGGTACGGCGCTACAGCACATTTTTTGTTGACATTTTTAATGTGTCAAATCAATATTCACAAAATGTTACTTTTATTTTCCTTTGAAAACTTTTGTATTTTTATGCCGAAAGATGTTTGAAAATATTTTTGAAATCATGATCTCCAGGAAAAGTAATGAAAAAAGAATTATCAGAACTTGGATTAGAGCTACAAAATCGATTTCTGTTTGAAAGTGTTGGTATTTGTGATATGTATCTCTTCCAATCCTAAAATTAAGATTAGTTTGCCACTAGTCTTGTACTAGCCCTATCTTTCTATTCTCTCTTTAAAAAAGGGAGGTTAACCAACTGACTAACAATTAGTTCTCGTAAAAAAAGCTGTTGAGATACCTCCATTAGAAAGCCATATCTCAACATTGAGAACGGACATGAATTAACAAAAATTAAGATTGACTAGAATTGAGTTCCGATACATTTTTTTTCAAAAAAAAGCACTGATGGGTATAATTTTGATTTTTATACTTATCAATGGTGATAATTATCTTTTACCCACGGGCAGCCAAACCACCAGGCCCGAACTTGAGCTCAGGCGGGTGCCACTTAAATACTGCAAGCCTGAACAGCGTTTATACATACATATGCACGGATTTATATTGAAGAATATGAATATGAACATAGTTGGTAGACGAACCATGGCCTTAATTAAGGCAACTAATTATTTGGTCAGTTTTTTATTCGACTAACGGTCAGTAAATATTAAAGAAATTATCAGTTATAAATAAATAAAACGGTCAGATAAAAATTATAAAAGGTCATTAAAAATATAAATTATCAGTAAAATAATATGTTTTGGTCAGGATTTAATTAGAAAATGGTAATTATTTTATTGTAAAAATATCAGTAGATATTTATAAATTTTCAGTGGTTAGAAGTGGTAAGACGATTTGGTTTATTTGGTGGCTTTTCTTAAAAGGATGTTTGTTTATAAAAAGTGAATTGTAAAGCTTTTGCACTCTTTTATAATTTTATAAACGAAAAGTATTTGTATTTGTAAGTAAAAAATATTAAACTGATAAATGTCGATAAATTTCGTTACTTATAATAAATTCAATAAGAGTTTTAAGTGTTTGACTTTTTGGAGTTATTTTTGAAAAGAGAGAATTTTCGATTATTATATTAAATTATTATACGCAAAATAAAATATACTTTTAGCCATAATAGTCAATAAGCAAATTCCTTTTTTTTGTTTTTGTTGAAAAGGTATTTTTGGTAATAGCAACATACATATTGATACACCAGTTCAAGACTGGAACATGTCCAAAAAGCAACTTTTTAGTTATTAACATCATTGAATTCGCCATGCCAAAATCTACATTTCTCGTATTCAATATTGTAGCCAAGATATCACAGAAGTTCCATGTGGAATTTTAACTTTTCAGTATATATCATACGCTCATTCTAATTCTAAAATGTGAATATCTCAAAACCACTTATTTCCACTTGTTCCCGTCTTGAACTGGTGTATCGATATGCTTACACCCTTTTCCTTCTGCATAAACAGTAACAATGAGATGGTCCTGATAGTGTGAAAATATTTTGAAAAAAAATCCTATGAGCAATGAAAATAATGCCTTTTTTTGCCTTAATTCACAAGCTTTGGCACTGTCTTACACAGTGAATGTTTGGTTAAATTAAAATCAGAATCAGAATCTTAACATGTTACAGCAGTGTTTCTCAACCTTTTTGGGCCCGTGGCCTTTTTTTGTGCCTTTATTTTACTGTGGCCCCCATACCATTGTTTTCGAATTTAAAAAACCCAAGAATTTTCGGATATCCCAAAACTTCCAGCATGGGACTTTTTTTTTCTTCCAAGAATTTCCGAATCCAAAATCCCAAGAATTTACAGATTTGCCCAAATAAACAGGGCGGGACTTTTTTTAGCTCTTCCGAGAATTTCGGAAAATTTGCCCGTGGCCGCCCTAAGCTGTACTGTGGGGCTCCACATAGTGTATTATATTTTTGATATATGGTTTTTTTCAAAGTTATAAATACTAAGGATGCTCAAAATATTTTTTTTTTTTGAAAAATGCATGAAAATAAAAAACATTACTTTTTTTCGCACATACTTGCACTATAATCAAAGGGCTGATATTGCAAGAAGTGACGATCTATTTTCACTTTGACTATTTCTAGTAAATGATTTTATTCTTTCCATTGTAGAAAATGATTTTTCTACTGAAGCACTTGCTAGTATGGTAAAGAATATTTTTTTAATAAATTAACTACTTTTTTAAAAATATCCCTAGTCCATTTTTAATAATCACATTATAAACACATTGGCTACGGGGCGAATATACCACAAGTACTTGATAAAAGCCCGGTCTTCTTTAAATCATCATATACCTATCCTTCATTTCTTATACTATAATAAAGAAAGGATATGTGAATACCTATACCTATCCTTTCTTTATTATAGTATAAGAAAAAAATATATACACCTATCCCTCGATTTACACGGTACTTTTTTTACACGTTTTCGCTTTTACACGGTTGAGAAAATTAAAAACTTTTTTTTAAAAATAACTGTTCTCGCCGACTTGAAATTAACGTCACGTGCAGCGGAGCAAATTGTTTTGAGTCTGTACGGTATCGGCCGCTTTAACTGATAATGCACGCAGACGCCGGCGCCGACCCGTCTAGATGTGCCGGTGTGAGTCCTTGTCCGAGACCACCAATCGTCTGCACTGGAAGAATGGCGTGAGATATACCTGTCCGTCATTGGACACGGCCGTATCCCACTACGGCAAAGGAATGGTCACGTGGGGTAGCCGGGACGTGTTGGCGCCTGGCGCTTGCCCCGGCTGCTCCTGGGTGGCAGTGAGGTTCAAACTCCTGGAAGGAGAAGACGTCACGCGTTTTCGCCTTTGTGTGCACGCGCAGGCCGATAGCCGCTGCTAATCACCCTGCGCTGAACCTACCGATATAATCTAACGGATAATACCTCTGCCTTTTTATTTATCACCACTCATTGGGGACGAATTTACTGCACACACACAAACATCGGCGAGAGCGGAACTCTCGCCCGAACAGAGTCTTTAGCTTGAAAATTATAATTCTTCATATTCGTAAGTAAAATCGAGTACATACATAATTTTCAATTGCGTGCTTTATATCTTGAATAATATTTGTAGCCTTATTATGCCGAAAGAAGTAAAAAGAAAAGTTATTTCGTTAGCAACCAAAATAAAATTTTTGGATCGTTTACAAAACGGAGAAAGAGTAATAGATGTTGCTGGATTATATAGTATGAATGAAGCTACAATAAGAACCATTAGAAAAAATGAAAACTCAATTAGAAAGAGTGTAGCAGCTGGCACTACGAATACGAGCACAACTTCATATATCAGAGATATTGCAATGGAAAAAATGGAGAAGGCATTAATGATTTGGATAGAGGACCAAACACAAAAACGAATGCCAATTGATACCAATGCTATTACAAATAAAGCATTGCGGATTTATGAAAAAATTAAAGAGAAGATACCACCTTCTTCTTCATCTGAAAAGAAGCATACTTTCACAGCAAGTCATGGTTGGTTCGAAAGATTTAAATCAAGAAACTCTCTACATAATTTAAAATTAAAAGGTGAACTGGCATCTGGCGATGTAGATGCAGCACAAGAATATCCAACAAAATTTGCTGAACTTGTTTCCATCAATTCATATACTCCTGATCAGGTTTTCAATGCTGATGAATCAGGGTTATTTTGGAAAAAAATGCCAGAGAGAACCTATGTGTCTAAAGTTCATAAATCAGCTAGCGGTCATAAGGCAGCAAAAGATCGCATAACAATTCTTTTCTGTAGCAACGCTTCAGGAGATCACATTATGAAACCATTGGTTATCAACAAATCAAAAAATCCCCGAGTATTTAAAGGAATAAATATCAACCATCTTCCAGTTTATTGGAGGGCTAATAAGAAAGCGTGGGTTACTGCCGTAATGTTTAATGAATGGTTTTATGATTGTTTTATCCCAGATGCCAAAAAATATTTAAAAGAAAAGGGACTGCCTTTCAAAGTGCTTTTATTAATTGACAATGCTCCGGGTCATCCACAAGATCTTCAGCATGAGAATATCCAGGTTACATTTTTACCAAAAAATACGACTTCATTATTACAGCCATTAGATCAAGGAATAATTTCGACTTTTAAAGCTCTTTACATAAAACGAGCTTTTACACACATTTTAGAACAAATGGAAAATAACGAATCGTTAACAGTTATTAATGCTTGGAAAAAATTTACAATCCTAGACTGTGTTAAGCATATTGCTTTATCATATACCGCGATTAAGAAATCAACCCTCAATGGCTGTTGGAAGAAATTGTGGCCAAATATAGTAAATGTTGAAGCTTCTACTTCAGTATTAAATGATGAATATTCTCAGATAGTACAATTGGCAAATTCATTGGGTGGAGAAGGTTTTGACGATTTCACTGAAGGAGATATTTTAGAACTGGTGGCTGATAAAGAACTAAGTGAAGATGATCTAATTAACTTAATAGATGAAACTGGTGATTGTGGCAATGATTCTGATGAAGAAGAACTTGAACCAGTTACATTAACAGCTAAAATCATCCACGAAGGACTCGCATTGGGAAGAAAATTAGGTAATCATTTTGTACAATATGATTCAAATGTGGAACGGGCCCTTCGATTCCAACGTGATATTAATCAGTGCTTGGCTCAATATGATGAAGTCCATAAAGATCTAACAAGAAATTCGAAGCAAATGTTAATAACGGATTTTATTAACAAATCTCCTCGAGAAGTAAATGTTTCTACGTCAAACATCGAATCGGCACAAATAATTTCGAGTGATGAAAGTGACTTTGAACCAGTCAGGAAGAAGAGATTGGCAGTGATTTGTGATAGTGACGATTGATAAAAAACCCACCAACCGTTTTAATATTTTTTTAATGAATCTTTTGGATTTAATTTTTTGTCCCTCTATATATACTTTATATGTAGTTAAATAATAAAAGAATAAGTATATTTATACTTTTTAATAATTTCGTTTTTTAATGTATTCTAGAAAACAACATAATTATGCGTTTTTTTGGTACTTTTCGATTTACACGGTTTTTCATACAAAAATATACAATTTCGATTTACACGGTTTTCTCAGGAACCTATCTACCGTGTAAATCGAGGGACAGGTGTATTATCCTTTTTTTGATCATCACTTTGAGTTTTATTGCCGCGTGTTTTACAATATCGGAATTTTTGTTTAAAATACTTACTTTAATGTGTGAAAACAACTTATTTACATTTCGGCAGATATTACTGTTGAAATTTGCTGTGAAAATATAGGTTGGTCCTGTGAAAAAGTTATAAATATGGTCATAAATAAGTAGGATAACATCGACGAATCTGCCGAAACAACTGTTTTTTAGTCCATCAATTGCGCCAACAGGTTATGGCATGGATTATAAAATTAATAGCTCTCATTTTTAAATGAAAATAAGTTAAATAACTCACTGAGTAATCTCACCCATACTAAGGGATTAATTTTTAATCAGTCAACAGCATGTAATTTAAAAAGAGCATTGCAGTAGTCATTGAAATTATTAAACCTATAATACAGGCAGTGGCGGCCGGTCAATGTGGCATTGGATCAATATGCAGGGGCGTTTATATTTCATGAAATAATATTCAAGCATAACATTTATACCATTCCCTCATTTTAAATTCAATAAAATAAAACAAAATTTTAAATAAAATAAAATAAAATTTTCTAAAATATTTATTATAGACAATAAATACATGACGACTTTAAAATGAGTGAATGGTATAAATGTTATGTTTGAATATTATTTCATGAAATATAACCTGCCCTGCATATACAAGGGGTACATTGATCCAATGCCACGTTGACCGGCCGCCACTGAATACAGGTGTTCATAAGCATCCAAATTATAGAGTTTGTATTGTTTCCACAGTTGATATATTCATGTAGCTTTTACAAGTTCATGCAATAGTTTGTTCTTATTATAAGAGAAAGAGTATTGTTTGACATGTACTCCTACAACTGTAATTTCAAAATGTTATTAATAAATGTGATATCTGTCTATCTGTATGTGACCCAAATTCCAGACCAATCAGTACGATGAGATTGTGTTTCACAGACAGATCACCTTGAGGCTTTTAAGCAGTCCTGATGTGTCTGTAGATTTGTACTGGGTGCTCAATTCTTCCAAAGGTCTATTCTTGTTACCCGATTAAATAAAAAATAAGATCTAAACTTATCCGTCAACTAAAAAAGAATATGGAAAGGGATTATACAGAATTAAGTAATTGTTACCTGATTTTAAGGAATAATAAACATAATTAAGAGTACAGTGGAATCTCTCATAACAAGCACCTCTTATAACGAGTAATTCTCATGACGAGCAAAACAGATTGTGAAAAAAATGCTCCCTTAACTTTTCCAGTTCTAAGATCAAGAAATGTGACCCCAATACCCACATTTTCTTAAATATCTGTTTTAATATGGGTGATACAATGTTTATAATTAAGGTATTCTTATATCATAGTTTTTTGGACCTTTGTAGTTTATATAAATACGCGATAACGAGATAAGTGCCCGCGATAAGCGATCGTTCGTAAGATAGCTGGGCTAAACGCTTCAGTTGCAAGTTCATGTGTGCTGGGATGACGTCATTTTTACGCGCAACTTAAAATATGATTATTTATTAAAAAACCACGGATTTTTATTAAAAAATGTATGAGGGATGATGCAGAGAGATATTTTAAAGCCCTTGGACTATTTTTTTTTTGAAATTCATAAGAATAAGGCCAATAATGAGGAAACCACTGGCGTCCCTAAACGACCCCTATCAGCAGAGAAGTATTTTTCTTGTCTCCGAGCCGCGAGAGTTAACAAGCGATATTTCGCATAACGAGTGACGCAGAGTTTTGGAAAGATCACTTTCATATCGTTGCTTGCCTCAAGATTATTGACAAGGCGTGGGAAGGGGTTACCAAGAGAACCCTCACTTCAGCTTGGAAGAAGCTTTGCTAAGGAGCGTTGTCGAATGTAATTTTGAGGGGCTTGAAACAGTACCTGTGAAGTCCACAGTCAACAAGATTGTATCTTTGGCCAATACCATGAGACTGGAGATGGATAACAACAATATTGACGAGCTTGTGAAAGAGTAGTCAAGAGCTGACCACCGAAAAGCTTGTGGAGTTGCACTGTTTTAACAGCAAGAAGTTATATAGGAGAGTTTTTAAGTGGAAGAGGAGAAAGTAGCCGAGCAACAATCTTACGGCACAATAAGAGAAAAGCTGAAAGCATGTGAAACTGTTGCATCATACATTGAGAAGCATCACCCTAATAAGGAGGTGTCTGCGTTTTACAAATTTATTCAATGATAATGCTGTCACATTTTCATCAAATTGAAGCGTCGGCAAAAACAAATGTCTGCTAGTAGAAAATAATTAATTATTTGTCATAAATAATAAACTAGTTGATTTTTTATCGTTTTTTGCAAATCGAAATCGCATTCCAGGTTGTTACGCTCCTTATCAAGTATGCAATTTTACTTCAATACACGTTAAAAATATAAAAAAATGATTTTTTTCCGGCATGGAACGTATTATTGTATTTTACATTGTTTTATATGAGAAAAATTGTTTCGCCAAACGCGTGTTTCTGGAACGAATTAAACTCGTTGTGAGGTTCCACTGTAGTTGAAAATACTTCTAAATCGTGTCTAGCGAGTGTAAACTTACTTTTTTTTTTTATTATTCGATAAACTTGTTTTCCTTTCTGCATCACACCGAAGACGATATCTCCTCAATGATACAGTTAAGATACATGTTTTTAGATACAATTTGATATAGCAACAATAATAATAATTAAAAATATAAAGATATTAATAAAGGTTAATTTAATACATGGAATTGATGCCAAACTTACTAGTAAAAACTCCTTGTTCATAGATAAATTTAGAAGTGATTTAAAAACAAAATTAGAGGAAATATTGAGGGCCGCAAGGACCCCTTCCTACACTACTGTCCGTGAGCACCCTTTTCTTGGGAAATGTCTCTGGAATTATCCATATTTTTTTTTATCATGCATCGGAATCTAGGAAGTTGTAAAAATATACGGCTTCAGAAATCGTTGATTTGATAGAATAAAACAAAAAAATCTAGGTGAACTCATATTTGGTAAATTGTGTACGAGAGCTGTTTTAAAGTTTTTCAAAACCTTTGTTATCAATTACAACACGTGGTGGGCATATGTTTCGAATAGGGAGCAGATATGGTTTAAAAAAATACATAGTTTTCAAACGCGAGTCAGAAATTTAATAAGATCAACAGTAAATTGTTTACAAAATGCTAGCTACTCTAACAATGCAGCTCGGTACTAAATGTAATAGAAAATTACCATACATGGGATACCCAGTGAACCAGGTAATTCAGGCGAATTACAAATCTAAAATCAGTATGAAAAATTATACTAGTAAATTCGACAACACCGTAAGACAGAGGTTAGGATAAGACCATAGACAATATATAGATGAGACGTCAAACTGAACATAAAACAAACCATAGAGCATATTTGAAATATGACGACGGATATTCAAAAATATAATCTAACTTAAAACTATTAAGTTTCGGTAGAAAGCAGGAAGATTTATTTTATAATACAACATTATTAAAAAACAATAAATTAGTTTTAAGTATCAGAGCAACGTCAAACAAATATAAGGCTTCATTAGTAATACACTATAAATGAAACATCCTGTCAAACGCGTATTATTATTTTTAAGAAAGAATAAAAACATATTTTTAGCTAACGTGTGTTAAATAAAACGGATCAACATTCTAGTACCTCAGACTTATTATAATGTATTATCTGCTTTTAAATTCCTTAACTTAAAAAAATAATGTATTTCATGTGTTTATTTTTCATATTACTGATAATAATTTTGACCATCTTTGATAAAATTTACCAGCTGTCAAAATAAAACTAGCCATTTATCTAAATTACTGATTATTTTGCTTAAATACCAACCGTTTAACATAAGTAACTAACCATTTTATTTTATAACTGACCACATTCATACTGATCCAGTGGATACGGATCGTTTATAGCAGGGTTTCTCAACGGTGGGCCATGTGGCCCCCCAGGGGGCCACAGAGATTTATTTTTGTTTTGGGGAGCCACAGCACAGCCTAGGGGGGCCACGGGTACTCTTAAAACGATACAGACGATACAGAGAAGAGCATAATGGCGGACGTCGCGCAGCTATTTTTTGTAAATCCTTAAATAAAATAAATTACTGGCATTCTAGATTCGAAAATCTCGGAAGAGCTATAAAAAAAGGTGTTTTTAAAATTATAATTTTCATGGGAAGACAAAACAATAATATGGGGGCCACAGAAAAATAAAGACACTCAAAGGGGGCCACGCCCCCAAAAAAGTTGAGAAACACTGGTTTATAGTATTAATTGACTATTTTAATATACTACTGACAATTCGTTTAATTTTCTGACCACACTGCGAATACAGACCCATTAAATACAGGCCTTACCTATTAATTTAGACTTGAATATGATTTACGTAGTCTTGGCAACACACGCATCTAACCTCAGACGTCAATCGTTAAACGTCAAACTTATCCGACAAACTTTTCAACACTACAAGATGTTGAATAATTTTGCAGTGCCAACTTCATATTCCAGGTAGTAGTGAAATATATCTCAGAACATCACCATGTATAAGATATCATTATATCTGTCGCAAATAACTTGTATGGTATAAATTAAAAAAAATATGACATGTGCTTAAAGACATAACCTTTAAAATATACTTTTGTTATTTGCAATAAAATTCACCTTGCGACTTTGATAGGTGTATCAAACTTGACAACTAATGTCAATTCATTCAGACATTGTGTTATTTTACTAACTTTTATCTATGTTTACATACTTGTCTTTACTTACATTAGTTATATTTTTGTGAAAATCATGTACAAAGTTTATTCAATGATTTAATAATATGTACTGTATTGTATTGTTAAGATTACTGGCTGTATTTTTGTGAGTATTTCTGTCAATAAAATATTTTTTGTTTAACAGGTGCTATTTTTCTTCCCCCCACCTCTCCTTCAACCCCCTTCCTTTCTGGCGTCATTTTTTTTTATAATAAACGAATAATAACTATTTTCTAGCTGGGTCGACTTACAGGTACCAACATACCGACCATAAACCAATATAGACTGAGCAATTTCATGCTCTAAGTCACGGCTTCTCAACGGTGGGCCATGTGGCCCCCCAGGGGGTCACAGCATGTCTCAAGAGGGCCATAGAGATTTATTTTTGTTTTGGGGGGGCTCGGGCAAATTTCGGGAGGATTTGAAATTTCTCGTGAGCTTAAAAAAAAAGTTGTTTCGGAGATATTCTGGGAAAAAGTATACCAAATCGGGGATTTTAAATTCCTCGGTGAGCTAAAAAAAAAAAAAGGTGTTTCGGAGATATTCTGGGAAAAAGTATATCAAATCGGGGATTTCTCGGTGAGCTAAAAAAAATATCAAACGAATGGGGGCCACAGAAAAATACGCTCCCAAAAAGGTTGAGAAACAATGCTCTAAGTAGTCTATCTATCAAGTATACTAGTTTATGGTTGAGCTTATGCACTACCACCTTCATCCATAAATATAGTGGGCTACATAAACTAGTATACGCGGGCTATGATTTACGGCATAGGGAACCTGTGGCCTTTTGACTACTCTGGTGCGGCCTTCTGGCCAATTCTGTGAATTCCCGACATATTCTGACCGTAAATTCCTGTTTCCGGCCAAAGATTCCCTAGTCAATGTTTACTGCGGTCTTTTGTCGAATCAGAAAAATGAATGCGGCATTTTGACAAGAAAAAATTCCCACTCCTGGCATAGCCCCTTATATTTATCAAGCCATGTTGCACGACCTGGCAGCAGTGTATTAAGGCCGCTCATCATACCATAGACAATATATACTTACCCTTTGACATATGTCAAATCGACTTACGATTTATTTGCTATATTTACGTTAGAAATCCATGATTTAATCTTAGTTCATTGTGTTTATTGTTATATTAAACCAAATTAAATCTGTATTTAAAATAAAAATGAGGGAGTGGGAAGGAAAAATAAGAGACAGACTCTTTTTATTATAACATTTTTCAACAGTACAAAGACAAATGCATTCATTATTTTCAACAGCTTTTTTACGAAGTTGCTCATAATAATGAATGAAACCAATTTTGTTAGGTGAAAGGTTAAATGTGTTTAGCCAGACATCTCGAGCTGATAATGTTATTTTTTCATCTTTGTCTACTTCTTGGTACAGGTTTTTTTCCATCTTACCCACTGATGAGATATTGTCCATAGTATTAAACTGGATTACTGAAATCTAGTTTGTTGTCTCATGATGTTCTTTGATACATCCGTTAAAAAAATTATTGCTTACCAAACATTAACCCTCAACTATACCAACATGCTCCTTTTTGTCAAAAATGTTGATCGATTTTATAAAAACAATGCTAAATGAAACTTTAACAGTTGTTTGTTTGAAACACTCTTCCGTTATAGTACTAGCTAGAATTTGTACAACTATTTCTTTTTAGTTCCCAACAGCAGACGCTATCATGAAACTGTGAATACTTGCTAGTTCATCGACATTATTACTAGCTTGTCATCTGATACTCTTTAGTACAAATGTGTTAATTACTTCACTGTCATGAAAATGTTTGATACATACTACCGTGTTGGCAGTAGTAGGCGAATTTTGATGTGGAATTGCTCTAAACCATTTTCTTTTCATTATACTTCGGCCTTCGGAAAAGCAAATGTTGAGACTGCACTGTTACTAAGTAAGGATAAACTGAAGGTTGAATTGCATCCTGGAACACAGCACCACCTAGGCATCTGAAAACATCACGTAGAAAATCACATTAGGTCAAAAAATCAATTTCTATACAAAAGCTATTATTGGTTGTCATGAAATGCAGCAACTACCTATATGTTAAACGACACTAATTTTACAATTTCACATATCTATATCTTCGGTAAATAATTGTAATTGCAGGTGATAAGGCATGCCAACTAATTCATCGAATATTTTAAGATTTCGACTGAAGGTGCTTGGTGGAATTTCAATGTTAAATTGTAATCGTTCAAACTATGTACATTCTCACAGATTTTGTCACTAACGACCCGGGTTTCGCCTTTCGGCATCTTCAAGCGTTCAAGTGCACATAAACACGAAACATTCATTTACTAAGCGTCAGTTCAAGTTCATCCATGCACTTGAACGCCTGAAGATGCCGAAAGGCGAAACCCGGGTCGTTAGTGACAAAATCTGTGAGAATTTACATAGTTTGAACGATTCAAATTTCATCGAATATTGTTTTTCAATTGAATACATACACTTCTGTGTCCTATTTGGAATGCCAGTATATTTCAACTTTATTCGTCAACTTAATTTTAATATAATCCCTATTTTAATGCGAATTATATCATTAATACGACTCACAAAGCACATTCACAATATGAAAACATGTCTTCAGTCACAAATAATAGCATTTAAATTGAGTTCAATGTATGATTTTCACATCAAATGTCAATTCATAATCTACAAAATGGACGTTTAATATATTACATTTCTACATGTTTTAAACATTAATTACAACAAATCTTGACAAATATCAATGGTGGTAATTAAATGAACTGATGAAATAAATTATGAATTTATAATTTACGGCAATCTTTGACAGGCGTGGATGTTACTTCAACTAAATATCAATATTTATTTACCTTTAACGGGTATTTTGATGAATCCTTATAATAATAATCACTGAGCAACTTAGAATGTGTTAAAAAAACGATATTACGATTTAAAGAAATTATATAGCATTGCACGCAAAACCGTTTTCATAAGCAATATGGCGGCCATAGTGGCTACGGAAGAAAAATTATAACGACTGTATAAATAGGGTTGCCAGTCGTCCCGATTAACCGGGACTGTCACCGGTTTTGAGTCTTGTGTCTCGGTGTCCTGAACAAACCTTTCGGGACTCACAAATGTCCCGGTTTACGACCCACGCTGATTATTTGGGGAAATTGGTAATTGAAAGTCTTGAAAGAGCTAAAAAAAAACGAGTCACGCTAGTATTTTGGGCAAATCGGTAAATTCCTGGGTTTTTAGATTCGAAAGTCTCGAACAAATTTGGCAAATCGGACAAATGTCCCGGTTTGACTTGACAACCCTATGTATAAATCATTACATTTTGTTAGTGTAGAGTTGTTTTTGAAGAACTTTTAACTGTAGAATGATACCTAAGTAAACACAGAATACACTGTTAAAAAATCGTCTACTCAAATACATTAAATTCAACGAAAACAAACTTTTAATGCGCAGATACATAAAAGCAATCACTAGGTTTCCATACAAACTCTATGTAAATCGTTAGTCGGCAACAGACTCAAGACGACTCAAGGTCGAATGCGTGGCGCTATTTGGCCGCGGCTTTGGATGTAAGTGGTAATGCTTATGGCAATAAGATTTTTCTAATTTAAAAATTGTCTATTGACTGTTTTCCTTCTTAGCTCTTGGCCCTGTTGGCAGTTTTACTGGCCGTGATTTTGGTATCGTTGTGTTGTCGTTTTGGAATTGTGAAAGAAATTAGCCATGGCATCCAGTTGTTGCGGAACAAAGAAACAAAAATTAAATAACGTCAATTGTTTGAGCAACGGTATCGAAAAAGAAATGAACGGCTTTCAACATGAATCGGTTGCACTTTCGGACATGTGCTATTTTTGTTTTGACGTACTGTACTCTCAACTTCACAGTATGGACCCTCCTCAGACACCAAACTTTACGAACGATGCATAGTGAGCAAAATCCTTTGTTATGTTTCAATGATATATGTGTCAGTCGGGCTGTGACCCAAAAAATAATCTCAGCTATTAGTGTTTTTCTTAAATTGCGTCAAACCTCGTATATATTAATGTAGGTTGAGTAGAACTCGATTCAACTTTGACAAGTGCATTCACAATAATGTAACGAACATAGCAGTTTAAACTGAAGTGGTTAATTTGTTTTTTCGTTTCAGATACCTAGTGTTATTGTTTGGGCTACACAATTTTTTTAGATGTCTACAAAAATTGTTAATCCACTCTAAAGGGAATGTTTCGAAAGATATAGTTTGAGTTTTAATTCTTTTGTTTTTGTAGCCCTCTCTTTGTAACATGGAAAATTGGTAAAGAACACAGACTACGTGGGTGTATCGGAACATTCAACGCAATGCATCTTCATTCAGGTAATCAATATTAAAGAAATGACAACATATTATTTAAATTTACAACAAAAATGTTCAGCTATTTTTAATACTTCAAATAAATTGAACTAATCATTTAATGTTTTTATCCTTTCATTTACCATGTGTGCTGACTACTCACTTGATTTTGGATAAATATGCTATACAACATGCTACTCTCTTTATACCTACTTTTATAAAAATGCTGCTCAGTAGGAAATTAAATTACAAATAAGCAAATGACAAATTACCTTACATGGGAATCAGGTAAACATAATTTATACAAATACAATATCAGTATGAAAAAGTCAACTCATCTCGAATGGAAGTTCTTAGAACAAACCATAAAGCAAATGGTGTTGAATTTTTGTAAAAAATATTTCATGATTCGCATGAATTGTCGTGTTTCCTTAATGCCAATATTGGGTTTTTTTTTTTTTGATAATTTCGTATCCGCAATCAAGCTTCCCAGTGAATTTCATTGATTGATTTAGTGAATTTTCGGAAAGAAAAAGAGTAGCATGTTGTGAAGCATATTTACCTGTTTTGGTATTGATTTATGAAAGCGTCTGCCTCATGTGTAATGTTCTGAAATTTAAAAACCACGGCAGCAATTTTTTTCCACTCATTCTGTAAGTATTAAAGAATAACGATTGACTGGGATAAATGTGAAAGTATCTAGCTTAATCGAGCCTTTAAAAAATGGAAGAAGATTATAGAGAACATTACTTTTTTCTTCCATGTAAACATTTTTTCAATTGAATCTTAAAAATAATTTTCACTATGGGTCTAAAACAGGGGTCGGCAGACCGAGGCTCTTTACATATCTTCAGACATATTAACTCCTGAAATTATCACAGTTTTTACCCTAAAATACATGTATATATATTGTATATCATAACTTTGATGACGTCCTGTTTCCTTGACAACTTAGTTCTTCTCACTTTACGTCAAGTCTGCTGATCCCCCGGTCTAGGACATTTGTTTTATTAACACTTTCCACTTGAATGTGATAGCAATGATTTTCATATTATAACCCCTTGAATTTGAGGGCGTCACTTATTTATTCGTCAGTCATTATCAATAACTAATTAATTGCTTATGCGGCGTAAACAAAAGTAATATTAAAAGGTATTATATGTCCAGTTTTTGTCAAAATTGAGTTAACATGTACATAATGTTTGTCTGCATGATATCCTAATGTAAAATTATTGTACATTCAAAGGGTATTTGAGAACATATTTTATCATTAATATATATAAAACATGTAAGGTAGACAGTAACTTCTTTTACCAACAGCATTGAAAATTTTTACTGTTAGTATAAACACATGTTTTATGTCCTCATGTAACAATCTAACGAGAATAATATTGTACTTGTATGAAGTAGTGTTTTGGATATTATATTGTAATAAAGTTAAATTCACTTATTTACAAATGTTTATCCTGAGAAAATCTTACTTTGAATTTTGACATCTCCTTTTTGAGTTCATATGTGAGGTCATTGATTCCGAGAAGAGAATCAAATAGAATTTTTACTTATATTTATTGTTTAGTATAGATTTATAATGTTGCCGATTTAAAAAAATCAACACTCACCTCTGGCTTAAAATGGGTGTGAAGTCACGATGGGTAGTGATGGGTATAATACTGAGTAGTCCTGGTATGATAGGGATTCCCTTGTTGATTTGTACAAATGATTGATTGTAAATAATATTCCTTTTCAGGGCTACGCGAGTACGCTATAACTAGTGCAATAAGAGACTCGAGGTTTCCTCCTATAACACGGGACGAAGTTCCACGCCTTATTGTGTCAGTCTCAATTCTTCAAAAGTTCGAAGAGGCCGACCATTATTTGGATTGGGAACTAGGTGTCCATGGCATCCGCATTGAATTTTTGAGTGAGAAGGGAAGTCGCCGTACTGCGACATATCTACCTCAAGTTGCCACTGAACAGGGTAAGACGTTATTTTATATATCAACATGCTATTTTTTATTTGCATGTCGACACGTACTTCCGAGGAACACGGTTCTCTCGTTGACTCCTTTGAGGAATGAGTTGTTTTTTCTAAATTAGGTTTTCGTATGTTTACTATTGATATACCATAATATTTAAGAGCATTTTTTTGGCTATCGGTCGATCTGGAAAAAATATTACTGATTATTTCAAGTATTTTTTTAAAAATTTTAAAACACATTTTTATAAACGAAAAAGTTTAAATGAATGTAGTGTTATTACTTTTAAATAATTATCTAGATCAGTGGTTTCCAACCTTTATGTTACTATGCCTCTCTTTGAAGAAAAAAATATCTTCGCGCCTCCCCATCATTTATTTCATATAGTAATAAAGACACATTTTAAAGGGTAAATAAATATTTTGGACAGTTCGCTTTTCCCTTTGCAATAGTCCACGTCTCCCAGGCTGGAAATCGCTGATCTAGATGCTATTACTTCCAATTCGGCCCGAGATGTGCGCTGCTCATATTGATTCTAGGAAGGGAATCAAACTCAAATGGAATTTTACGCTCAATACTATATGGCTACTATTTTGTCTATGAATATTAAGCCTATGAAATAATGTGACTCAAAAATCACTGATAAAAGGGTTGATTATTCATATATGAAGAAATAAAAATTATTCAATAAAAAATAATAACAGCATTAGATAATAGATGAAAAAATACTTATCGCGGGGTTAAGATTCCATATTATGCCATGTCATGTTTTTCCATACAAAAGTTTCGAGGGTATATAATATTTTTTTTAGATATACAGTGAAACCTCGATTCTACGTTTTTCAAGGGACCGTGATGAATGAACGAATAATGCGGGAAATCTTCAAATAATACCAAAAAATGTTTAATTTTCTAAAAACTTAAGTATTTATGTAACTAAATGCGATGTAAAACTATTTGAGCGAAAAAAAAATATTCCCCAAAAACAGTCAATCGGGAAAATAATTGGGATGGGACGATAATATTTAGATGATAGATCGAGGAAATCAGTAAACCGGGGTATGATAAACATGGAATTATTAAATATTGTTATAACGGGGTCGTTATTGTTAAACGAAGATAACGAGAACGGTAGATCGGGGTTCCACTGAAAAAAACGCAATACGAAATGCGAGGCAAAACTATTTATGAAAAATATTCAACGAAAACGGTCAATCGGTATAATATTCGTGACAGGACAAAAATATTTAAACGGTGGATCGAGAAAAACGGTAAATCGGGGAACGATTGTTCTTATGGGTGTTTGACCGGGACTATAAAAAATAAACGGTCCATGCGGGAAAACGAACAATGCGAGAACGGTAGATCGGGGTTTCACTGTACAAGTAACGAAAGCATTAATAATCTTGATTCAATAATCAATTGACCCTGTGGAGAATGTTTTCTTTATTACGTGTTCAAACTACGTCAACAAGTTTAATTTTTCACTGTTTCAAGAAACTTTATATAAAAATATTCATGAATATCCTGACCAGTTTTTTATTTTTATTTCTTAGCATGTTATTAAATATTAACTATCCATTTTAGTCACAACGTTTTGAAATTAATAATAAATTATTTTCAGGCTGGGACCAAGTGCAAACAATAGACTCTCTGTTACGCAAGGGGGGCTACAAGGCGAACATAACGTCAGAGATGAGACGCAGCATCAAGCTCACCCGTTACCAGTCAGAAGAGGTGACGGCTTCTTACCAAGAGTACATGGATCAGCGCTGCTAGCGCCACGCCTGGCCTCGGCAAACAGCCAACGATCAGTCTGACGCCCTCTGCTCAAACAAATCTCGCAGTAATTCTCAATCGGAGATTACTAAACGTCTTCACAATCCGACCAGAGTTTGTCACTCCCGCAGCAGTTACGGATGCAATTCTCCGCATGAAAAAATTGCACACCGAAGTGCCGAATTTCGAGACGGTTCGGCAGCCCGCAATCACCTCACTCGTCCGCCCGCCGCGCACAAAATTAATTCCCAGGACAGCTATCAGCGCGGCAGGGTCAACCTAGATAAGAAACTGTTGGATTCTTCGAGTTTTCCGGTATACAGAACCTCGGATGATTCTCTTTTTTTGATGTCGCTGCCATGCAACCGGTACGGCGGCCACAGGTCTTCAGACCTTAACTCTCCCGTTAAGACTTCGCGAGAAAAAGGAACCGGCTCGCCCAATCGATTGGTGAATCCTCCGTGGTCTTATTCTCGAAGCAGCAATCCCTGGTAATGTTAAATCGACCGGGCGGCATCGTGAAGTGATTTTCCACGCAGTTATTTCAAAATTAAAACGCAAACAGTAAATAATTTGCCACATTAAAAATTTAAAAACAACTCAAAATTTCAGCTAATCATTCCCTTTTATATTTTGTGGGACGTTAAGTTGACTGAATCTGAGGATATACTCTCGTATTGAATGTTGTACCTCGTGCTATGAATTAATTAGGGTATCCACCTTTCAAATTGTTAGACCTATTAGATAAGATATTTTAAAAGACTTGAATCAATTTAAATGAATTAAATTTTATAGAATTATAGTGTGATCGTAACCGGAGAAGAATCGATCTTATACGAATATTTGAATCTGCGATCGCAGTCGATGTAAAATATAATGAGTGAAATAATCATCGACGAATGGATGAATCAGTGAAACAATGCGACCGTTCATCGCTAACGCTCTCATCTGCGAACTGGCAAAGTAGAACTTCTCTAATAGAACGCCGGATCCGAATGTGTATGTAAAATTACTTTAAGTGCAAATATCTCTAATGTTAAGTGCCGGTCTTGTGTTCATTTCCGTTTCAAGCATTGCTAGTGTGAAAAGGGAAGGCGGTCGCGGATGATCGTCGCGTGCTGACACACTTTAAATAAATAAGAAATGAGAGCTTTTTTGTGCACGGCATGCATGGCGATAATCTTATCGGACACGTTCATAATTCAATGTGATCTCTCGTATATAATGTTTAAAAATGTGCATTTGTACTTCTCGAATTTAAAATGTTAATACCATTTTCAAAACTTCCAGATTTGTTTTTTGACGAAAGACGCTCAACTGTTTCAATGTACACCGAGAATGCCTAATATTAAACTCCATATTTATTATGTCATCCAGGTGATGAAAAATCGTGAAGTTCTTTATTATCATTATTGAACATGCAAATTATTTATATCTCGTTGATATATCGAGTTTACTAACATGTTCATTTAAAAAACCTTACAGCTTTTGATTTTGTTTATTATATCAGCTTTTCCAATAAAATTATTATTGTTAATTTGTGTATTTAAATGTAAAAAAATGACAAATAAATTTTAACAGTTAATTCTGGAAATAAGCTATTTTATGCTGTCTTTTATCTTTTTTGTGACACAGTGCAGATATTTGACACAAATGGCATATTTTAAAGGTGCTTACTGTTGATTCTTGGATGAAAAGCATTGTATTAAAAGAATAAAACTCCCTTTAGTACTAATTCCACATCTTTTATTAAAAGTAAGAATTGGTTTCACTTACCTCAAGCATCGTGAGTGAAACTGGTCTCAATCTTAGCTGCCGCTTACTGAAGCTTAGATGCCGTTCATATTACACCAAGCGATTATGTTTGCTTCTACATACTGATACAATTATGTTTGAATTTTGCAAAGGTATAAACAAATATAATACCTTCATAATATGCGTAAATCTTGCTTAAAATATAAACATTGTCAAACCTGTTGTATCAAGCCCCAGTGCTCGCACAACATACGTGGAATTTATAAAAATTGTGCACCGGTGATCGCGCGGCATTCAAGTGGTTAATCCTTTGAGTAATGAACTAATTTATTTTTGTTTATTTGGAAAACAAATAATAAAAATAATGTGACTGCCAAATATCACAAATATATGTTTTTATCCATATGTGAAAAAATCGTGACAATTCAATTAAACGCATGAGAATGACAATAAATACAGTGGAAACCGATCTACCGTTCTCGCATTGTTTGTTTTCCCACATGGATTGTTTATTTTTCATAGTCCCGGCCAAACACCCATAAGATCAATGTTAAATAATCCCGCATTAATCGTTTCCGATTTATCGGTTTCCTCAATCTATCTCAAAATATTAAGTCCCGTCACAATTGACCGTTTTCGTTGAATGTTTTTCATTTCACTCATAAAAATAGTCTTACCTCGCATCTTGTGTTTTTTTCTAACTCAAAAGTTGAAAATAAAATGCCTAAATGAGGAAAACTAGAACTCTAGAACGCTGAGAAACTGAAAACAATTCAAGACGTTGGAAAAAATCCAGGAGAAAAACGAGTCGACTCAGAAATGTACGCGATTTTGAAGGGTGTTTGTTAAAATCTAAGTGCCAAAATGCAAATAGGCTACTTACTTTGTTTTAAGCAATTTAAAAATATATTTATTTATTCTTTAATAAAAAAAAAAAAGTTTTTTGAAAATTAGACATTTTTTGGGTATTTAACCGGATGACTGCCACAGACGAGATATCTTGTAAAATTGTCTGTGCACTACACGCCAGAGACGAGATATCTCGTAAAAACTTTGAAGCATACTTTCCTTCAAAACAATGTTTCTGTTCAAAATGTTTTTCAATAGGACACACCCTGACATCTCCCAAAAACATTTTACCATCATTTTAAAGGATTCCTACATCGATTTTTCGTGATTTTTTGAAGTGGTTGAAATGTCACTTGAGAGATGTCGATAGTGCAGGGCTATACCAAATTTTTATGTTCACCGCACGGGGATTACCTTAATTATTTTTGAAATTTGTTTATAGTTCGCGGTCATTGACCTTTATACGCGACAGTTTTTTTCCCTTGAGTTTATTTCAAAGATTTCTTCAATTTTTAGTGATTTGTCAACAGTCTGCAGTCTTTGACTTATTTACGCGACAGTTATTTTTCTCGTGTTTTATTTGAAACTATATTTGATTTCTTCACAAATTACGTATAAATTACATTTATTCACTTTAATATTGATTTATTTTCAATATATTTGTACTTTTTGTGTTGTGTTTTGTATAGACATTCTAGTTTTCTAGTTCGTATAATATAACAAACATTTAATTCATTCCATTGTATTCGAAATACTTAGTGAAGCGTCCTAGTGAAGTGTTTTCATTTGTTAATTTATTATTGTGAGTACTTTTATTATTATTATGACATTTTTTTTGTAATAAATAAATTATTTGTGTTTCGACATATTATAAATTAGTTAAAACATGGATTTAGAACATTTTTTAAGTGAGCTACAACAAAACCGTGGAATCACAATCGAGTCAGATGAAAGTGATGTTGAAATGGAAGATATTACTGAATATGAAGATATGCAATATTTCTCACGGAGACTAATGCAGTGGAAAGATACAACAGTTGACGAAATTTATTTATTCTTCGGAGTTTGTATGCTCATGGCTGTAAATTCCAGAAATACAATAGAAGACCATTGGTCGACTGATCACTTTTTATACAGTCCAATTTTATCTGAAACCATGTCTCAAAATAGGTTTCAGCTTATACTCAGAATGCTTTATTTTTGCGATAACAGACATTTTTGACCGACATTTTATTGAAAAAAAGGCTCCCACAGCAAAATGCGTCGTTTGTACGAAGAAACAATTGAGAAAAGAAACCAGCTTTCGATGTAAACAGTGTAGGGTGTCACTTTGTATTGTGCTGTGTTTTGAAAACTACCACACTATTGAAAATTATTAAACTATAAATATGTGCGCATATAGTAAATTATCTATCAAATTAAATCAGGATCTTTTTAGTGTAAAATAATGTAATGAACATTTGTACGATCTATACCTAGTATAATAAGTTGACAACCCTGACTTTAAGAGAAATTTTAAAATCCAATTATCTTCAAGAAAACCTGCTTTTTTGATACAGCAAAAAAAAATTGGTGAGTTTATTAATTATTTATATTTATGAAATTTAAAAAAAACATCAAAAATTTACTTTTTTTTATGCAAATCATAGCCTGCGTGCTAGGTACAGACATACTTTTTTCTCCGGCAGTTAATGGGTTTAAAATTTCCCACATTATTCGTTCATTTATTACGGTCCCTTGAAAAATGTAGATTCAAGGTTTCACTGTATTAGATAACACAACCTTTGGCTGCACATATGCAGCCATACTCTTTAAAGGTTTAATTAAACATTGGAATAAGATGAGAAAAGTTTTTTTTTTTTAAATACAAATATATGTTATTAATATCATTTTTTATTACAAATCATAAAAACTGTACATTTGTAGTATATTCAATAGCGGCTTGTTCATATACACTGGAGCTGCAGCACCCCCAAGAATATTTGATAAAAATTTTATTTTATTTACTTTTATTGTATCTATAATATTATACGATTAACTATTTAAAAGTGTGGCACGTATTTGCTGAGCGGGCGCCGATCGCTCCTCAGATGCATTACTGTATATTGTGCTGACAGAGTGTACAGTAATACATGATGTATTATACATCGAAGGAGCTATGCGAGCGCTCCGCAGCGGTGTTGCTCCTAGAATTTGGTTTGTCACTGTATGGCGTGAAGTGTATAGACTGGAAGGGAGGTCTCGCCGTTTAGTCAGTGTCGCGCTGCAGCTCGGAGCAGTGTCGTTGGGTGAATTGGCTGATTTAACGAATTTGCGCCCACGCAGTCGTTATCACTTTGCATTTTTACCTCTTTGTAAGTGTTTTACGCCCTTAGTTTGCATGCCAAGCTTTTTTTTTAAATATAACATCATTATTGAAAATTATCCATGCTAAACGCCTGTGTGGTCGAGTGGTCAACATCGTTGGCTACCGCTACGGAGGGCACGGGTTCGAATCCCGGTACGGGCAGTTTTATAAATTGATTTATGAATTTCTGTTCAAAGGCATGGATGTATGTGATGTCTTGAATTCCCCCCTCCTACCCATCCTATCCTATGAACGGGGCGTATAGAGAGCGATTAGCTAACCACTAGTCCTGTCCTTGCCCTTTCCTTCTATTCCTACTCTCTTTGGAAAAAGAGAGGTTGAGCAACTGAGTAACAAGCAGTTCTCGTAGAAAAAATTCTGTTGAGATAAACTCCATTAGGAGTCCATATGCTCCATATTGGGAGCGGACATGGAATAAAAAAAAAAAAAAATAACTTATGCGATGTTCTTGGAGAATTGACGAAGCTCTTAAAAATTTTGATTACTACTCCAATAACAACTGCAGAACCTGAGCGTTGCTTTTCTACATTAAATATAATTAAAACTTACCTTAGGAACACAACTAGTCAAGGAAGATTGACAGCTATATCAATGCTTTCAATAGAAAAAGATATGATTGGAAAAATACCAAACTTTAACGAAAAAGTTATAGAAAAATTTGTCAATAACAAAAATTGACGAATAAATTTGCAAATAGCTTTTTCTTTTAATTGTTATTATTTTTGATATTTTAAATAAAATATAAGTAATATGGTCTTTTACTGAATTTTAATCTATCCACAGCACCCCCAAATATCATACCCACGAGCTGCCTCTGTGTATATTTTTTTAATAAAAATGAGTTTTTTTTACAGACTAGTTCGTATATGGTGCAGGTAAGTAGTATTTTTGTTGTGATACATTGATTTGCCTTTTCTGTGAAGACAAAAGTGTCGTCGATACTCTTCTCAGTGGAATAAAAGACGGTTTTTAACAAAAGATTTTTTTATATATTTCAATAAATAAATTACAAGTTTCACTATAAAAATGCATGTTCCTAAATGCGTCTACTATATTCTACTTTAATCAATTAAAACTGGGTTTTATTCATTTAAATTCATTGATAACGATTATTTTAAGACTTATCCCTCTGACTGATTGACTTAGATTAAAAAAACTATTGACAAAGTTAGTGATCCGACATCCCTGGGCTGGCACGCAATTCTATGTAAGTAGTCTGGCTTTTAAGTTTTTTAGCTTTCAGAATCATGCAATATCTATTTTAGTTATTTAAATACTATAACATTCAAAAAAATAATCCAATGCACAGCTACCGCTATAGAAAACATAGATGGTGATATTGGTATTTTATTTGTTGCAGTGCATTGGTGACTCATGGCAGTACATACATGCATTCCCAATTGATTTGAATGTGCTTCGATTAAATAAGTGTTTTGATTTTACGACTCTCCCAACTACCTCACCCAGAAAAATTAACAGTACCCTTTGTCCAAGCTTGTACACTATTAATCAAAACTATTTGGTGTCTGAAGAAATCTCAGCAAAGGTTGTGGAATCAATATTATCAGTACCCGATCTTCCGTTCTCGCTATCTTCCTTTTTTTCATTGCATCGTTTATTTTTTACTCAACCAAGATCGCGTAATAACAATGTTTAATAATTCCACATTAATCATTCCCCGATTTATCGATTTCCTCGATCTATCATCTAAATATTATCGTCCTGTCCCAATTACTACTCCGATTTACTGTTTTTGATATACAGTAGAACCTCTATTATCCAGACTAATTGGGGATGATGGTAGTCCGGATAAAGAAAAATCCGGATAATCGAAAAAATAATCATAAATGATAGGTAAAGACATGTATATTTAGTATGAATAGTTCTTATTTGTCTAGATTTACATATGGCTTCAGTATTAAATTATTTTTTACTAAGAAATTCTATTATTAAGCTGTTCTTTTTGAAGCTTCCAAATCGAAAATGCTTTTAAAACATATCAGTTGTTCTGAGTTACTCTTCTTTGCTTTCAAACCCCTTCATGGGGACATCTAATTAAAAAGCTTCAGAATGTGTATGACTGTATTTCTTCCTTAGCAAATCTCTTCTTCGTCTTTTCGATCTTATTCCTCCGAGGCATATATTTCTTTAATTATTTCGGCATCATTTAAAATTTTGTTCCTTAATTTTCTCAAAGTTGACTCATCTTAAGAGTTCCAACTCTGCTGCCATATAGCAACATTAAATTAAATTTATTTTCCTGTAGAAGTTGACAGCTGTTATATAATTATTTTCATCTGAGCAATAATTGTCATAGCATATGAGCGTTTAAATGTTTCCATTACACCCTGATTCATTGGTTGTATTACCGATGTGGCATTTGGTGGAATAATTTTTACCATCAACATTTCTTTGATCCGGCTTAAAGATTATATGGATGAGGATGGGACGGTGCATTGTCTAGTAATTATAATGTGTTATTCGGAGCTTTGATATTATTTCACTTCTGAAATAAACTGTTTTTCATATCATCATTTAAAAAAATCACTATTCATCTAGGCTTATTCCCGATGATCATATTCAACCGGAAAACTTGTGATATTTTTTAAGCATCTGAGGTTATTTGATTTCCCAATGACAAACAGTGGGAGTCTGTGTCTGCCAACACAAAAAACAAAATTGTATGCATTTCATCACTACGTAAACAATGATGGACACAATGTGCAACGCCACATGCAAATCAGCAAATTCGTAATTTTTTGTTTACAGATTTCAATCTGGATAATCGAAAATCCGGATAATCGAGGTTCTACTGTATATTTCTTTTTTCACTCATACATAGTCTTACATCGCATACTGGTTGCATGAATTTTTCTAATTTAAAAGTCAAAACTAAAATGCCTAAATGAAAAAAACTATAACTCTAGCTGAGAAACTGAAAAGCGTTGAAAAAAATCTTGGAGACGAACGAGTTTAGAATCGGGGTTTCACTGTAATATAATTCTTGTAGAACTATATACCATGTCGAGTTCAGTCAATCGCGTAAGCATTCAAATTAAAATATTTTTGACCTCAATGGAGAGCCAGGTAAATTCTAATTCTACTTTAATTTTAAATGATCAGGACTGGTTTCGCTCATGAGCATTATCAACTGACATTACAGTACAAAATGAAATTATTCCAGCTGTTGATTTTGAAAAAATCTACTGTCCTGCATTATCCGAAGCAGTTTAATCATTGTTCAGTTAAGAATTTTATTAATGCTACATTATAAATTATTTTGTAAAAAAATCCCAGATTTTAATAAAATTTGAATGTACCATTAGTTGCCACTTTAACTTAATTGTTCTTTGATGTGTTTTAAAATTATTTAATTTTAGTCAATTTAGTACCACTGATTAATATTTTGTATCTTCATCAGTAAATTATTTTCACTACCAATTGTTTGTTACACTCAAATAATTTCAGTTTTTTCTGTATAGCACTGTAATATTGTATTCTCTTATTTGACAATATTCGTCATGAGCGAATACTGATCATTTAAAATAAAAATGAAATTAGTACAAATGAGTATTTCATTTTTTGAATACAAGAATAGTATCTTGAGTCGGGTATTATTAATTGAATAGTCTCGTATTTACTTCCAATTGATTTTTTTGAAAATTTTAATATAACTCAATTATATCTTCCTCTTTCGTGACATTTCTTCTTTTCATTTTCATTTCTATTTTACGAATTTCTTCATTAATGTGTGCGAAATTACGAAATTCGCAGTGGATGATGAACGTTGCCAGTATGGTGTTTCCTATTATCATGTAAGGCAGCTTTTTGTATAGACCTTTGGATACAGTCTTATGAAACTCCCACAGTTTCTTAGTTTCCATATGCATTACAGGAATCCTTACAGTGCTGTACATATTGGCCAACTGTCAAAGGAAGATAATTGAAATTGTTTATAGTTGAATACACACTGAAGAAATGAATATATCAACAGTTGGGGATTGCAATCTCAATTAACGGTATTACAAAAATAAATCAATGAATGTATAAAAAATACTAAAAAAATACAATGAAATATAACTGAGGTTATGAAAAAGGCTAGTTCATCAATCCTGAAATCTTTTAATGTACAAGTTTTTTAAGTCTGAAAAGCACTCATATTTAAAGTTTGTTGGCGAACAGTCATGCAATATTTTGATAATGAAAAATAAGTATTTTCGACATCGGTATGTTGGTATTGCAATCCATACCAACAGCAAAAGACAAAATTCGAAGACTTTCTTAGAAAATTACTTGTATATTATATACATATTGAAAGAAGCGGTAAAATCTCTGTCGGTGTCGCTGTATTGGGATTTAAATCTTACTCACCATGTAATTAGCAATGGGCGCTAAAATGAATGGATAAACCACACCACACATGTTTTGAATAACCACCCCTCTAGTTTCTATGCAGACTGGACAGATGTCTTTCTCTACCAATATGTTTGTGGATATTACCTATAAATTAAAAACATAATTTTAGTTAGCGGCATAATAAAAGTCTTCTTTTGTTTTGCATCATTGTGAGTTTATTTGATGATACATCCTCAAGGCTTGAAATATTAGTTGATAAAGAAAGAATCAAAAGATTCAATATAAAATTGAATCACTTTGCTGATTCAACCTTTTGTGAATTAAGTATGTACAATCATACAATCTATCATTCTAGTGGCATTTGTTTGTTTTCCCACATTTATGATTTTTTTTAATTTATTCTATAGCCCCAACTTATCATACATATGAAGAGTGTTTAACATATTCTTTGCTAATCCCATACATAGGTAGTACGGACAGTGTTTCTCTAGAGACGCTCTCACCATATATGGTGCGGACGCATCTTAAAATAGTTATTAAGCAAAATAATCGCAGTGAAGTTAGGAATTCAAAAAAACAAGACTATACACACTCCATTAAGTAGTAACATACTAAACAAAAATGAATCATTGTTCTACTGTAGTAGGTGTTCATTCTAATCTGTTAGAGTGGGGTATTGGGACTCACTGCTTAGGTTTATAATTATTTGTAGATTGACATAATTCTCAATAAAAATGTTGTATTGAAAATGGATTTCCATGAAGTATCTAACGAAAATATAAACTCTGTTCCGTGTAGATGTTGCCTCATTTAGAAAATTTCATAATTCCATATTTTTATTGGAAATTAAAAATCATTATTACCATAAAATTTGAATGATTCAAATTTAATATTGAAAATCCACTAAGCACCTTCAGTCGAAATCTTAAATTAATATAACCATTATTGAGAATAATTACCATTCGATGATAAAATGAACCAAAGATTGTTGGCAATATCGTTAGTGGCATATAAGTAGCAAAGTGTCCATATTTTCCCAGTTTCAGTTTGTTACGATAGTGCATATTGATAATAAAGCCACAAATACCGCTCGCTCCGCCGAGAACCCATGTGCCAGCTTTGAATGCCCATCTGTTAATTTAAATGTAGTTATAACAAAATTACAATTGAAATGTCACGATAAGCATCTTCAACCCAGATTATTATGTAACGTAAGTTTGGAATCACTTTCCTAGATTGTTACATATTGAAATAAGAATTCATATTATTATTAATCAGGGGATTATCTGAAGTCGATTTTTATAAAGCTATCCTGATATTTTATACTTTTGTGTGATAGATCTGAGTTGTGTCCGCCTAATAGCTAGGTCACATCGGACGTCATTTACAATATAAAAATAACAGAAAAAAAGAGACTTGTTATCTGGATTTTTATTAATACCTTTGGGTTGATTCATTCGAATAAGCAGATTTCAACTATTGTATATATATATCAAAATTCTATATTATCTGTTACAGTGGAAAATTTTGTGTATTTTAAAATAGTTATTGACATATGTCTATGAAAGAAATCTATGGATCAAAGTAGAATTGGATGCATTCAGATTGCTTTTATTATCAATTCTTGAGAATTAACTACTTATTGGAATTTTACGTGGACAACAGTGAAAAAAAAATTGCAAATATTGGTAAGCTAGTTCAATGGAAATATCCGGGTTATCTGCATTCATAAGAATGAATAATAATTTTATTATTTCAGTAATTTATGCAAGAGCATAACATGCTTATAAAGTATACACAGTAATTTCATTTATAACCCATGGTTACAATCATTAAATTTAGAAAAGAAAATCATTCTTGACAGTTGTTTGATTCGAGGGAAAAATAGCATTCATTTCGTCATTCAGTCATTTTGGTAAATATGTTGCAGAAGGTGACGGATACTTACACATCTGTGTATGGTTTCCATTCTTTTACAAGATCCCATTGAAAATTACTGGCCTCATTATATGTCATCAAGACGGCATTTTCATCGCCTGCCTTTGATATCTCCATCTCGATTTATGTTTCTAAAATACAGACAAAAACCATAAGTCTAATAATGGTGAGCAGACACCGTCAGATAAAGAGGAGACAGGAAAGACTGTTGATACGTTATCGTCAGCAGGGTCGTAATATCGTTGGCTAATATCAGTGCTCAAGGGTTTGAATTCCAGGATGGTCAGTTTCATTTCACAATCGATGGATGGATTTCTGTATGGAGGCATGGATGTGTGGTGACTAAACATTCCTTCCACCTATAAAATCTCTAAAAACGACGTATCGGGAGCAATCCCTAGTCTCGTCCTAGCCCTATCGTTCTATGACCACTTTTTTCAGCGTGGATGTCCCCCCCCCATCCGGTTCTAAAAAAAACTGGATGTAGTGAGTGATTAGCTAACCGTTAGTTCTGAGCAATGCTCCCTCTAAGACAAGAGGTTAGTTGCGCAGAAAATTTCAAAGGCTGCGCGGACTGATCAAATATTAATTGATTAAATGTCTTGTAGTGGGCGCGCTCCAACCTGGAATGAGTGCGCAGGGTCTTCCCAACTGCTGCGCGGCCGCATTTAGAGGGAACGTTGGTCCTGTGCAACTGAGTAACAAGCTGTTTTTGTAGAAAAGGTGATGTTTAGATAAAATACATTACTAGTCCATATGCTTCACTTTGGAAGCGGACATGTATGAAAAAAAATGTATTAATATGTACTGTGTTTCATTTAATATTTTGCATTGACTATCTTATTTAAGTTATTTTTACAAACTATCATCTACTAAAATTGTGTGACATTATTTAAAAACAGCCCTTTTGTAAAGGCGTAGCCATCTCATAGTAGTCATGCAATGCATTGGGGCCCAAATTTTTACATACTCAATATAACAAATTGCACGGGGTAGCCTTAGGTGACGTTTGCACGAGAGCCCCAAATTTCTAGTTACACCACTGTAGACAGGGAGTTTTTTTTGAATGTAAAATAAAACCAATTTGATTAAATACTCTTTATAATTTATTCTTAAACTTAAAATATTGTATTATATAGAGCAGTGCTCCGCAACCGGTGTGCCACGGCACACTGGTGTGCCGCGAGGCGATGAAGGGTGTGCCGCGGTGCGAATCTCTAATAAATGAAAAAAAAAACAACCAGTTTGGTCGATACTACAAAATATTTTGATGACACTATCACAGAGAAGCAGAAATAATTATTTTTTGGTTAGAAGAATATTTTATATGTACAGTCTGCGCACCTTGCGAAAATTTAATTTTGTATTCTAAAATGTCATTTAAGAGTAGAGATGAATTATTTCTTTATAAATATCATTACAAATTTGCCTAAGCATGTACCCATATCTAAAATATAACTTCTTCATTTTAATAACCGATGCTGAAAATTCAACTGAAGTGGGAAACTTACAAACTTTTCACTACGTTGGTGCAGCCTTTTAACTCATTATTTTTTTTTTGTAAATAAATCTGAATAACCTGAAAGTTTTCTTTTAAGATAATCTCCATTAGGAGTACATGTGCTCTACATTGGTAGTGGACATGATTATAAAATATCCATATGGTTCTTTTGTGGTTTGTATCATATATAAACACAAACTAATGTAATTTCCAGTGTTGAAATGGTAAATAAATAGGTACCAGGTCGGTCATTGATTTCTTTCCTATTTTTTTTTGTATCCGTCTGAAGTTAAAAAAACACAACCTTTAACAATTAAATCGATAAAAATGACGTTCAAATTAAGTTTCAAGTCAAAAAAGTGTCAGGGAGATGCCCTGGCTGATTTTCAGGTGCTAGGTCACCGACCTAGCCCAACTTGGCCCCACTACACCACTGGTAATTTCTGTATATTATGCAAATGCTCACTTGTGGTGTGCCGTGAAATTTTGGAGAACAAGTTGGTGTGCCTAGGAAGATAAAAGGTTGCGGAGCACTGATATAGAGTACTTGAATTACACAAATATCTAGTATATAGTCTCACATTTCTATACATAAACAAGACAAATGTTTTATTTTAAATGAATGATGAATCTACTATTATAAATCGGGTTGACGGACCGTATTTATTTACGATTTACATTCAGTTAGTATTTTCATTGATATACAGTTGTAATTAATTGTCAGAGTGATCTACTTTAATTCATTACCTTTAACTGAAACGAATTCAATTTATGCCGCACGTAATTATGAAATGTCAAATTATTTAGGTTATATTATATCATAAATAATTATCTCTGATCATAAACTAATATACTTTGGTTATATTTTGATAAAAGACAATAATATTAATAGAATGTTTACTAAAACTGATAAATGGATCAAAAAAACACATTTGTTTAATAGTAAAAAAACATATTAAAAATGCCAACGGTATACACAATGCCTAAAATATATTTTTAGAAGAATATAAATGTAATAAAATAATAGTGAGAAGTGATATTATTATGATAATATAATTTAAGTGGTATAGCAAGCTTTCTATCATTTACATTAAAACGCCGGCGCAGACGAAAGAGGACGCGTAATATTATAACATGATGAATTGATGATTGGAAAAAAATAGTAAAATAGTTGACCAATAAGTGAGAAGTGGAGGCTTTTTTTCACAAAAAAAGCACAGGATTTACTTAAAGAAGATTTATGTAATAATACAATATTATATACACATCTATATTTTGCACGACTACTCTCTAGTGTACAGGTCTCTACTCACCTCTACTGACGTTGCACATAGTTTATGGTAAATAGTGAAGTGACATCTGTCAAAAGCGTTGACAGATGAAGTATATTTTTATATTATAAATATGGAACCTGTCACTAAAGATGTTCTTAATATGATTCTTCACGATACAGAAAATGGTAAATTATAATTTTAAATTATAGTCTATTGGATACATAAATATAATATGCACATCGATATACTTGTATTTCGTATGTAATAACATATTTTATATATGCATTTTGTTAGATTATTTAGATTCCGATTCTACTACTGAATACTTATCCAAATTGGGAAAGTGCACATTTGACCAAATTCTGTCGGAGCCGCTACGTTTGAGGGATGAAACAAAAACATTAACAGAACAAACCCAAGAACTGGCACTAACAAATTACCGAACATTTGTGGAGACAGCTGACTGCTCAAACAAAATATTGAAAGATTTCAATGAATCTAAAACACATCTAGATGAATTGATAGAAAAGATGCCGGTTTTAATATCAGAATGTGAAAACTTTGCCTCTGTTTCAAAAAACATCATAAAAGAGAGAGGGTAAGATATTTTTTGTCTCGAAGCCGTCACATAATTCTTCATTCAACTGGTGTTCAGAACTCGTCTATTGTAAAAAAAATAAAAAAATATTACTTTATCATGAGAACTCAAAATAAGTCGTGTTTCAAAAATGTTCTTTTTTATTCATATTATATAAATTTTAGGTTCAATGATCAAATTCAATATCAGAGTGATCAACTACTGGGTATACTGGAATTGCCTATTTTGATGCAGGCAGCTTTGAATCAGGGTGACTATGAGGGTGCACTAGATCTATTTACTTACATAAGAAACCTGTCTAGAAAGTACAATGATTTGCCTGCCATTCAAGTATGTTAAGTTGTGTAATAAAGATATTTTAATGAATGTTCTTACTAATGTGTAGTCAATATGCTAATGGTTTTTTAATTTTTTTGTAGAACATAACATCTGAAGTTACTCGTTTGTGGTTTGAAACACTTCATCATCTTTTCAACCAGCTAAGATATGATCTGCCATTACCTCAGTGTCTACAGGTAATCGTCATCCGCCCAAAATGTTGGTTTTTGAACACTTTGATTATTGGATTGTAGTTTTTGCCTTAATTATCGTAAATTCTAAAAAAATGTATTCGAAACCCTTGGATAGTCATTGAAAAATCAATATATTATTCAAATTGTTCAATTATGATTTGAAGTCTTGAAGTTATATGATAAGGAGTCAAAAATATTAAACTTGCTATTAACCCTTCGAAGAGTATAACTGTACCGGTACGATAATTTTTTTTTGTCATCTATTATTTATTGCCATTTTCATATTTTTTATTAAATTATTGTTATTTCTTTATGTTGATACTACACACATCTATCAGTGATTTTTGGCAGTCACATTTTTAAAAAAAAATTAGTAGCCATATAATGTGGAACGTAAAATTTCATTTTGAGTGGATTCTTTTCCTGGAACCGATATTAGTATAAAGCTACAAAGCCCACGGATGAAAGCAGAAAAAGATCTATTCCCAAAGTTTTAAGTAATAGCTTCTATAAAATTATTTATTTTACTATACATTTTAAAGATTTAAAATTTTACATTTTTTTTTAGTGAGCTAAAATAAAGAGTTTCGGGTCGGGTTCGGGTAACAAGTGCGGTATTAGACTCGGGCCCGGGCCGGGTTGGGCGTGAGTTTTTCGGGCTCGGACCGGGTAGTTTTGTAAAATTTTGGCCCGTGCAGACCTCTAATATACGCATATCCCAATATTCGGCATATGTATAAACGAATATTCACTATTAATAAAAACACAATAATCCTTTGTACTTCATTCCACTTCATTTAATATGTCAGGACCGGTTTCGCTCATTACGAGCATCGTCAACTGATAAAAAATATAATTTAACAGTGCTTATTATATTTTTTATCAGTTGACGATGCTCGTAATGAGCGAAACCGGTCCTGACATATTAAATAAAGTGGAATGAAGTACAAAGGATTATTGTGTTTTTATTAATATAATGCCTTTCCACCAAGTATTGACAGTGAACACCCTAAAAGTGAATATTCACTATCACTAAAATAACTGCCTAATTAATTCTTGACATCTTGGGTGTGAGAAGATAAGTCGTTTTTGGCAGCTGAGCTGGGATTGAGTTGATGTTTAATTTGAAAAATATTTTTTTACCAATAGGTCCTCGGGTATCTGAGAAGAGCAAATGCTGTGTACGAATCTGCCATTGATGACACAAACAATTTAAGTATTGATTCCGGTGTCTCGAATAAAATAAACAAAATGAGAAATGTGGGTGACGGATTGCAGCTGCACTTTTTGAAAGCCAGGGGTGCATGGTTTGATACAGCTCTGTCTGAAGCTACCAATGAAGAAAGTAAATATTCTTTTCAAATAAATTTTAAGCCTTGGTGGGTGAAGTGCTTCCTAGTGCGTTATTATTATTTTTTTATTTTTCAGATGAAAAACACCTAAGAAAAATTGTTGAGTTGCACAGGATACATTTATTTAATATTTTGACGCAGCACAAAGCCATATTTTTATCAGAGTCGCAAGGAGGGAAAACAAAAACGGATGAATTAAACGGAGCTGCTGCACTTTCTTGTTGGTTGAAGGAAAATGTATGTTCGTGTATTTAAGATCGTAGGTTTAATTTTACCCCAGCACATTCAAGCAGTTGTATCAGATAAGAGCAACTTTATCTATCGATTCCTAACGGCATCAAATTTGATGTATGTCTTTTCACGTTCTATTTTATTGACTTTCAAATTTTTTAAATTTCAGGTGAACAGATTGATAGCTATCTTGCAGCAATACGCATCGCAAGAAGATGAATCGTCATTAGAATCCTTAATCAATCAGTGCATGTATTTATGCCTGTCGTTTGGTCGAGTGGGTGCTGATATGAGAGCAGTAATGGCGCCGCTATTCAAAAATATCATAGCCAATGATTTTTCGAAAGCCCTCCGCAAAGCTGACAATCAATTCGAATCAGACATGAAGCATTACAAGTTAAACAACAGGAAGGTTACGCGGAAAGCTTTGCCTGACAAAGAACAGAATCAAAACTCCCCCCCGGAGAATCTTTTGGATTTTTATCCGCTGGCAGAATATTGCAACGGCTTGTTGAGCGCTCTGAATACTCTGCGGGTGGCCGCTCCTCTTTGTTTGGCTCGTCAGGTTCTCAAAGATATGTCACAATCGTTGACCTACATAGCCAAAGTGCTGTCGGTGTATTATCACAGAGAACAGCAAACATTTTCGCCGGAAGAAAAAGAAGTTTTTATCGCTTGTTGTGGTTATTTCACTGACGAGTTGATTCCGTACATTCAAAAGTGTATTTATCAAGTGTTCTCACCGGCCGCGTTGGCTGAACAACTAGGTATTTCGTTGGCGTCGATCCAAGAAGAAAACCTGTTAAACATGGAGAGTGATAAGATTTGCTCAGCTGTGACTGATGTGTTATCGTTGATGAAGTGATTAAAATAAAATATTCCAAAATATGTAAAATAATGAGTATATTTTTTAAGTATTCGTCCTTCCTTGACAATCTTTTTTTTTAACTGTGCATATCACTCTATATGATAATCACTAGATAATATGAGAATATGGTTACAAAGCAATGCTTCTAAGATTCCTCATCACCCGCCAGTATTGCTTCCTTTTATGACATGCCATTCTTTAGTTCCGGCGTGTAAATTCTATGAACGATACCCGGCAGTCATCCAGAAGGTCAGAAGAAGATGCAAACTGGTCTAGGGCTCTTTGTAAGCGGCCACAGAATGACAAGTCTTTAACATTATAAAAATAAATATGGATGGACTTGATTTCAAAATTCTTACAAATTTTCGAAATTAAATTTTGTTGCCTTCCTGATGACACTTCACAATGCTAATCTTACAATTAACCCTCCAGAGACGAGAGCTTTTTTTCGATAAAAAAATATTTTTTAAGCCATTTTAAGCAGGGCTGTGGAGTCGTTAAAAAAAAACACGACTCCGACTCCGACTCCGAATTTGACTCCGAGTCCGACTATGACTTGACTAAAAAATGCGTGCATATAAATGTATGCACTTCAAGTAACAAAAAAAATATATCGAATCTACTTTTTCGACATGAGAAAGAAAGAAACAACAACTTTTGCGCGGACTCATATGCAGTGGATCTTGGTGACTCACTGGCTCGGCGTGACTCATGACACCTACACGTTTAATATTATTAAGCTATATCACAATAATTATTACGTAACTCAATTTTCATAAATTTCGTGAGTAATTTTTTTTTTTTTTAATTTGCATTTTTTTTTTAAAGTAGTCGGAGTCGCCCGTTTTTCACGACTCCGACTCCGACTCCGACTCCGGCCAAAACACCGCGACTCCGCGACTCCGACTCCACAGCCCTGATTTTAAGTCACGGATAACTTTTATTTCTAACAAAAATTAAAAAATATATAAAATGCAAAGTCGTTGTATAGAAACCCCGCATGGCTGTATGGTCATGCTCATCCTTATATTATCGTGTAATATTTTGTACGGACAGTAGTAAGGACTAGGATGACTGTATGGGGACACAAACATTCAACGTTGAAATATAGCTAAATGTAAATTTGTTAAAAATATTTACAGTTTGACCTCTTTAGATCAACATAATTTCAACACAAATATATTAATTAGTAAAAGAACTGTAAATAATTTTAGGTTTTGATAAAAAAATAATAATTAACAGTTTCAAAAATTCCATTAAAAAAAAAACGGAAATTCAAAAAATCGCATGTGCGTTTGGTGGTCGTTGCCGTCCCTGCGGCTGATGACTTACTGAAGTCTGTATCCTTTTTAACCAAATTTGAGTGAAAGCAACGATATTCAGGTAGAAAAATCATGATTAGTATTAATAGACAACGGTGTTTACTGTGACCATATGGTCACGCTAGTCCTTGGAGGGTTAAAGTTTGTAATTTGACGCCTATTTAACATTTATTTCACTGTGTTCTTAGAATTTCTTTAGTAATTACACAAATCAAATCAGACAATACTTCCATGAATAACATAAGGGAAATATCTCAAACATAAAATAAACAATCAACATATAAGAGTGACGCACTTAATAATAAGCCTGTGAATGACGCACTGACAGCAGTGTTCAGACACACGAAGGTGCAAGATTTTTTAAACATTTAATACTATTTTGATAATAGTAGTAACAGTAAATTTTTCAATGTTGCACAATTTTAAGTTTATTACAGTTTATAGATGTAAAATATTTTTAATGAAATACCTATGACCCCGTCTTGCAAAATAGTGAATTTCAGTTTTAATAACAGACATCTTAAATTTTATAAAAAAAAATACATCTTTATTGAATTTATCTCAGGCTAATGGAAAAGAATGGATTTTTACTTAATATTGTTTGTTTTCATACACGTTAATATTCGATTTTTTATCTATATGAGAAATTTTCAGATATGACGAAATTGGTGTATGCTCTATACACCAAAAAGCATCAATGGTTAAGGAGAAATTTATGCCAAAAGGCGTCAGTGGGTTATAGTGTTAATAATAAAAATAATGTGAATGCACAAAAATCAATGTGTAATATCTACACCCAAAGAAAAAATAATATTTCAATAAAATGTATGAGAATAGCAACAGATAAAAGGTGACGAAACACTTTGCCGTACCGGTAAGGCGATACTAATCAAAGGGTTAATATTTAAAAAAAGTTATGATGTGCCGCAACATCTTAATATGACTAATTTTATGAGAAGCAATATAACTTTTTATCACATGAGGTAAAGTATTTCAATAAGAAAACAGCCAAGAAGAATAGTCATTTAAAGCATTGGTTTCTTGGTGATTCTTGATCTGCCGTCTTGATTTCGCGCCACTTCGTAGAAATGAGTCAGTTTGTCGACTCTCCCCAAGGACGTCAGAAATTCTTCATCGTGAGTGATGATGATGAACATGAAGTTGTTTTGTTTCATTCTGGCCAAGACCATGTCTCCTAATGCACTGCACAGACTCGTGATGTTTTCTCTGTCTAGATTTGTTGTAGGTTCATCCATAGCCATAACACCGAATCTGGAAATAAATAATTAAAAATAGTTTGTCAGGTCAACGGGATTGGTAGTTCACGAGTTTGAGTCCCAGTACAAACTGCATTTTTTCAATTGATTTGTCAATCTCTGTTTGAAGGCATGGGTGTAAATAACGGTGGGTGTAATCAATCGTAAATAACGGGAGTAGAGAGAGCGATTAGTCAACCACTAGTCCTGCCCTGGCCCTACTCTTTCTGAAAAAGTGTGGCCGAGCAACTGTTGTCATAGAAAAACTCATGTCGAGATATCTCTATTCGAAGGCCATATGCTCCACACTGGGAGGGGACATGGATTAAAAAAAAGGTTTAGAAGAGCCGTTTTTAACTTTTTGGACCTCACAGATCATTTAACTCATTATTTTGAAATCTGTGGACAGCAACCTTTTTTGTAAACTATACTAGCATACATAAAATATGACAATGAAGAAAATGAAAGAGCTTAAAAGAATTGAGATCAATTGGCTCTCCAATGGATACCATGAATTTTTTTTGGAGTTTGCTTTACTTTACAATCAAATCTTTACAACTACGAAACTACTACGAAATCAAATATAGCAGTATTCTTTTATAATAAAAAAGCTGGTTCTGTCGTTAATTACCTGTTGCTGAAGGTTTCTGCTAAAGCCATCCGAATAATCAAACAAGCGAGAACTTTCTGTCCTGCACTGCATCGGCCTCTCATATCTATTTCCACATCGTTTCTTCTTTGGACCACCCTGTAAAGAAAAAAAATCATCAGTTTCACAAAGTGAATTACAGAAATTGTTGCACTTAATTGATGACTGATTTTGCGAATAAGCCTGACTTACCTATATTTGTAAACTTTTTTATTTCCGGTAGTGGTAGCAGCTGTATCTTCATCAGTTTTGATTTCTATATAGTCAATATCATTGCCTCTATAAATGTTTCTCCACATATCCCTAAAATTAAAGTAAATTATTGCCTTTTGGGGACCTAATAAATAGCACATAGTTTGAATATGTTGAAGTTTTTTTCAAACCTGATGATAAAGTTAATTTTCTCCATTTTCTTCTTGTGAAACTCCATAAGGCAGAAGTCCATGGCCACAGCGTATTCTTTTATATCACGATTGGCCACTTTTAGTAATTCTAGTTCATAAAACTTCTCTCTATATTTGTTTTCTACATTTTTATACATAGGTTGCTTGAGTTCAACATTTCCATGCCTAACAGATTCCTAGAAAAAACAGTCAAACGTTAATTGAACAATGGTCATTTGGGAATAACCATGTTGAATTTGAAAGTGAGTATAAGTTAAATTTCATGACTGTTATTTCACAGGTAGTTTAAAAAATTCTGACACTTGTTTTCCCTCTTTGAGAAGTATCTTTACACTATCATAAGATTATTTATAAACTAAAAATTGATTCTAACTCCTAACGTATAGATTACAAAATGAAAGATGGAGTTTTTTCCTTTGTACAGAATGCACCTATAATCTCTAACCCTTCCTCAAATTAATTATTTGAGAAAGGGATATGAGAAAGGTAAATCCCAAAAGAAATAGATTTTACCTTGGAGTTTAAGTTATGATGTTCATTTGTGATTAAAAAAAAAAAAAAAAATGAAACGGTACATTATTGACCAAATGGTGCATGTGCATCTAGTTAAAAATTCTTTAAAATGTTTCATGTGAATTTTTTTGATCATAGACAAATTTTGTTTTTAGTTTTACTATTGAGGAGGTGAAACCCTCAATAGACTCTTGTGCTACTACTGACTTTCCAGTTGTACTACATGAAGTGTAATTTTCTATTTTTTGTGCAGTATTATATATCATCAGCACGTGGTTGATGTTTTTCTATCTTCATCAAACAGCCTCACTTAGATATGCACAAGAATACAAATGCAAAATCCAGGATTTCTATATACCTCACTGACATTTTTCACTTCATGTGATTAATCGAGAAAGAGCAATATTTATAAGATATGAAAAAGTATTTCATAAACCGTGTTTTACCTGTAGCTGTTTTATTTCACCTTCAGTGCGAGCTTTGTCTAGTATAGCACTATTTTCATTTTCAATAAGAGATTTTTTCTCTCTCGACAAAGTGGCGTGATTTAGTTCCCCAATTTTTTCATCAATCTTGGCAATAGCATCTTGCAGTTCACTCTGCTCACTTTCACATAGCCTCAATTTCAAATTGTCATCCAGCTCCCGCTTATTGATCTATAAAATGAGTAAAGAAAATATTCAGTTTAACAAATATAAAACTAAGTTTTTTCATATTATGAGGAGAGTGTGGGACATGTAAAAATATGTTTTGTTTTAAACTGTCGATTGACTGTGTAATACCACAAAGCAATAACTTATCAGGAGTCTAGGGATTGTAGTTCTGGGATACCAGTATTTCAGCAGTTTATTTTAATACAAAAATACCAGTTTAGAAAATGGAAAATACTAATATTTCAGTAGGTATTACAATAAAAATGTTAATATGATAAAATTACATTTAATTTAAGAGAAATTTGCTACTGTTGGTCTTATTTGTTCGAAGATCCGATTGAGATTTTAACATTGGTGAACCAGCCTTTTAAGGTTATGTTCATTTAACGTTATAATAAAATAAGGGTTTTTATCAGGGCTGTGGAGTCGTGTAAAAAAAAGATGACAACTCCGACTCCAGCTTTAAAATAATTAACGACTCCGAGGAGATTTTTCAATAATTTCATTTTAACTTATGTATATGTATTTCATCAGATCATCTTTAGTTAGCCAAGCATGAAATGTGAAACACTTTGGCTTATTTTGTTTGAATACACATCATTAAATATATTTTTCAAAAAAAAATCGAGCCGTTCATTTTTCACGGCTCCGGCCAAAATACCGCGACTTCGACTCCACAGTCCTGGTTTTTACACTTTAGATATTTTTATCATGGCAGTATTAAATGTGAATTGTTGATATAACAATATTAATTTATTTGTCCAAAATTGCAATCACAACTAGCCGTAATTATAGTTATTATTTATTTTAAAGTTTAAAAAAAAGCACAAAAGCTTATGTCAATGTGATGAAAATTTTTTAATTGAAATATCATACGAGGTAATCATAAGATTTTTTTTCTAAGTCACTTAACAGTTGGTCTGTTTTTCGATGAAATAAACATTAGTTCTTTTAAATTTTTCAACATTATACAAACAATGAAAGGTTTTATGAAAGAAATCTAGTTACGGTACAATATGGTGCATGAATTCCAACATGGAAATAATCAGTGGTGTAGTGGGGCCAGGTCGAGCCAGGTCGGCGACCTGGCACCTGAAAATGAACTAGGGCGCCGCCCTGCCACCTTTTTGACTTATAACTTAATTTTAAAGTACATACATATTTTCAAAATACTGTTCATAAAATTTTATATCAAAATTGATCTACCCGACGGATTTTAACCAAAATAAAAAAAATAAATGAACACATGTACCGTGAAGAAATTAATTAATTAATTTAATTGCGTTGATTGCGCGTTTTTTTATTGATTTAATTGTTAAGACTTGTGGTTTTTTTTAACTTCGGATGGATATAAAAAAAAATAAAAAAATAATGAAGAAATCAATGATTGACCTGGTGCCTATTTATTTACCACTACACCACTGGAGATAATACAAGTTAATAAAAAATAGTAATACCTGCTGATTAGATATTTCATCTTTGATTTTGTCGATATTGGTCATTTGAGCGACAACCTTTACAGCGAGGTCATCTTTCTTTGAGTGTAGTTGTGCCAGAGTAATTTTTAACGTTTCCAGCTGGCCGTGGACGTTCTTCGATTTGTGGTCATCAATGTCATTGTTCAATGTACAGATGCTATTATTCAATTTGTCGAATTCCATGTGTTTTTTTCGGTGAACTTCAATCTCTTCCCTTAAAATATTGTTTTAAATAAATCACATCAAAGTAAGACTTCAGTTTGTGGTTAATTTTCAAATTGATTTCTGTTCGGAGGCATGTATGTCTGTAATTCCTTCCCATCAACCCTTTGAGTGGTGAGTTAATTTTTACTAAATTAGGCTTTTTTGTATATTTCGATAAGTTTTACCATTGATTTTGTTTATTGGTCAGTCTGGGAAGAATATTGAATAATATTTTAGGTGGTAAATATTTTTTTTAAATTTTACAATGCAGAAATATAAATTTACAAACTCATTTTTACTTTTCAATAATTTTCAAGAAGCTATTACTTCCAATTTGGGTCTAGATCTTTTTCTGCTTCTTTCTGTAAACATGTCCCGCTATACTGACATTGATTCCAGGAAGGGCATCACGCCGAAAAGTAATTTTACGCTCGTTTTCTACGGCTACTGATTTGTGTACAAATATTCACTTTTTTACAAAATTGTTTTGCTCATTTGCAACCAATAATAAAAATAATGCTTTCTCAAACCAGAATAATAAATGTGAACTGAAAGAAACAAACTTTCACTGCTTACTCTGAGGTGGAATATTAAAATTAAGGAAATGTCATGAACCTGAGTCGTGCAACGGTGTTTTTTTTGCTCTTTTCTGCCTTGTCCAATTCCAATTTTAAAATATCAGACGATTCGGCGAATGAAATTAGCTGAACCTCCGCCCTTTCAATGGCTTCTACAATGGTATCATACTGGGTCTGCAGGGAGCACAGTTCTTGTATCTGTAAATAAAAAAAAAAAAAAATAAACAATATCTTTGTCAGTCAAAGAGATTTTAGATGCACACTCATGCTTAATACAATTATATTACCTTTTCTTGAGCTTTTAGAAGTTGCTCCTGCAGTTTGTTTTTTTCTTCCCGGGCGGCTTGCAGTTTGGCATTATGCCTGTTCAATTTGGTTTGATTGGTTTTGATTGTGGCCCTCAATTTGTTAGTCTCTTGTCGGACCTCGCCTTGTTTCATCACAGCCGCGTCGAGTGTCAAACCATCGTCTCGGGTAACGATTTGCGACTCGAGTTTGGATATCTAAAATACATTGATCAATTCATTACTGTAATATCTTTTTCACGGAATCCATATAAGATAATATATCTTACATAAGTCAGAATGAACATCTTATGCCTAATCGTATACCCAGTGATGGCTATAATTACGATTGCACCATTTTTTTAATACCCCTTACTGTTTCATATGAAACAGAACGATGTCTGCTACCGATGAGAGACGTATAGATTCCAAATGGAGTCTATCTAAATAGAATTTGTTGAAAGAGAATTGCTTGTTTTTTAGTGACAACCTCTGTTTTATGTAGAGTAAGGATAGAATGATATGGCTAGGATAGGAAAAATTGTTAGCTTATCGTTCTCATCAAATTATAAATCCAGAGATTAAGATATCACCGACATCTAAACCGTCAAATACTAATTTATAAATCAATTTATTAAACTATCCAAACTGATATTTGAGCATGCGAACTGTTGTATTTCACCCTTTCTATTCACCTATCTCCAAGAGCCTTATTCTGTTCTTTTGATGAAAAGGACATAAGAAACTTTATACATACCTATGTTTGGTATTGAAATAATTAATTAATGCGTTCCGCGTTGTGTACATACAACAATGTACTAAGAGATCGCAACAAATAAGAACTTTAATCAAAAAAATTACATGAGATTTAAAAGAGTCGAGTGTTCTTACAATATTGGCGATGATATGACACGTCAAAGTACTTTTTTGAGTAGACCATAATTAATTAAGGGAACTTTTGGATACCCTCTCATATTTGTTACATATAATGTAAATTTTCACATACGTCAGACGTAGCATTGGTAATCTCTAGCAGTGCTAGATCCAGCAGTGGCATGTCAGGTAACATAGATGAGAGTGCAGAAAGTTTCCGTTCCGGTTCAGATATGGCCATCAACAGACTTTCAACATCATCTCGGGTTTCTTGCAATGTCTGTAACATAAAACGAATGATAAAAAACAGCTCACTATTCTCCGGGCAAAGTATTCGGCTGAAGGTACGCGTGAAGGAATTTGAAATGAGTTCAAATATTCGAATATTAACAAGAAAAAGTTTGAAAAAGAAAAATAACTATGTCTTCTTAAATTAAACTGAAAAACTATGGTTATTTTTGCAATGCAGAGGCTCCACACACGTTTTTTTAGTAAGAATCTTAAAAAAAATAAAATGGAAAAGGTGAATTTTAGATTTAAATCTATTTCGAGAACTGCATAGAAATATGGAGCCGGGCTTTGCCCCGGGCTACTTTAATTTAGTAAATACACAAGGAAAATAAAAACATATAGTAATGAATGTCAAACCTTCTCAGTTTCGTCCAATTTCCTTTCCAGGTCTGGAATTTCTTTCGTCTTCAAAAGATTGACCTTTTCATCGAGCGGCTTCATGCCGTTAAGTTGGTCTCGTAGTTCTTCCTTTTTAGAAAGTGAATCAATAACTGACTCTAAATCTTTTGGCACGTTAAAAATTTTTTCTTTTAATTCGGTGACCAACTCTGATACCTGCAATCAAAATTGATAAAGTTATCACAATATGTAGAATTTTTTGTTATTATGCACTCTTTTGAGAGATCGACAAAATTTATTATTGAAAATAGTCCTCACTTCTTGCTGACTTTCAAAGCCTCTATGGCAGAGAGGGCAGCATGGTTTATCGTCTTCCAATTTGTCAACAAATCTCTTTATGACGTGCTCCGAAGACGAAAGGTCACTCTTTTTATCCTAAAAGATATAAAAGTAGATGTGTTTATATATACATGTTAGGCATGGCAACTTAATACAAAAGATACATAGATGTGATTAAGAAAAACACAATATTCCTTTGAACTTATTTCCACTTTTATTTACCAAGATCAGGACCGGTTTTTCTCATGGCGAGCATTATCAACTGATAATAAATAGAATTTAACAGTGTTATTTATACAAAACAAATTTAAGTAAAACGGTGTAGCGTTGAAAAGAATATTCAAGATAGATAGTTAGTTCTTACATTTGAGATAATTTATTGCGTTTTCTGGTTAACACTTCAGGTATTTTAAAAAAATGTAGTCACTAATGTAACCCATCGAGTCACTCACTTGGATTTTCAGCAGGAATGTATACACAATAAAATGAATTACAAAAAGTCCAGGAATATGTCTTTAAAAAAAAGAGCCACAACTATTCATAAGCAAGCCATATTGGTAGAATAAGATCTTCTAAAAACACTGGCCTATAAAGATTTAGAATAACCCGAATGGAAATCGTGATAAAAATAAATTAATACATCATAATTCTGCCCACCTGCAATTTGTTTATTTCCCCTATAAGTTTTTGCAAAACACTTTCGAGGCTTTGCTTTCTACAATATTTGTAAAGTTTTTCTTCAGCTGATGTCAGTTCTTTTTTCTTCACTTCAATTTGTTCCTTTTGATGGTTCAGATTAGTTTCAAGGAAGATTATCTACAAATAAAAGATATGACAGTATCAATATTATTAATAAGGCAAATATATATTAAAGTATTTAGTTTTCCTAGAGCTATAAGATATAGTCGATAGCGATTTGCGCGATACACCATCGTCAGAACTATGTTCAAGTGTCGATTACGGCCTAAACAGCTATCATATTATAATTCTTGTAGAATTAAATACTTTGATCAATTGAATTGGTGTTTACAAGGTAGAACTTCATCAATCAATATTGCTGTAGCATATCAGCTCTCTATGTGGAGTATACGACAACTATACTCTGCCTCAAGGATTTCTTATCACTGGGTAAGCGTTTTGCTTCCTCTCATGACATGCCAACATCATTCAGATTCACTGAGTACATCTTATGGATATATTACACAATATAGAACAGTTTATTGTGTTATGTTATTGGATATTTGTTAAGTGAAAGAATAGGTGATTTGTATTATTGTATCTTTTTGTTTTGTTATTATCACAGAAGTTATTTCCAAAATGAATATGACGAGAGTGAAACTAAATCTTTTGAAGAGGAGTGTTGAAACAAGAGACCTTTGGTTAACTTCCATAACAAACATAATGGAATGCACCTAGAGCCAGAGCAGCAAATTCTCATAAATTCTCAAACGCAAATTCTCATAACCTGCAATCTCTAATTGGATGAAATGCGGCTGATTGTATGCAAAGCAGCCTATACTTAGGATTGTAAATAAAGTGGCAACATGAATCACTTACTTCTTTTTGCTTAGTTTTCAATGACTTGTTGAGGGTTTCTACTTCTTTCTTGATGTTCACTTCGCAAGTATGGAATGTCGATCTAAAATTTTTTTCTGGAATGTCTTTTCCGATCAGTTCGTACATTGAGTCTTTGTGTTTATTTTTCAAGCGCAATGCACTTTTTTGCTTATTCGTTAGCGTATCCTTCAAAATATTTATTTCAGCTAATTTTGATTGTTGCTTCTGCATACTGTCAATCTGCAAGTAAAAATATTTATCTAAAAGTTTGCTGCGAAAATTATTCAGTAACACTAAAAATGGCAGTCTTGTAGAGATTAACTATTTATTGAATATATAAATCATCCCTAAAACTTGTGTATTACTTCAAAACAATCGAAAACAAAAGAAACCTTACCGATTTCTAAGTAAAAAACAAGATTTCCTTACGATATCATTGAGTGTCTCCAATTCCTTTTCATGTGTGGTAACAGTTGCTTCATCATTATTTATCGTGTTTTGGCACGCTGTCACATCACATTCTTGGGATGTTTCTTGAAATTTCCTGGAAAGGGATTTCAAAATTAAAATATTTACATTGTGGTTCATTTTTGTGACGATCAGAAATTAATCCTTACTAATACACCGTGCTTAAAAGATCATTATGTCTTCAAGTTTCACTTGTTATCCATACTGATACTGATACATGCATACTGATACATTCTAAACTATGTTTCTTTGCTTAACGATATTCAAACTATTAAGCCGAAGGAAACATATTAGTTGTATTTTTTCCATACTTCTATTAAAGGTATTTTGCTGCTTGTTTTTGTAATAATTTGGCTATTTTTCTTTTAATATTTATAACTTTAAAGATTTCAACACACTTAACCTTCAATGGGAATTTATGTAAGAGACATAATAGTATGTTGTATGTTACAAACCTGTTAGATTCTTCCATTTTTTCCTTGATAGATTCCAATTTACCTTTAGATTCCGTGGCCTCTGATATTTCGGCGGTCAATTTAAACTTTTGTTTGTTCAATTTGTCACATTCTTGTCTCGTGCTAGATATCTTTTGTTTGTGGCGAGCCTATAACAAAACACATTATATAAAATACTCACATACCCACCTATTGCCGAAAGTTTAAAATATAAGCACTAAAAAGATAAAGATTTTTTTTTTTGACTTAGATGATAGATGAAATAGCATCACAATTTGTAGAGGTTGGAATATTTTGATCTGAGAATAAGATTTTCACATTTGACATTTTCGAATCACTTGAAAAATGAGAATTACCATTGAATCCCTACAACTGTCGACATTAGTTTGTAGCTGCCTTTCTTCACTGTCAGCATTAATCCTTGATTCCTTCAGCTCATTACTCATAGACTTGAGCTTTTTAGATATGAGGTTTAGTAACATTGTTGCGTCTGCATCAGTTTCTATACTATCTGGAGTTGTAAGACCTAAAACGAAAATAAGCCAAATGAATTTTACTTGCTGACTGTGTAGTGAGAGTGATTAACTAGCCACTCATCCTATCCTTACTGGCTCTCCTAGTCAAACTTTTTTCAATTATTATTTTTTCTTTTTTTTCAACACTTTGATAGCCACGGGATAGGGGCCACCGGTGACTGTCAAGAAAGACCTATCCTTGAATTGCTATTCCTTATACAGCGCAATCGTACTGTGAATTGGTTATATGAGGTGATTGAAAAGAAAAAATAATCACATAAAAAGCATTAAAACAAAGTAATCAATATATTTTCATCAAAGAATTAATATATTTATTGACTTGGCATTCACTTGGTAGAACTCCATTATAATATGGTAAAAATAGCAATGTATTTAGTTCTACAGTTTTTATATTTATTAGTTGACAGCTATTTCGGCTTTCGCCATCGTCAGAACATCGTTCTGACGATCTGCTTCTATTTGATAGTTCTGACGATAGCGAAAGCCGAAATAGCTATCAACTAATAGATATTAATTTTCTCTCTTCTTCTATTTTTTTCTCTCGATAGCATTGTGGAAGGCGGTCATAAAACATTGGCTGTATATACACAATGCTTGGTGGTGGGAAATAAATTTGTAGTACTATCCTTACTACGTTCAGAGCAAAGTTCCCGTTAAGGTGTGCGCACGCACACTTCCAAAAATGTGGTCGCACACAAATATTGTAAAAAGATGTTTGGATTTACTAAAGTTTTACTAAATTTTAAGTTATCTTTTTGTTGCCAAGACAAATGAATATTAGGTTAAGTATTGTGTTTTAAAGAAATATGCAAATAATGGGTTGACTGACTGGACTGGAATGAGATAAAGCACCAAGCTACCGGTTGAAATATTGTACAATATTCATGAACTTCATTGATTCCTAGAGTTTTTTTTAACAGCCTGATATGACGAATTGATTCACCAAGCGTCAGTGAGTAGGTCAGTGACTACCTACCTTCATACCCTTCGCACAATTTTGTTTTGCTGATTAACTGCACAAAGAAGTTGATGGTCCGCACACACAATATAAAAATAATAGGGAACATTGTTTGAGAGACAACCAGTTATTTGAGATAAGCTTTTTAAAAGTCTATATACTTTATATTGGAAGCAAATATGATTGACAAAAAAACAAAATAGTTAAACAATAATCTTACCTCCAAATTCCGCAGCTTTCATAAGCTGATCATTTCTCAGTGATATTTTATCTTGATGCTGTCCCTCCAACGTAAATAATTCACTCTTCTTCATTTCGTTCAACGATATCTGTTTAGAAACGTCACCCTCCATCCGTTGAATACTATTCAGATTCTTTCCGGAGTCTTCCAAGAGCCTTGTTTTTGAACGAAGATTACTCTCAAAAGACACTAAAATTATAAAGAGAAAATATCATCGTAGATATTATATTGTCTGTGGAAATTTTATCGATAAAAGTTTCACGTAATAAATAAAATTCACGAGATGAACACTATATAAAAACAACATAGTAACATTAAAAATATATGGTAGAAACCGGATCTATCGTTCTTGGATTTGTCGCTATTATATGTGTCGGTTAAACACCCACAAGAACAGAACTAAATTATTCCGCATTCATCATTCCTCTATCTATCATTGTAATCTCAAGACTAGTCATAAATTTAATTGAGTCATCAATTTTGTCCAAAAATTTTCATCCAACCTCCTCTAGCTGCCGTCATAGCTATCCTATATGGCACATTAATCGTGACTGTAGGTCTGAAAGAACTATTTTATTATGATGCCAGAATGTTTCCGTTATCGACTCATTGAATATACAGCTGACTGACCACATCACAAATTTTTTAATTTCCCTTCAAAATTGCACAGCCAATTTATTTTGTGCACATAACCTTCGGAAAATTTTGAGGCGAACCTTAAAAAATGATGAGTCAGGGCTTGGTGGATCTGTCGCATACTTTTACAGTATTCCGGTGGTGAATACATTAATTAATACTGTGATAAAATTTAAGTTAATTTTACCTATATCATTTTTTAATTCGTCATCGCTGCCTTCGTATAGAATTTTAATGATTTTCTTCAGCTCCTTTTGTTGTTGAGTGGAGTTTTCCATTCTATGATCAAAAAAATATTCATATTAATTGCAGAACGCTTTCAATACTATCAATGGTAATAAAAGATCAAGAGAAAAACAATCATTATATTGTGGATAATACTTTCATGAAATGGCAAAGAAATGTGTGTATTTTATGAAAATATTTTTGCCAGTTGCGGAAGATATTTTAATTTTTCAAATTAACTAACTCGTGCAGAGTTTTAACAAATTTAATATTGAGATTAAGACCTTTTAACGAAAATGAGGTTAAGGTAAAATGATAAAAACTGGTTTTTATCATTTTACTAAAAAAGCCCCACCACATGTTTAGATTCAAGAGGTAATTAATCAACAATTCCTTAATTGTGACGGTTTTGTTAAGCAACTGCAACCAAACCTCTCTTTGACTAACCTCGCTTTGGTCATTTCTCTTTCTGATCTGTATTGAACCAGATTGGTTTCTACTTTATTAATAATGGCTAAACGTTTCTGAATTGGCAATAATTTAACTTCGAGTTCAGTCAATTTAGTTTTAGCATTTGTGATTTTCTCTTCATCTGAAGCAATTTTTTTCTTCTTCAAACTGTACTCCGATTTCTTTTCAGTGAGGAAATGCACTTCTTGATCTGTAATATAGAAAATCAAGTATATAAACACTTTTTTCAGAATTGTTGCAGTTTTTCATTATATTAAAGTAATAAAAGGCATAGATGTATGGAATGTTCTGAATTCCCCTCTCCCACCCATTCTTCCTTAAAAACGGGTCACTGTCCAAAATCTATTTCAAATATACGTACCTGAAGGGTTGAATAGTTTTGGAGGTGATATTACTTAGATTCTTAATATACCTACTTTAATTGTGATGGTAAAGTTTTCGTATTGTTATTATTTGTATTTAAAAATAAGGCGCTCGTCTTGCAATCGAGGAAAAATAGAACATCTGTTATAGATTAAAAATACCATATATACAGACCTAATAACTTGATGTCCCCTGAGAACTTCTTTGTCATCTTTCTGATGGATTCGAAACATTTATTATATTTTGTAGCATCAAATATGGCATCAAATCGCTCTTTTAATTTTTTTCCTTCATCCAATGGCCAATTTGAGTCCTCTTGATGACAGAATATGACATTGTTTAGAATGGCTTTTGATACACCTGTTACAAGATAAAACAAAAATAAATTGTAACATTATAAAAAAAAAGTATGTTTGAATAAAAGCGGTGCCAAATATATTGATGCAAATTATCGATAAACTCTTATCTATTATCAGAACGAGAAATTGATCTAAACAGAGTATGTACATATATACTATAAAGATTAGTTGTAAGGAATGATATGAAAAACTATAAATATTTAAATGAGTTTATAAAATATGTTAATAACTTTATTAGCGACTGATTATTTATTTGTTTCATTCTGCTTCGTATTTTTTTTAATTTATTTTAGGTGAATAAGTTAAAAATCACTTAGATAATTTTTTTCACTGAAAAATCACAGAAACTCCACTAGGAATCGAAAAAATTGCCCAATCTGTGCATAAATCTTAATATGAAAATTATCTCGCTGAATAATATTTGTATAATTGTTTGATCAAATATCTCTTTTGTTAAAAAAAGCCGCATTACTTTTTGCTTTACCTGTTGATGTGTATTTTTATAGCATTAACAAAAATCAATTATTATTTGTGCAATAGTATTATGATGCAGGTAATACCTAATATACTAGCTACTGTTTCATCTGTATCGCCACATCTTCCGCTGATCTCAAGAGGTTTACCAGAAGGAACTTGCATTGTGATTGACGTGTCCAAAGTTTTGAATTGCATTTTTTTGACACCGCCAACCTGCTTAACTTGTGCTTGCATCGAACGGACTACCCAGTATCGATCATTCTTCGAATCAGTAAACTGAAATCAATGACAAGAGTAAAAAAGTTTTATTTTTAGAAAGAATAGACAGTAAAAACTGATAAAAGATAGCCTTGAATGAATTGACCACAAGCAAAACGTTTTTACTCATTTAGCAGAACCAAGCCTGTTTTTTAACAATGAACTGTTGAATATTATGTGAAAAATTTAATTATTTTCGATCCAATTTCATCAATGTTCAAATAAAATAATATTACACTTCTTGCTAACGATTCTATTTATTTATAGAGTCCTTGATTCTATGGTGGCATGTCGTGCTTTCAGTATATCTAGTCGCTTTTGAAAAACTGTCAATAATCTAAGCTTTTTTTTTTGAACTAAAATAACTATGAGTAGATACAATTGAATAAGTACTGGGCTACTAAATTGAGTGGACAATAGTTTGCCATTTATTACCTGCAACCTGATCTGTCCTAATACTTCACGACTTTTATTGACTTTGGGATCATGTACAAAGCTTTGTCCACTATTCGAATTCGGAGGCAGTTCTCCGCAGAGTGCATATTTTAAAGATTCGATTATGGTGGTTTTCCCACAACCGTTCTCTCCTAGTATCAATGTCAAAGGTTTGTCGAACACTATAGATTGTCCATCATTATCGTCAGGTCCAAAGCTTCTGATGCCGCGGATAACGAGCTTTCTTACACCAGCCATTTATAACAATTTGTATCGACACAGTTTTGTTGTACGTTGGGCTCACAATATTTTGACAAGATTAAATGTCAACAACTTTATTGAAGCCGGTTCACTTCACGCGCCAAGAACTAGAAATAGTTGCCAGAATAAGACATTAAAACATTTATTTTTATAAGGGATACGTGACATTTTAAATATTATAAAATTACATATGTAATGTAATTGTAAATAGTGTATATTAAAATAATGCCACTAATTTCAGAGATTTAAAATAGTATAATTAAAACTATTGATTATTCTTAACGACTAAAACAGAACACAAGTTCATTGAACTAAATTTTTGATATACAACAAAAAGGGTTACTTGAGTTAAATTTAAAAAATCGAATAGAAATAAAATGTTGTTTTTCGCGCCTTTTTGAACTGGATATTTACGCAATGCCGAAGTCTGATTACAGTGGTTTTGAAAAGTTATGATTTAAATATATTTTTTATACTAGTAATAAGTATGTAAAACTTATTTATAAAAGTATTAAAATTACAAAAATATGTTAAATATACGTAGTAATATCTTTTGTATTTTTTCAGCAGTAAGTAAGCACTTGATTGCAGTTAATAAATTGAGTGTTTTTATGAATAGCTCTTATATTTTATACGAAATAAATTTGATGACGTAGTAGGAACTTCAATTTAAATTTTCTTGAAAAGCTAATTTATCGAATAAATACTTACAATGATTATAATAAATTCCAATCGCTGATTACGTTGACTAAAGAAATAAACATAAATTGCATTATTATTTCGTTAAAATATCTTATTCACAAAATAAATGTATAAACATATTATGAAGTATTTAATACTACACAAAAAGCGGTGCAAAGTTTAAAAAAACACATCTGAAAATTAAAATTACAATTCAAATGATGATAAATCAAATGTCAAATTGTTTTTTTTATAAAAGTAAAAGTTCTATTAACAATATTTTAGTCAGAAGGCTTAAAATAAAAATCATTTTCTTCAATATCTGTTTAATAACATTTATATTATGAGTTTACATCTGAGAGATTCTAAATTAACATACGCGTCAACATTGGTCGGAAAATGGAAAAGAAAAGCTTCGCACACAAGTACGTGATTTCCTTGGCATATTTTATAGCTATAGAAGAACAACCCCGTAGGTAGAGCAGTCTTGGCGATCGACCAATCTTGTCAGTTCCTGCGTGTTCCCAGTGAATTTTGCTCGTGCGCGAAACGTACGTTCGCTCGTTGTTACACATTTCGGAGTAAATCGGTTTTTATTATTTTTGTGTTCCCTCTGTAAATATTAATCTAATTTAAAAATAATGACAATCAGTTAAACGTTAAAAAGAAGTGCGAACGCCTAGCGCGTTCAGTGCAAGCGAATGTGTTGTTTTATTTTATGATTTTCGTGAAAGCAAAAATAATAATTAGAAAAAATTGTTAAAGAAGATATATCGGGATGCCAGTTCGAAAGCAAGGTGGTAAGATTTTATAGATTACAACGCTTTGTAGATTTTTATTCAGCTATCTGCATTTTTATCGTGTGTTCATTTACGTCACCTGTCAAGGGTTGCAAATATGTGTACATAGGTATATATTTACGCACGCATGTATTTGTACTACGTAGGGGTGCTTTACCGTCGTATTGAGCCTATCAATAAAAAGAGTGTTGCCAGAGTGTGATTATAAAATCATTATACCCAATAATTCACATCACATGTTCACTAATTTCCTCATAATACATATCGTAATGTTTCAATCGATCTTTCCAATGAAGTATGAATTAAGCAAATCTAACAAACTGTAATAATTGATAACATGACGTAACACCAAAAGTATTTTTCTACATATATTCATAAAAAAGAATACGTAATTTACAATACAATTTTGATTTCGTCTAATTTTTATCATTGAAATCTGACTTGTTTTATCAGATTATTTCTAGAGTTTGCGCAGTGGCTTTAATAAAAATTCTGTAGTAAAATTACACATCTCCTATGCGCCAATTTTATTTTTACCTTACTATTCGCTAGCTTAGAGATTTAAATTTTCCGTGAGCAGTTCGTCAAGATAATTTATTGCTAAAAATGAATGAATTTAAATACGACTTCCAAATAGTATTATTGCAGCATTTTACGTTTGTTGATGGTGTTAAGTAAAATAATATTTCGCCCATTGTGTCGAGTATCTTCGCCTGGATGTTGTATACTTGAATTAACGCCGCAAAGATCGTGCTCTAAAAATGATCTTGGCGAAGTTTCCGTCTACGCAGAGCTGCATTTTCAAAGGCCCGCAAAATATTTAATTGATTAACGTAGAGATAAATTTATATCAACGCTCTTTCACAAAGTTTGCATTGATGTATACAAAGGTAATTCAACAAAGCGTAAATGTTTTTATTTATTATTCGACACAATAAGCGAATTGAAAACATTTTTTTTTTTGTATACAAATCATATTATCTCAAGGTCATCAGTTCAAGGCCCAAACTGAAGGGGAAAACTATTTTAGTGTTATTAAAATTCGATTTATTTTTGGAGCAAATACTTGCTACTTCCAAAATAAATAAACATTTGTGATTAACTTTTCATTTCTATTCTCTTATAATACAGACACAAACAGCAATCATACATTTTTAAACTATAATTATTTTTTGTAAACATTTAATTCGTTTTTTACATAAAATAGGGTAATAATTGCCTTTTATCGATACATGAAAAATTGTGTTCATGGCATGTGATACGGTTTGCAATATTGGTAAACCAGTAAACTAGTAAACGATAGAAATGAGATGATAATATAGATCGTCATTTTTAATACACTGAAGATACAAGGATGTCTTTAGGGATTGTGGAATATAAGACGTCATAGTTCGAAAAGTTTATTAGATACTCTATTTTAATTGAACGAATCATATAAATACAGTAAAAAGAAGCTGTTACTTAATTAGAAAAGGGTTGTAATTTAAAAATATAATGCTAATGAATTGCATTGAAAAATTACTTCGATATTTGCTCAATGATTGCTTATTAATAATAGAAATACATTAAATATCTATAAACAACAAAAAAAGAAAGCTATTTGATGTAAAGATACGTAAGACAAACAGTATTGTATTATAATATTATTAAAATGAAAATATACTCCCAATGAACTATTTATATGTATATTTTTTTATATTTTAATGTTGTGTAGAAAAACTTCAATCTCCACAAAATAATCTACGGTAAGTATTTGTTAAGAAAAATGTAGATGAACAACTTTTTTTTACGCATTATCGATATTTGGAAAAGTCGGTTAAGTTGCTAGCCATTTAAAATATATATTATTTAATTAAACTGTTGTCTGAGTGCTTATCTTTTCTGAAAAAAAATCAAAAATATGTCTGCCTTATTTTAAGCACTCGGGAATTCCCTTGACGACACTGTTCTACATTAAACAATATCAGATCAATCAGAGAAAGAAGAAAAGTTTTCTTCTTATATTTCGTACAATTATTTAAGTAAGTCAACTATATGTTACCTGAATTGTAACAATATAAAGATATATAATCATTATTGGCAGAAAATAATGATATTTAAGATGAAGTAAAAAAATAAATAATGAAACGCAATTGTTCGAGGTAAGGTTTGCCAACTTATTTGGTATTCGTTTAATTATAATTGAGTCGGTGCAAAGCAATCGTTGTCATCTCAAGAGGAATGAAATCAATGAAATTTATTTTATATGAGCTGCGGAGTAAAGGGTAGAGTTAAAAAAATACTTGTTGTTAGACAATCATTCTCTTAACGCTTTAATTTTTTGACAAAATATTGAGTATGGAGTTAAAAGTATCTGTTCCGGGACTTTAACGAGTGAACCAGCCCCTAAAACGAATGTATAAAATCTCAACCCTCTCTACCGCATGGCTACGGTAGCAATCGATGTTGACATATTCAGAAAAATCATTAAATTCGTCACCAATTACAACATTATTTTTTGTAAATTTTTCATCATAATTTTACAGTGCCGACCTAACGTACAACTTACAACCTATTATACATTAAGCATACACAGAGTCAAATAACATCAGTTCGTTCAAAATCGAAATTATATTTCTACACTCGACTAGTATTGTATTACAATTTCACATTCATAGTAAACTACCACGTTTGATCTCCATTGAAAAAAAATGTGTTTCACCTAAATTAATTTATACAATTTTGATACTAACTATTTCTAGAAAGATAGTTTATGTTAACTTTGTTCACATAGACTATGTAATAAATTAATCGATATGCTATGCATCATCAAATCGTTATTGACTGCATTTTTCCTGATATTCAATTAGTAAAATAGTAATTATTGATTAAAAAAGAATATTACTTTTATATCATATCCAATTTAAAATCTCAGTTCGTTGATCAGGTTAAGCGAAACGGGTGATTTTAATATACGTGAATTGTGGAACATTTATTATAACTTTGAACGAAAAATTTGAATACTACATAACTATGAATATGATGCAGTTAAAAATATACAGATGGTAACATAAAAGACAAAGTATATTGCGATATTACATAATTGTGTATTATGGACATTCTTATGAATCATTTGTGGTGTTTGTTCTGTTTTGTAAATTGTATATTGAATCACAGCTTTTAAAACATTATTTTTTAAGAATTGCGTTAAATATTTCATTTCTTAAATAAATACGAACATTTTGTGATCGTTACAGTAATTTATCAATACAAAACATCCTGAACAAAAATATATAATTCATTACTTAGTATACGGTCAACTCTTAGGATAAAAATTAAGAAGTATTTTCAGAAATAATTATATAAACACATCAGAATGCTATTCGTTATGTAAATAATAGAACTTTTGTAATAAAACAAACCACACTTTGAAAATGTTTACGATAAACCGAATTAAAGAGCGATTTGTATTATATTTAGTGCTGAAGGATTTTATATACAATTTTACCACTGAACTCTGGTATTGTAGAATAATTATGTTGACCTATTATTAGTTACCTGGCGCAATTTTCCATTATAATCTAATAACTCAGAAATGTATACGAATTATTATAGCTATACTACAGCCTTTTATAGAAAATGGGTATTATATTCTACACTTCTCACATTGGAAAATGGATACAATGTTATAATTCATAACAAAGCTACTTTATATTAAAACTGATATGAGCTAAAATCGCATAGAAAAACAAAATTTATCATTGAAAAGTCTAAAATAATTGAAACGATAACGAAAATTTCTTATGTACTTTTATACGCCAATGTACTTTTTCTAAAATTGAAAATTTTTGACAGCTGTCAAAATAGGGACAAATTTTACCGCAGGGTGGTAAGTGTTACCTTGTTTATATGAATTACTAACTTACCTACTAGATAGTACTAGGAATTTAATAAAGTTTGAATTAATAACAATCCATGTCCCGGAGAAAGCATTATGTGATGAGTATTTTTTTACGCCTCGATAGAATTATTTAGTTTTATGTCTAATATTATTTTCTGTACACGTGTGAATAAATCTATCACGAATTTCGTTATTCACTTCATTGTCAAAATTATTTATGACAATAACGCGTGTTTATTCAAGGTTGTTGAATTCAGGATTAATTGGCAACATAAACATTTTATTTCATTACAATATAAGAATAATCAGAGATCAATGATTGAAATTTAGTTTTTATGATTAAAATACTTGTGTAGATGTTGGAAATAGTTGCAAGTCCCTGACAGCGAAGCTTTTTTTCACATGTGACATATTACTCATGTTATATAATTCGTACCAGAATACGACATTCAAACGTATTTTTTTTTATTTTAATATCATCATTTGGCTCGTCACTTGATAAGAGGTCCCCAGATAATATTTGGATCAATGAGATTTTTTACAGGGGATCGCGACATGCATTATTCATTCGAAATGATGGGCTTACAGAAAGTTTGAATATTTTTTTCCACTGCATAGTTATTATTATCAGTATAACGTAAACATTATGCAAAGTTGTAATCAGTTCTCAGGGAAAAAATATTTTTTATAAGTCAAACGTTTGAATATTCACTGCCAAGTATTTTTGCGTATATCCCGCCACCATCCGCCAAGTGTGGGTTTAAGCAGCTCATATGAGGTGTTTAAATGAAGTGTATCAGATAGTACGAGCTTTTCGCTAGCGATAAGATGGTTTCGAATTTAAGTTACGGCGATATCAAATAAAGATTACATACATTTAAGATTTTGCGCATTAGTGTTTGAGATGTTTTTGCCATCGAGTTTCTGATCACGATTGACTTAAAAGAAATGGCATCGAATTTATATTATATCAATTGAAAAAATCTAAATATCTGGCGCACTAAAAATAAGCAGAACTGCCAAATACTTTTACATTAGTAAATGATCATAAAATATGATACAGAGCCGAAAAAAGTATGTTCGGAAAAACTACGAATTTATTGCAAACTTATGAAAGTTATGTGTAAACAATACTATATTATAGGAAAATGTACACATTTTTATCGCTGTATTGTTATATTTATTCAATCTCTTGATGGTCCTGTAAACTTAAATAGCCTCAAGTCCAGGGTTACCAGACGTCCCTATTTGAGCGAGACTGTCCAGAGTTCAATATACAAATCCCGAGTCCCGTATTGCTTCCTCTAAAAATCCCGACTTAACAAAATGTGTACATGTAAAAAATCTTTAAAATAGTGAATGTCCCGATCTGTGATTTTGGAAATCTGATAACCCTGCTCAAGGCTGATGTAAAACAATAAAAATTTATACTACTTGTGATTGACTTTTATAATTTATAACTGACGTATGAATTTGGTTGAATTAAACGCTAAGCTTGAAATAAATTCCATAAACATAGTATTTAAACACGAGATGAGTCGAAAAATAAACCAACTAATTGTTTGGTCGGCAACTTAGTCCATCAGCAATGAATAATGCATTTTTTTCATGTTTCATTTAATTACTGATAAATTATTTAAAAAACTGTTATAAAATTGAATAAACATGTTAAATGCTGCGAAGAAAGTGGTATGTTTACATTGTTGATGGAAACACTTGTTATTGACTAACAAGACGTAGCGGGCACACTTGAAACTAGGTTTTTTTCAAGTCGAATCCTGAAAATAAACTTATTAGTAAAATACTTACCTAAAATAACCTTACAATTATTCAGATTGTATTATTCATTATTACATAATCAAAGCCAAAAACACATGTATGTTTATGATTTCTCGTCTACTCAAGTTTATCTCAAGAAACTGTGGCTTATGAAAAAAATATGCCGTTAGCTGTAATGGCAGTTATTTTTTTGTTTTAAAAATAGTGATTTGTAAAAAATTAAAAACATGAAGTTACGGTAAATGATCAATCTCAGGATTCCAGGATCACAAAGAGTCTAGGATTGGATGCCATAATCGCGAATGATTTTGTACTTTTAAAAATATTATACGTGTTTGCATTAGATGTTATGTCAAATATTTTATAAAATAATACTAAAAAACTATTAAGATGCTAGTATTAAATATAATTATATCGCTTTGTATTATGTCTGGGCGGTGTCGTCGGCATATTTAAGACACGTGCTATTTTAAATTTTAAAATTTCATGTATCTCAATGTTACAGCACTCTCCGAATGATCAATATTGAATCTATATTGAATGAAAATCAACCTGTTTTTAATAAAAAACATTTATTTAAATATAGATCATGAACGTAAACGAAGAAATACACCCTTTCAAAGAAAATACTAACTATCAAATTGAGCGTTTGCGATATACGACGAAAGACGGAACAACATATTAATTACTGTCAAATGGTTCTCACAATTGATACTAGTGGAAACCAGATGTGTAATAAGCTACAAACCAATTATAGAAAACGTGAGGCTTTTTCCAAAATTAAAAATACATCCAAATTTCCAATAATTTAACGTTTAAAATAAGATAGGCGGATCACCATTGTTAAATTTATTTCAATTGGGATATACCGTATTTCATGTGAGTTATTAATTAGTATTTAGTTCTATTAATGTTTCTATTTTACCTCCTCCCTGCGTTCAAAAGAAATGTTTAAAATCCCGACATTTATTTTGATTTTTTTAATATAAATTAAGAATTATAATCATTTTTCAGTTTATTCGTAAACCTAGATGTTATGTCTGATGATGTTGCTCAAAGAGGAGAAATATGTATCACATTTTGTAACACAATAAGTGGAGTAACAAAGTTATCAAATTCATTTTTATTTGTAATGAATAATAAGTTCAATAAAGCTGTTTATCATTTAATAACGTTTGATAAATACATATTTAAATATAATATAATAATTATTCTGGAATTTCACCAGAATAAACGGATAGCAAGATGAAATCTTGCTTAAAAGCTTTAAAATATTTTTTTCGTTTTTCTAACTGAAGAAGAAACTGAGCTTGTCAAAGACTGTAAACTTTGTTAAAATTAGTGGTAAGAATCGTGGCAAAAATGCGTATATTTTTGTTTACTCACTGGAGATATGATTCTTCTTCGTCTTCTTTGACTATCTTCGCTTTCTATGTGAAACATATGGTTACAAAGTGACGTCTTATGATCCCCTATCACTTGTTAATCTTTTTACTTTCTTCAATGACATGATCGAATTATTACTATACGTTGAGTACATTCTATGGATATATAATAATATCTCACTAAGAATTGTCAATATAAGTCATTTGAATATTGCAAAATATTCCACAAATCGCCCAGTCGCCAGTCATACGCAGAAGAACATGCTCAGACAGCTAACGTTTGACACTATTTTTAGTGTCACGTTGATTTGTTTTACCTCGTTTAGATTAAGACTATAACGGTGTATTTAGCAATAAAAGCAGAGAATTTAATTGGAGATTAAATAAAGCTCTTCTGGTTGTGTTGGCTGGCGATAAATTTGATTTTATTTAAAAGTACCCAACTACAGAGCATTAAAAAACAATTCCATATTTTGTTGCCGTGTGTATTAAAACAGATTCAAGTAACTTTCGGTTTTTATTGCTGATAATAATTCAGTGTAATGGGTTAAAGCTCTGAACATTAAAGCATTAAAAGCCAGATTAAAAAGCTCATAAAAAGCGCTATTTAGTTTAGCACTATTTCTTTCTGACTTTAGAAAAATCGGATTCCTACGTTACGCTAGCTTGTGTGTGTTTCGTGTTACCCGAAACAGCTGTGCTGATTTCTAAATAGTGGAATTAATTGCCTCGGTTGTCATTTTCATTACGAGGGATTTACCGTTGGACCTGTGGAAATCGGGGCTTAAAATAGTACTAATTGCAGAGTGGTCCCTATTTTTTTTGTCGCGTGTCTCTTGTAAATAGAAATAAATAGCGAGAAATTTTATGTCAAATATTAAGAGATATAAAGTTGACAAAATGTGCTGAGAACATAGTTATTAACCATTTTGATATCATTTATTGGTCACATTTTTATCAGCAGGCATTTTCATGTCATGTTGACAGTCAAAGAATTTATACACTGACACATAGACAGTAATTATACATCTATTTTGCCGAATGCGTGAAGTAGACAACGGGCTTGCCTATTTCACGTATTCGGCAAAATTTCGGCATAACATTTATAATATGTATATAATATTTATATATACAGAACCTCTGAGTTAATGTGAGGTTCGTACCACGTAAAAGTTTGAAACCCCACTTAATATTTTTCTAAACTATGAGGAAGAAAACATTACATCAAAATAAATGAATTTTGAATCTGATATATGTATATAATTGATTAAACATCGTCATTAAATTAATGTCTGTACATAACATTGTGCCTTCGTACTATTTGGAAAGATATTTGGAAAAATGAAATGTTTTGAAATAGTTTATACGTTATGGCAGGAAGTATTTTTTATTTTGAAAATGAATTAGGGTTAAACGTTGTATTAAGGTCAGAGTTAATGGCTACCGATGCATCAATATTGTGTTTACTGAAGTCCATCAAAATTTTGAAACTTCGCTGATATTGACAGATCGCCAGCCGAGCTAGAAGATTTAAGATAGCGTTTACTGCGAATACAACAACTAAACCCAAAATAGCTATTATTAACGATAAAAGAATGTGTGTTTTGAAATAAATAATAATCGGATTGACGTGCTAGCAATGAGTTGAGAATATGTATACCATAAATCATAGACAACTGTTCCATTGTTTTTGCGGAGAGATTTTAGAAAAAATGGCGGGATGGAATGGGATAAAGAGAATGTTTTATCGTAATCCGCATTACTGCGTGATATAAGCAGTGGCGGATTAAGCACTTGAGAGGCCCCAGGCGCAATACAGTTTGGAGGCCCAACTTTTCCGATAGCACAATGCATTGCATTTTTTTCGTGAAAATTTAACGGTAGGATGGTCAACCAGAGCTTGCAATACCGGTATTAGGAAAACGGGGATCCGGCATTTGCGGTGTTTTTTCAATACCGAAATATCAAATTTGAAAATTCGAACAAACCGATTTTATATATATATATATAAGTATATATATAATATTTCGGAATTTAAAAATTGGTCGAAATCAAATTTGGAATGTACAGACACCATTACATATTTTAGTATTTTTTTTAAAGATAAATTTATATAATTTATACCTGCCATTAGTTGAGTGAATATTGACAGGTTCCGGAATTGATGAGCCTTTCAATGGTATATATTAATTTTACGTAACACACCCATAATAATATAATGTGTGTGAAATGTGGTGCAAATGCAATCAATGTTCCGTGATTACAGTGATGCACAACCTTTACTTTCTAGCGGGCCGCATAAAACAAATAATCGTGGGTTCGGGCCGCAAAGAAAAAAATGATTTAAAGTACGCTCAATCTTTTTTTATACGGAACATATGTACGTTCCATGTAAAACAGCATAAAAACCGTGTATAAAAGATTAAAGGAATTTAGATAAATGAGTAATAGATTCTATTATATTATTTTGACCGTGTTATTTCGAAAATAAATAAGCCATGCAAAAAAAGTATTATGAGTACTTGCTTATTAAAAATTGTTTCATTGTGAAATATTTATACTTCATTTACATACAATTCATAAGTTAATGCATTCTTGGTCTTTTTAACTAGTTTTTTTTTTAATTTGACATAATATTTGTAAGCCTGTTTCTATTAACAGATTTATTTTCCTTCATTAAAGAAAAAGCTTGCTTACATTTATGAAATAAATGTTTTACGTGAAAAAAATATGTTTGAGAAAAATATTAAAGGGCCGCCACAAAATTCAAAACGCGTTTGTGCATCACTGCTCTAAAATGAGAGGCTAGCTGCGGGGGAAATTCAAATGCTACGTGGCATCATTTGTCATATCTGATATAAAAAGTGTATTAAAAAAATATGTGACAGAACTAGTTCCTTTTTTTACACAAAATAAAGTCAAGCACAAATTAAGAAAAAAGCTTAATAAAACAAATGATCATTCGTTAATAAAGTTTATAACATATTTTATAATTTTTTTAATTTTACTAATTTTTCACGTCGTTCCTTACAACTAATCCTTATAGTATATATGTACTCCATTTGGATCAAATTCTTGTTCTGCTGATAATATATAAGAATGTAATTCTAGCTGAATCATGTAAGTATTTAATTTATATATTTTTTCGGTGAATTAGGCTTATTCCAATGAAAAAAAAATAAAAAGTTGTATTGAAGTGTGTGCTAATCAGCTATGACTGCGCGGGTATTCTCCGATTGCTGCGCGGCCGTGCGCAGCTCAAAGGGAACGATGATTGAAATCCCTATGAACATTACTAGAGGTGAATCAGTATTAAAAGTCTTATATTCCTTAGTTATGGTCACGCAATAGCAAGTTGGTTTCCATCACCACGCGTTGTGTACATGCAGCCAACGTTTCATGGTCGCTTTCCACAACGCAGCAGAAAAAAAGTAGTCTGCCATTTACATTCATGGCCTAAGTAGAGCTGCACGGGACATATTTTGAACCATGTGTGCTTGAAAGAAAATAACAATAATAATTAAGAGTGAATAGCTCAACCGCTTAAGTCTTGTTGATATTAAGTATCCTGTGTATAATGTATAATCCATCAACTTACTCGTTTCAGAAGAGTTTATTAACTCTAGTGAGAAATCAAGGTTAAAGCAACTTCACATAAATAAACATTTTTTCAAATGCAGTGAAATAAGTCTTGATTTTAACCAATCCAGGCAAAGGCTCGTGTGAGAACGGACCGCAGTAAACAGTTCATGGGTCGGGGCGTATAGTAAGATAAGTCATAAATTGTTAGTTTGAGAAACAGTTAAAACATAGTTAATAAACCTGACGCACATCCCGTTATCTAAAAACATATTTAGAATAAAAATGCACACTCTCATTACTAATAACATACGAACTAACTGAGAACACAAATCGAAAAACGTAATATTTTTTTTAGTCGATTGGCATTGAATTTCATTTTCAATGTTTTGTGACATATCTGACTACACACCCAGCTTCAGCCCAGGTCTCCTTAGATAACATTTTACTCTATTCTAAAGCTATAGTGGGATAAATTGAAAATACTAGTATGGACATTATTAAACTTTTAGGTTTGTTTTGTACTTTTTTAATAGTGAAATATGGTTTAATTTAGTTGTATTTACGGTTGATGATAAAAGATAATATATGAGGTTTTTTTGTACACTATTATATGTATTTAGTTATTTTACTAATCTCGCTGATGTTTTGAAATCGCAGGGCAATATCCATTATTGTGATTTTTTTCTTCTTATGAATGGGGAATTTTCTTTTTTATTTAAAATATTTCAGTGTTTCTTTATATAGGTTCACCTTTCGGTAATCGATTGGCATACTTATCTTCAAATCAACTTGTTCCCCTGTATATTACCATTGCTTTATGGTAGCGAATATCTACAGTCCAAATATTCGGCCAAGAATACGAGCATTCTGCAAATTTTTCTGAATGTATTCACATTAAAAATTTCCAATATTTGTTTCAGTCTCAATTTTCATTTTTTTAGTGAAATATCTTTGATTACGTTTTTCACTCATTTAAAAAAATATTTATAGTAATCGGGTAGAATAATATTATACACACATGTATATATATATGTGTGTATATAAAAACACAATGAAACACTTTACGTAAAAGAACACTAATACATAGAAAGGTAAACAAATTATACGTAGTATCTACCCAACACTAGTATAATAATGTTTGTTTTTTTGTGAAATCAAATTCACTACACCAATGTTATAATTCAGACTTTTCGTATTTATGATTTGTCGTTTTTACATTTCAACGTTTATAAAATATCACGAATTAAAGTGGTTAGGTATGAACACCGAAAACGATGGACTTAAACTAAAGTGTCACGAAAGATTTAAAGGAAGCTTAAATATCTTAAAACGTTAAAATAACATTAACGAAGACTGCAGCTGCGAAAGATTCGAATGAAAAAAATTGGTCGAATTTGTAGAATTTGCAATACAAAAAAGGGTCACACGTGGCTTGTGATGCTGTAAAAGTAATAAAATGCATTCAATCGAATCAAGGAATTTCTGCTCATGAGATAAAAACGCACATGTGCTTAAAATCGAATGAAATATTAATTTATACATTTCAAACATTTCGAACATCGAAGTAAGTCAAAAAAAAGAGCCGGCACTCTCACAGGTTAGAAAAAGGTTGCCTGGGCGGGGCGGGGCTCCTCGGTGTTGACTTACAGTATTATGCTAGGGCCTCACATATTGGAATACATATTCTTAATTCAAAGTGTTACACGTAGAATCAATAAATATTTAAATCAAAAAATATGTAGACGCGAAAAAGTATTTTTGATTATTATTTTGTATTGTTAAAAACGAAAGAAAATTTAATGTGAAATAATTAAAATCTGAACAAAAATGACATGGGTTTTATATCAAATAAGCTATTTTTGGGGCCCCTAAAATTTGGTGGCCCCAAGCACGCGCCTCAAGCGCTTACGGGTTAATCCGCCACTGGGTATAAGCTTAATATATATTAAATTGTATCTTACACCGCCAATATGGTTTGAAACCTTGAATGAAAAGCAATTCATCGAAAAAGTGGGGAAAAAGGCAAGGATTAAAAAATGTTTTTTAGAATAAATATTTAAATGTATACAGTTGGAAAATATCGACGTTTTTACACTATAAAAACTATATATGTGTTCCGGAAAACATTGTTGTTTTCTTTCCTGTTTTGATAGATTACAGGACTTCGACCACTGATCCAAATTATACCACTTATGTTTTCTAAAGAAGAGTATTTTACGCTTTATATAAAATAAAATATCAAACAATTGCTTGCAACGAAAAAAATAAAAAACATTACATATTAGTTATGTTAAAATTATTCATCTTCCATCATTCCAGTATTATTATTTTTTACCGTCGACAAAAAATAGTTAAACTTCTTTTTCGTTGTTTTGTTTTAAAATTCTTAGTTTAAATATCGATGTTAAGTATGTCTGTCAAGTTTTAAAAAAATATTGCAAAGCGACAACCGTTTTATTGATAAGGGATTTTTTTTTTGATTTATCCAATGACAATGCCGTTTATTTTTTCAGAGGGCTTACAGATACCTTTACAAATAATTGTTTCTTTTCTTGAATGAGACATGAGATAGTTTAAAAGCAATTAAACGTGAAAAAGAATGCGTTATTTCACACCTTGCCTAATAGCAACAACGTGCCAAGTACGTCAATGCCATGATCATGAACATTGAACAACGAGATCGTTTCGATATTCCAATCAATGAGACGACATTAATCTCTTTTGTATTGTTTATACAGTCATGATCGCGTGGACCTAAAACCTTGGTACACTTTTCATATGTAGTTCAGATTGGTCATCTATTTTATATCCTGTCACAGAAATAACGATTTAAAATCAATTTGGACAGTGCTGTCATGAGGTTAAAATGCCAGCACTACTTCTTTACGCAGCAGTGGTGTAGGAAAGGGTCCTGCCACCCGGGGTGGTCCTTGAATTTTCCGCCCCCAATATTTCCTCTAATTTGGTTTTGATATAACTTCTAATATTTTTTTATCTATGAACTAGAAGTTTTTACTACAGATGACTTAATTTTTTTTATGTATAAATATATTATAATTTCTCGAAAAATATTGTATTATTTTTGAAAACGCCGCCCCCATAAATGTGCTGCCCGGGGTGTTCCACCCCAGCCGTAGCCCCTTGCTACACCACTGTTACGCAGCTATATAAAACACCAACAAACTTATAATTCAAAATACATAATTTAATGCCTTGTCCAAAAGTAGTCGATTGAATAACTAGCAAATTGGAAAATGTGTGTAAGGCACTAAAGGTTTTTGTCTCTATAACTTATTTACTGATTCTGGCTACTTTTAGGCTACCCTGCGAACTTCAATAAGATTTGGAGTACACATACCTTTAATAATCGATAGCACTAACAAACTACATATCCCACTTTTCTCTGTGGTATATTATTGGTCTACTAGTAATATTGGTATATTTTTGCTAACCGACTAATTCTACAAGATGGTAGTTTCTTAGTTCAAATTCCTCATATTTTCAGCTTATGTAAATCTAATATTATATATTAAGACAGGTTTTAATTTGGCTACATAATTTGTTAAGTTTTAAAGTTTTTCTCTTACTATAATTATTAATAAAAACTCTTTCAGTTTTAAATGACCATCAAAACAACTTAATTTTTATGGACTTTTTAGCTTGGGCTATCTTTTTCAATGTTGTCAATAAAACGAAAATTTTCTAATTGAAGAGAAGTTTGTGTGTCATAATTATCATATTATATATATTTATATATCATAAGTATAAATTTTTGTCAAATACAAGATTCGTAACTGAACAAACATTTTTTTAATATTGTACTGTCACAGTAAAGCATGGATATCCAACCGGTAGATCGCGATGGACCGGTCGATCCCAAAGCAAAATTTGGTTGATCCCGAAGGCTTCCGTGAATTTCGAAAAAATATATAATTTAAATATAAAATATACAACAATACTAAAATTTAATTATTTTGTATACACAAATTTATCTAATGATATGTATTTCGCATTAAAAATACATTTCTAAGATTTAAGAAGGGAAAAGCCCTAAATAAAATTTCTTATATGAATCATGTTAGAAGTCGACCGCGAGAAAACTTAAGATTGAAAAGTCGATCCCGAGGCAAAAAAGGTTTGACACCCTTGCAGTAAAGGATGAATTATAATTGACAACTATGAGATAATTTGATGGCTTGCTGGTCGGTGTTCTACGAATTGTCTTAACACTCTTTTCACTATCTGGAAATCGAATTTTCATTTTTAAATTTTATTTTATTGAATTTAAAATGATTTATTGTCTACTCATCTGATATGTTTTAAGCCAGGGATGGCGAACCTTTTTGGGTTCGCGTGCCAAAAATCCTTAAATATTATTTCTCGATTGTGTGGCGTGCCCAACCAGTATTTTTTTTTAGAAATAGAAAAAATAAAAAAATGATTTTTTATACGATTTTCGCTTATCTTGGGAAACGTTTGAAAATTATTAAAACTGAATATGTTAATAATTCCCGGATTATTTAATCAAAACGTTTTTTTAGGCTTAAATTTTTTTTTTAACTTGAAAATCGTTCGCGTGCTATCCAAATTCTCAGACGTGCCACCTCTGACACGCGTGCGGTAGGTTCACCATCCCTGTTTTAAGCTCTCTTATCTGGTTGTATACACAAAAAAATATGTACAAAGAATAGATTCAGTGAGAATTTTTGAAAATACTCTTTCAATATAAAATTATTAACTTTGTCATTCAATGTTTCGTGTAGTTTATACATGATATGTATTTTGTTTCTTTGAAATATATCTTCGGACTGACTGTATCGTGAGCATATTTATATCTCATGCATTGATTGAAATCCTTAAATCTGTTATGGAACATACCGGAAATAAACAAGGGTATATACTAGACGTGAGCAAATGTGGCTCCGAAAGTCCCATGCGCTTCTTCATTAAGTTAAGTGCGACTCCCAATATCTCTTGAAAAAAACATTTATTATACAATATATATATAAATTTGATAGCTTTGTGGTAGGCGGCCATTTAACGTTACTGCATATTTTTATTTTTTTATCCATGTCCGCTCTCAGTCTGGAGCATATGGCCTCCTAATGGAGGTATCTCAACAGATTTTGTTTCTACGAGAACTGTTTGTTACTTACACCACAAACATCCATGCCTTCGAGCAGAAACCGATAAACCGATCGAAAAAATGCTGTTCACACTAGGACTCAAATCCGTGAAATCCGGCACGGAAGCCCACAACACTATCCGCTGCGCCATAGGACCCGACCAAATGTATTAGGATTTGTGTAGAAATGTAATTAAATTTGAATTTGTGTATTTAATACTACGTGAGAACATGACTATGATAAGGCTCTTTATATATATAAATGAACACCCAAATGTGGCTTTCACCTCATTCACCTCACGCGTGCCCACCCCTGATATATACCATTTATCGGGTGTGAAGAGAAGAACGATTCACCACTCATTCAATATCTACATTCTACGATATATAATATGATTGAGTAATGTATAAAATTCTTTTCAGGGTGAAAGAACAACGTAAGAAAAAATGATAGAACGAAAGACTTATATTTATCGATGTATTTACGTCCATCTGAGGCTCCCAGGGGACTGTAATAGCTAGATCGCTAAGTGCAAAGAGGGATAATTGGTTGCTAAGTGATTGAGATGACTAGCGGATCGCCGCCATTTTGATTTTCATCGACAGATAATGGCTACCTAAATACGACGTGATTCAGCATCAGAAATTTATTCATAGGGGACTAGTTTTCATTTCAAGTCGTTTTTAAATTTATTATTCAAGTGCCAACCATTACAGAGCGTTGTCATGGATATCAACTGTCATAATAAATTATTGTTTGGCACGAAAACTAAAATGTGAGTTCATATAAATTTCAATTGCTCATTCTACAGTCAAATAAAAAATATATTTCCATAACACAGAAAAATACACAATGAAACATTTGGAATTCATAATAAATAAAGTATTAAATATTTTATCTTGGAAGTGCTTCAAGCACAAAATAAGCAAATTTTAGATTTTGACTGAAGGTGAAATAGAACGGAAAATATAGGGCAGCATTTAGATTGAAAAAAGACACATCTGTTTTGCTAAATACTTAATTTCAGAAAGACACGTGTTTAATCAGGAACACGGGATAAAAATGTTGCCCTCAAATACGGACGCTTATAAACTATTTTTCCAGGAAATTTTAGAAATAAATAGATCACAATTGAACAGCCTTCCGATTTTGAATGAGCAGGTAAATTTGCCAAATTCCTCATTTTATACCCTTTATGTGAGTAAATGTAATCATAAAACCTTTTCCAACAAACGAAAATAAATATAATTCTTAAAACTACTCACCATTTCCATGGGTTAATCCTTTCCGCCAGCAATGGCTTTAAACTTAATGATACATTCATTTACTAAGTATCAGTTCAAGTTCATTCTTGCACTTGAACACATGAAGATGCCGGAAAGCGAAAGCCGGGTCGTCAGTGACAAAATTTGTGTGAATGCACATAATTTGAACGATTCAAATTTAAATCCGCAAATATCAAAAAAAGCGTAATTTAAATGAGATAATTTTTATCAAAAGTATTTTATAAACTTCAGTTAGTAAGAAATCAGTAATGAATATATTCGTTTGTTAATCAGCAATTAATTTGGTAAAATAAAAACATGGCTATTATTGATTTTGCTCACCATATTTTATATTTTAAAGCACAAAGAAAACTTGTAATCTCAATTAAATTTTAACGTTCGCCTTTTATGAACGTCTAAGTGATAAATTAACTTTGCCTTAATCCCCTAAAGCAGTAAGGTGAAATATTAATTACTATGTATATACACGCGTACTTAGTTATGTACTGTATAATATTATAATGAAATCCCTTTTAAACCCTTTTTGACAGCAGATTAGGCATGTCTTTCTTCATATCCATAGACAATTTATTTTCCAGTTTTTCATTTTATATACCTACCACGCGTGATACGGCTAGCAATTTATCACTTTTTTAATATTAGTATTACGTTCAACCCAACGCTATAAAAATGCAATATGCCTGTTGTAAAACATTATTTAAATCTCACCATTACTTCTTATATCGTTTTTTCGCTGTTGATTTCTACAAAATTTGATGAAAATGTAAGCAAGCCATTTTTTTAACCATCGGACATCACAGCTAGGGAGTCCAATTGAATATTCGAATTTAGTAAAATATTTTTTTTTAGTATTATTGTATACTAAGCGACTAAGGAAAAAAAAATTCTACGTAACACTCTCAGTTGATATTTGTGTCTACAGCTTTTTTTCTTAAGCTGCGAGTGTCTCAGGAGCAACTACTCAACACTTAGTAGCATAGACTTTCTGCAAAATAATAAATGAACGAAAGTATTTTATTAGTTGAAAAGATATTAAAAGTCACATGAAATTACCCACAACCACCTGCCACAGCCATTCGTCTGGTACTACCAGCAGTTTCCCGTGTCGTAACGACGTTATTCGTTTGTTCAGTTTTTGTGTTGAGATTGTCATGGAAGCAGCTATCCAAAACTCAATGGCTTCCTCTTAAGTGTGCTAAAAGTCTCTAACTTAAGAAATGGTAGATTTGTATACTCACCGTATGACGCCGCGAATTTACAAAAGTTACATAGTTTGATTGAATTTCTAGGTCTGTTCATAACATTTCTTCGAGCATTCAATAACACTCACATGGGATATGTAAAGCATCCTGTTTGATAGAGCCATTTCATGATAATACATATTTCGTTTATTTAAACACTACAATATTCACTAATACCACATGCAGAAAACAAGAATTAATACGTCTTGCCAGAAGTATGAAAAAAAATTAATGTACGTGATGAAATCATACACAATATTTTATTCAAATATTGTGATTTTTGTTTTCCACGAATATTTAGAATTCCTAATCACAACGATTGCTAACTGTAACTGGCAGTTGAGTGGATGACATCTTCAAATAATAAAAGATGAAATTTACATTCACCTTCCACTTGGTCAATGTACATGTCAAAGTCATATTTCATTGACTGCGGAAAAACGAACCGCACGAGATGAAATTCACCCGCTGCCTGGGTTTAAAATTATAGAGAGAAATGCTGGATTTTCAACAGATTCGTTGCTATCTATCTAATACATAGGTTCCCAACCTTTTTCGGGTGGGGACCCCTTTTTATAAAACCATGTGACTAGGCGACCCCCCGAGAAATTTGAAATCCTCGATTTGCTATACTTTTTCGTTATGTTTTTGTCCAAAATCGAAAAAAGTTGGCGACCCCCCTGAAAACCCTTCGCGACCCCCAGGTTGGGAACCCGTGATCTAATATATAAAAATGAATGTTTGTTTGCTCGTACTTTATGCGTTGCCATACCGCTCATCCGATTGCAATAAAACTTTGACAAACTTTTTGATTGCACTTCCGGGAAGGTTATATGCATAGTAATTAACTTACAGTAGGTCTTATATAGAAAAATCAATTTTTGTATGTCTGCCTTACAGTTCATTTTGACAACATGCGTGCACTTGGGCGAAGGTTATAGTACAATTAGCTTACAGTAGATGGTGCGTCTGTCTTACCATAGACAATCGGCAGCAAACGTCAAACAGACAGAAAGCAAAAAGAAAACATGCACTTCAATAAACACAATTAAAACACAAACACTTTCTTTCTTTGATTGGCATTGCAACGCTTGCTGGGAACCAGCTAGTGTTATATAAAAATTAAAATATATTTTAGTTACTCAAAAGGTTAGTTGACACTAGGAAAATATTTTTAATAATAATAATTCCCGTGTCACTAGATTTTTAAATAAGCATTCGCAATATAAAATAGCTGCAATAGGACGCTCAAATCTCCATTCCGTGTTCATGACTTATATAAAAGCGGTTATTCATAGGAAAAGGGTTAATATGCATTTGAAAACAGTTGAAATTGTAAACAAAAACAGATTAACTACTTACACTAGCTCATTGCACGTGTGAAACCCAGCGTTATCCACTAATATCTTTTGTAGTATATCGTCGATGCAAATCAAATATGGTCTATGTGACTATGGGTACACATAGTCACATAGACCATATTTGATGTGCATCGACGATATGTAATTTTATGTGTCTCATGTACTATATTTTTCTGTTGCCAATGTATTTTTGATACTTGTTTTATATTTGATTGTTTTTGTTATTATTTTCAATTTATATACATTTATTTGCTCGAATTCTCCATTTAGATGTAGTTTGGTATTTTAAAGACATGTTCTTGTTTAACATATTTTTATGCAGTATTTGTAGAGCTTTCTTCGCAGAGTCGTATTAATATGGTGAGTTTTTTTGTTTTCTCAAATTTTCCTGCGCTAGTTTTGACTTTTGAGTATATTGAATATAAATGTGTAATAATCACATACAAATAAACGACATATTGTTTTGATTTGCATGGTTGTTATAAGATTTGTTACAGAGTCGTTACATGTTTGTGGGTGTTTTTTAAAATTTAAATGTATTTATATTTTACGATAAATTAAGTCAACAACTTACTTTACGAGTTTTGTTAGAACGAGTTAGAACGGTATTCAATTAGATGAAGTGAAAAAAAGGGTTTATTTTTTTTCAAAGTTTGAGAATTATTTAGAGAAAACGATCGACAAGTGCACTGTGACCTGCTTAATTTAAAAAAAATAATAATTATGATAGTGATATAAATAAAAAAATAACTTAGATTATTCCACGTATTGTGTTCCAAAATGTGACACGTGTTTCGCCTCTTTCAGAGGCATCCTCAGACAACTACTTTCGCAAATGTTTGCTTAAGTACGATGATAAGTATAAGGATATTAAGTATTATGACAGTGTTATTTGAAATTTTCAAATCCTCTGTTCAATTTATTTGTATCGTGATTTTACTGACAAATAATTGAAGTAATAAAATACTTGGCATATTTATAATGAGATTTTTTTTTTGTGATATTAAATGTACTAACAAACCTAATTATTACAAAAAATGTACCTGTAGGCAATATTATTTTTTTTGAGTGAGCTGGTTATAAACGATGTTATAATATTTGATTTCTTTATTGCAGAGGCACATCGTGCCTTGGAACTCTTGGAGGATTACCACTCCAAGTTGGTAAAATCCCAGGACAGGCAGCTACGGATTGCCATTGAACGTGTCATCAGGATATTTAAATCAAGACTGTTTCAAGCACTACTCGGTAAGTTAATATTATAGGTATTGACACTGAACACCTCAAAGTACTATTATAAGAAAAAATAGTTTATTTTTTATAAATTTTCACCTCACGAAATTTCAGGCAAAATGGCGATGAAAATTCCCAGGTATTTTTTGCTACAATTATAAACAGTGCATACCAAATGGAATCAAACAAAAAAAAATATGCTTCAAACGACATCGTACGAAATAATTTTTGGAGCTTTGTGATGTTGTGCTTATTGAATTTTTATCGCCCTCCGAGTCGTTAAGTATTCCATAGTAAGTGGCAGTCAGTATCATGCCATCCGCCATCTTTTTGACGTTTTATTTTTCCCGGGCTGATTTCAAGCCACCAATTTAACGTTCAATATAATAATATATGTAGGTGTATACTATAATACATAGACATAAAGATTTTATGGATATTTATAAATATAAACAATACAATAGGAATATTACAAAAGAAGGGTGTACATATAAATGATAAGTTGATTCAGTTTGGGTTTCTCGTGAATTTACTCAAAATTCCCGCCAATATGCAGATCTAAAAGAAGTGTGAATGTGCTCGAGTCACTTGACTCGTTCAGTATAATAATATGTAAATTAAGACAGTTTTAACGCAATCGTATTATAATACTTCAGAACTTTGTCACGAAAGCTTATTGACTTGGTCATATTATCATAGTGTTATATGATAAAATCACCTTTGGCCTTCCTCGAACTTTTAAAAGCCTCTGTGGACTGGCTATAAAAAGAATCTCACATACACGAAGGAATTCATGCGAATAAAAGAACCTTTTACTCCCTGGCTCGGTGAAGGTACTCATATATTGTTTATTATATACCTCATTAACCTTGGTATTATAATAATAAAATCCGCTTGGCATTTTTATTATTCAGTAGCAGGGCTCATTCGTGTATTTTTGATAAATCTAAAAGATGAAATTTACTGTCAACTGTAAGTAAACTCGTTTAAATGCTGTAAAGTTTTGTAATTCAGACTGTGGATATCGACATCTCTACAATGTGATAAATTAGTTCACAACAAAGATTTTAATATTATAAATTGATATTATTTTTGTTTGAGAAAATGTCACAACAATTTTAATTTTTGAAAATACATATTTGATGGTGTAGTGCGGTATAGTAAAAGAACGACAATGATTGTGAGTGAGTTCGAAATTTAAACTATTGTATGCATCAATATAAACCATAAACTATTTCTTACATTTAGTCATAGACAATAAAGAAATCATACACGTCGAGTTTATATTTCGCGTAAAAATAATGGAAAAGGGAACTGTTAATATTTATTTTCGGAGCAGAACATTTCGTTGGTTAGAAAACGACGTTCCCGAAATAGATGTTGGTCTACCTATACATATTTCAAGTGACATCTAAATTTGTTAAGCGCATGTCGAAACAAATTTAGATTCTGTTTTACGAAGTTTGCTAATGAAAGCTTTTAACAACAGTGGTGCGTATATCGGTTTTTATCAATCTAAATAATTGAGGTTTTTATTTGATTAATGCCTGGAAACACGGCACCGAACATATTATTTTCGTCTAGTAATTTATCCACAATACACTAGTTTGGTACCAGAATCTGTTATATCTGCCATAGATAATATATAATAGTAATATTTCGACACTTCCAATGAACAATCACTTTTGATCATTATACAGAGGTTGGTTTCTCTACTAAATTCGAAATAAATTTATGAAATTTAACAGAACTTGATTAAGTCATAATAGAAATGAAATTTTCGCCGTCCTGCGTAATAAATAACCAATATTGATTTACTTTTTTGTTGTTGAAGTTTTGATACTAGGACTTCCAAATACCCGCCCAAATGCATTAACTGGTTCTTGGGTACTTTTTATCAACTAACCGGGTACTCGGTTTGGCCCAGGTAATTTTTGTCAACGATCACATACTGACCCAGAGTTCATATTCATAATGTACCGATTACATGTATAATATAACCAAAAATACAATTTAATTATTAGTAAATACAAACATATTTGAATATTTATTTTTAACACATTATTTTTAGTACTTTTTTAAACTCTAAATATTCATTTACGCTCATTTCCTTCAAATAAACAAAGAATAACGAGTCTGATTGATCTAGAAAACAAGCAAATCATACATTTATATTTTTCTACATATGTTTGACAATTTAAACCAATTATTTCAAAAATATCAATGACTTCAGTGTCGTTGAAGTGAACGCGTAATTTTCATAGATAAATATTGTGAATAGATGGCAATCAACGAATAAGGTTTTCTAACATAGAACTTTGTTTACCGTTAAACTTAAATTCGCTTTATCTGTAAACGGTTTTTGCAAAATATAAGTATATCCAAAGAATTTGGCACCTTGAAAATATATTTACGTAATATCGAGAAATCAAATATTATAATGAAATTAAAATAACTGGGTACCCGTTAAATATTATCCGGTTTTCGGCTCTATTGAAAACGTGCGGGTACCAAGGTACGGTTCTCTCGATTATCCGTGCATGAATTTTATTAAAAAAATATATTCGTTTGGTTTAAAAAGCAACTTCTACGCCTCATCTGAATGGCCAAACAGATTTAAGAAACTACAAGGTATTCGGAAACTTGCGAACCAAGGAGAACATCTCGACGTTGAAGCCGCTAATAAATTTCGTATTGAATTTGAAACATATTTGCAACCCAATCAAATATATACTGCCGATGAGACAGACAGTGGTTGCCTACAAAGACACTTGCTTTGTCTAAAGAATCATCTTCTCTAGGCCATAAATCATCAGACAATATTAAGGAGTGGTTAGAAGATGATTCATGTGATAATGAGTGATAAGGATATTGTTTCCAGTCTCATTCAACCAAAAGAGAATGAGTCTGAAAACGAGGAAGAAGAAATTACCAATCGCATTAATCACAATACGACACTGACTTCTGTTGATACTTTATTGGAGTACATCGACCAATGCAATAATATATCGATATGATAACTTTTAGAAAACTCAACAAAATATTAAAAGATGCAAGGAAACAAAGTAAAATCGAGATTTTTAAATTAAATAATGAGTATTGTTTGTATAAATTGTCTGCTTAAAAACGTATACTACATACAGTTCGGATTGTTTGAGTTTTTCGGTTATCCGTGCCACCCCTTCCCATCATTAGCACGATAAATCAGGACTATACTGTATTTAATTATGTTTGACCATTGTTCATTCGAATTTCAAAATGCTATAAACGTCAGATAGTTCATTATTTTGTAAATACTGTCCATATAAACACGGCTCATGTAGTACAATATATACGTGATATCGAGCAAGAAAATGTGTGAATGGTTATGCATTTTCAGAAATTAATAAAGAAAATCCCTTGCAGCTAGCTCTATCTGACTAACTTATATTCTATTCCAGTGTGACACGTAATTAAAAAGTGTTCCGTCAGCAGTTAGTATTCGTGCTTACTGGTTTAGTCATATTGCAGAGGAGCGTCATGGATCCTATGTATGTTATCAGCTCATGTGTTCACTGTTCCATAATCGATGACGGTGAGCACTTTATTTGCACGAATAGGGTAACGAACTCAATCTATGGCCACTGCTACAATATTGTTTTTTTTTTCTGCATTTTTTTTGGCATACAGCAATTAATTACATAATACATTGAAAAGTTATGCCAGGTTTTGTCGCGTTCTGTTAATACGATAACTAAACCACCAAGAGTAGATGTGAGCCAAGTGATATTTTAGAAAAAAATGAGTTAGATGCGTTATAATATTCTACATGTCTTGAAATATCGTAAAACTAAATTAACCTCAGTAAAAACACAGTATTATTTTTCTAAAATTAAAATATACAATCCACAAAAACACAAAGTAAATATGGGATTGTACTTAAAAGTCAAATAGAAAAGTTTTACCATTTTACTACATGATTTCTTGAGGGCTCAATTATGGGATACCTTATCTGTATTTTTTATTAGTTATTCCAAATGAATCGGTTGATTTACTAAGCATACGCTTGGCAGAACTCAATTATTTTAAATATTTAATAAGAAATTTATTTTATTTCAAAAAAAATATTGTGTTCCATAATATGAACAACGATAGAAATTTTTGTTACAAGCCAAAAAAATATATCGAATATTTTAAGATTTCGACCGAAGGTGCTTGGTGGAATTTCAATATTAAATTTGAATCGTTCAAACTATGTACATTCTCACATGATTCTTTATTCAATAGGACAATTCTTTATTAACTTTGTCAGTTCAAGATTATCCGTGCACTTGAACGCCTGAAAATTCCGAAAGGCGAAACCCGGGTCGTTAGTGACAAAATCTGTGAGAATGTACATAGTTTGAACGATTCAAATTTAAACTTAGAGAATATATATTATCATTCACCTACTCCAACCTATTTAGTTTGATTGAAATTGTATTTATTTTACTGTCTATCTGTTTTATATAAGCATATACAAGTGAATTAAAATATGTTTTATTGAAGTTCTTAAAGTGGCGTGATGCTTAAATAGATGGTTATTAGGGGTGGATGAAACGGTATACAGAGGCATCCATTTATATAAAAAAATCTTAAAGGATTTATTTACAAGCCTTCGTGTTATTGATAAAATCGGGATGGATAGAACCTTAAAAACATCCCACTTGATAAAGGTATTCCTGAATATACTATTTACAATTACCACCAACAGTTTGCAATATATGTATGGAACAGAAAGCAAGTAGCACCGCACCGGCTTCTTATTTTATTAGAATAAATTGATTCGTCTCAATGAACACACCATATTTATTTAAAAAAATAATAATTAAACATTAACAAAATAATATATAATAGTATCACCACTCTATTATATTTTAAATTCTGCTTAAAAACAGCTTTTATAGAAAATTTATAGCTAATTAAGAGTAAAATATTAAATTGCTTAAACTGATAATGTAAAAAAGAGTGTTGATATGAAATATAAAAATTAGAAATGCTTAAATTGAGTAAGATGTTTTTAAAATCTTATTTATAAGTAAGTTTGTATGTTTTTAGATAAACATAGTTAAACTTAAACTAAATAACAGCTTTATAGAAATACTTTTTTGTAATTCTATTGTTTTGTGGCATGTTTGCACTTTATGAGACAATATACACACAACGTATCACCCCTGCAGTTACAGACTATCGACCCCTTTCCCGCTATCGACCCTTTACTTTCCTATTTTTAATTAGATTATCAAAGGCCCAGCGGACGGCGCTAAAGCTGGTGGTGAATGGCGAGCCACCCTCGTGTCCATCCCAACAAAAGGGGTGTCCACGTGTGAACGTTCTCGACGATTTGATTGCCTCCCCACTAACTTTAGTTATATACCTGCGCATGAACTATTTGTGAAGTAAAAGAGTAAACCAAGTAAAAAATTCTGAAGAGGAGAATATTCAGTAATTACTACCTTTCGATTTCGAAGTATTTTTTATACTAATCAACCTGTATATTTATTTGTGTGTTTATTATCAATATGTTTTGAAGATTTACATTTTACCTGAATTTTGTCGAATAGGTCAATAAAAACTAGCCACTGATCGTTAGATCGGTGATTAAGGCGACAAACTAAAAAATAAATATTAAAAAATGACAATTTTATCTAATGGGGAAATACTTATTTGTATAATGAATAGAAAAGCAAACACTTTTCCACATAATTTCGTCTATGGTGAAGTGTTTCAGGATTTATAACGGCCAGGCAAGTTTTGGGCACAAATGCCCGCTACGCTATACCTTAATTATTTCTTGTCACTCACCAATAGATTGTATTTTTTAGCAATGTTTTTTTCAGAATTTTCAGGTTGAGATTTTATTATTGTATTGAAATGTTTTGTTTGCATGCCGTTTCTTTGTCAGTCCTGTTCGATTCTAAATCGGACGCAGCGACTTAATGCCAGAGCTCTTTGTTTCAAACGGAAAATCAAAACTGTCAGATTTTCCTGTTCAACTGTGTGTTTGCTCCATATAGCGGATAAATTTTGCAGCAAATATAATAGATAAATACCGGCCTACCGTGGAGGTACTATCTCATTTCACTACATAACTTCAATGCAGTGTACTGAAATAAGATGTCAACACATAAATGCTTATGTAGGTATCTTATTTCATAGATAATACTTTTGATTGAGAGTAAATTTAGCAAATAATGAATCTATTCTCTGTATTTGAATTTCGAATCACTTTGACAACTACTTGGATCAATTAAGAAAAATAACGTTCAGATTGTTATCGGCAAAACAGTTCCCCCTACATCAGTACGATAATTTTCAATTTTAATTGAATAACTAAACAAAAGCATGGTTAAAATTGAACAAAAACAGTGATTATTATTAATATGATATCCGGAATTGGAAAAATATACACATTTATAATATATTCATGTGACAGAAAGTTTTTCTATTTTATGCTATGTGTGTATTATAAAAAAATCCAAAAACTAAGCAAGCGTTTCGTGGTATTTCTAGACATATTTAAAACAATAATTCACGTTTTGAACGTAACTCATAACTGAAAACATTTTGATACGCTAATGCGAATAAGTATACATATTTACGTATAAGAACTCATACATCTAGTGGCAGAGGATAAAGAACATGAAAATTGTCTCAATTGGAGTTTTATTAACTTGCACTTGTGTGTTTTACATTCGATCGCTTGATATTAGCATTTTAGTTTTAAGTGGACACTTTGTTTTTCACTGTTTTTCTACATTTTCTCATACGTCTTCATTTCATAGATTTATAACAAATACAGTATAATTTGACTACCTAACGCAATGACACAACTTAAATAAATATTTACATGGCATAGGCGTTTTATTTCTGTATCGACATTATTTACTATTTCTAGCTATACGGTTTTAACATCTTAAAGTTTTTAGGCGGTTTTTAATGATAACATTGAGAATATGTAAAATTGAAAGGAAGTTTTGCTGTATGATCAATCACTTGTGTGACACAATCATAAATCATTTTGAAGAGACCTTGAGTACTGACTCATTTAGGATTCAGACTTATTACAGTCCGTCATGTTATGATTTGAATGAAATTTTCAATTTACAATACTTTATTATACTTAAAGTCTATTTCCAATACTTTTATTCAATTTACTTGCCTTTTCTTTTCGTGTAATGCAAACTCTACTTTCTCGATCTATAGTTTTTCAAGAGACCAGCTGAACCCAACAGTTAATGTGGGTAACGATAAAGGAAGACATGTGAATCCATAAATAATAAATAAAATTTACTTAATAAGTTGCGTAACACGTATTTAAAATATTTAGCATAATTTAACTGTCATTTCTGTGCCATGATTTTTGCTTATTACTCAGTTGCTTAAACTCTCTTTTTCAAAGAGAATAAAGAAAGAAGGATACGATTTACACAAAACTAGTGCCAGCAAGCGACGCTGACCACTCGACTAATATGGTTTTTTAAAAACCATTTTCACAGGAAAATATTAATCATATATTTCAAAATAATTTGTTAATATTGCCGAAAGGCAATTTATTGAAATCATAGAATTTACCCAAAATTTCAGCTTTTCAACAAATCTTTTTCTCGTTAGGTTGGTACTTACTTATATGCAGTGGTGTGCTGCTATGGGAACCGGCTCTACCGAGCCAGTTTCATAAGTTCTAAAATAATTTACCATTTCTTTAATCATGTTTCATAAGTCGATGACAGCCGAGAATTTCCCGCGCTGGAAATTTCTGGGTTTTTGAAATTGAAATAAAATTGTTTGAAAATCCCAAAATCTACAAAAAAAACAATGAAAATTAAAAAATTCACTTATATTATTTAGTTTGACTAGTATTGGTTAATAAAATAAAAATAATTAATAACTAATAGAATACACAAAGAAATGTAATAGTAATAAAAAAACGATAAATTTCTAGCTGACTTACGACGGGTAATTAATCAAAGCTTCGTTGAAGCATGCTAATAACACACAAGATATTCGTCAAACAATTATGTTAAAGTTTCCAATAAACCCATTATAATATAAACCAACGTATAAGAGGCTTAGGCGCCTTGTTTTTGTTATGGTGGTACTAATATTCAGGCGTGAAAATTTTGCGGCGAACAGCCATTTAAAAAAAAGTTTTTAGATGTGGCCGATCTACAGTGTTGCCATATAACCATGCCTTGAATATTATGTTTGGTTCGTTCGTAATTTGAAATTCATTATTAGATAGTGTTTTGTTTTAGTATACTGTCGATGGTTTTTCTGACAATATTTAGAGATTTTTCACATTATTTAGTTGGACTTAATTAAATGATGTATATTTTACGCCACACAGTACTATTAAAGGCGGGAATTATTACTAATTTTTTATAAATTATAGATTCTCTTATTTTTTAAAAGCAATTTAAATGCACGTGTAGCGACATTTAGTACGTTGTCAAAGCGATTTATGTGTAGTTTATATGAAATAGATTTCACGACGTGAAGAAAAATACAGAAATAATGTTGTCCTTTTTATATGGAAGGTTTTTAAAATAAAAAAAATTGTTTTTGATTGGATTGAATCAAAATAAAAAAAAACCCATCTCAGAATAAATTTTTCTTTTTAAACACCGAAATATTTCTTTAAATTATCACTATATTTACTTCAATTTTACTTTTTGAATAATATATAAAATATATTTACGCAATCAAGCATTTGGGAAAACTCTTTTATTAAACAAATAATTGGAAAGTCCACCACTAATTTAGAAAATTGATTTACAATAAAAGTTTATTAAACTGTCGCAAGAAGTTTTTGGTAAGGAAATCCGTTTTGACTCTGATAACCGGATTTATGTAATTAACACGTCCGAGCTAGCAATAATAGCGTTTGAATAAAGCTTTTGTAAATGGGTAATTTCTTTATCAACTTTCCCTTTTAATCTGCTGAACATTTTTTTGTTGTCAGAATTATACTAGAAGGAGATATAAAATTATATTTCCTCGTCTGTGAATTGTGTTTTTGCATGATCATTTTCAACAAATTGTTTTCCTAAGAGTTTCTATGACGGACCGCTGTTCTGGACCATTGTGATATAATACTTTGACAACCCACGGAGAGTTCTTCAATTTGCTAGCTCACTGTCCTCATTTTTTGAACAGTCCACTGGAGACATGGTATTAGTCTTGATTTCTTTATTTAAAATGAGTGATACCTCTTAAAAAAACTTTTTCGTGATATCTTTCATGGCGGCTGGAAACTTTTTTGTTTCTTTAAATAAATAATGTTTCAGGCTTTAAAACACCGGTATAAATTATTCCAAGTTATCGCTTTCTATTAGTTTTGAAGTCGGTATGGTACAATCGTAAAGTTTATCTGCTTCTCCAGAAATGACTGCACTCTCGCTGATTATTTTTTGTGTTTTCATAAATAAATGAAACTAAAGAAGCCAGGGGTGTGTTGCCAGGTAGGTTTAAATCATTACCTCCCCGGCTTAACTGCACAGAGTCACTCAAAAAGTGGTGCTCGTTAAAAATAATCTTGAGCCGTTTATCCTTTATTCGTATAAAGTTTCTTGCTAATTTTACCATGAATTATGTGTGCATCATTAGATGGTTATAGATTTCACTAAAACTTGTTTAAGATATATGATACCCGACATAAGCATATTGCAAATGAAATATCACGACAAAATGGCTTTTGAAATGACTTATCAGTTTTTAAGGTCTCCACTGCTCAGTGGTCAAGTTTGATGATATACGTACAACGTAATCCACTGTTTTACTCATCCAGCGAAAGAAGATACAGTGCCCTTTGTTATATGTTAAGCAAGCGATTCGGGGTCTCCATTTTAGTAAAAAAGGTTGCCGATTTCTTCAGAAGATCATTATCACAAACCGATAATTAAACATCAAATTATCTTTGTGATGAAAAAAAATATATCATTTGCTCTACCAAAAGTATCATTTAAAGAGTATTCACAAATTTAATGTTTTTTTCAGCGATGAGGGAAAATGGTTTCTGGAAACATGAATGTTGAACAAATTGAAATATGTATAGAGTAAGGTATCAAGCCTTGAGCAGTTCTTGATGGTATTATATCCTTTTTTTTTGATCCTAATTGTGTCAAAGTAAAATGAACTGGTTCAAACAACATAACAAGTCCTTCCTAGACATACATATGTATATTGATAAAAGTACTTATGTCAGGGATGGGGAACTTTTTTGGGTCCGCGTGCCAACAATCTTCAAATATTATTTCTCGATTGCGTGGCGTGCCCATGCAGTAAAAAATCATTAACAAAATATAAAAAATAAAAAATGATTATTTTAAACGATTGTCGTTTATCTTGGGAAACATTTGAAAATTAATGAAACGGAATAAATTAATAATTCACAGATTATTAAATCAAAACTTTATTTTTTTAGTTCGCGTGCCATACAAATTCTCAAACGTGCCACCTTGGGCACGCGTGCCCTAGGTTTGGCATTCCTGAACTATGTCAATATGAAAACTCATTGGTAACTTTAAAACAGCTAATATCACACTTGATTTTACCCCGACAAAACAAATACAAAATTTCCTATAAAATGAATGATAAAGTTATGGAATTTTATTTTGATAACAATACGAAGCGACGGAAGTAAAGTTTTTCTGATGCATTCTGTATCCTCATGGCAGCCATTGCAATATAGGCAGACAGATAAGCGGCGTACGCCTGTTATCTATGTTTTAAGAACGTTTTTATTGTACGCCTGTGTTCTGTTTCTTCCCCCTTCGTGTGAAAATGTCTCTCAGCATAGATTTATAAAGCTTTGACCCAATTTTTCAGTCTAACTTAAATTTGTTTTTGTAAAAATCGCGCCGCCTCATATTTGTGTGTTGTGATATTTTTTTTACAAACTTCCACGCCATAAATCTCCTTTTGTTATTCGCTATTTTAACGATTCTACATTATTTATTTGGTCTATTCTAACTCACCAGTTATTATCGCAGCAATATTAGTTGGAAAAGAAAAATGTCTCTCTGTTACCTACATATAAACCGTTTTCTTATTTTGTATCACTGATGAAATATTGATAAGCAATAAGGTAGGAATACCTGGATCACGACCTTTTGCCAGTAAATAAGTAAAAATACTCATTTGGCAGTGATGATGCGCTCTGGTAATGTCCAGAGAAATGTTCGTATCAGGGATAGAAGAATCCAGGATCAGAGTTTTGGCTATCGACCACAACCGCTTGCCGCTAAGGTACAAAAGATGTGCAAGAATTCATAGCTTTTAACAGCTGTGATTGACTCATCGACGAATTTATTTTAACGTATCTTATTGTATCAGCTAATGACTTTATTTGTGAATGGTGTCAATTCTCAGTGAATTAGATTATTTGGTATACAAACATGGATTGTCATACCGGTATTACAGAAGCTGGGATCACCGAATACATGGTGTTTTTTTAAATACCGAAAAACCAGCATCTTAGCAAGTATTGATGTCAAAATACTACTATGTATATATTTGTAATATTTTAAAATGATTGAGTATTCCTTTTTTATTTTGATGAAAATAGGACTTAAGATAACATTGTTTTATTCGTATAGAATATAATGAAAAAAAATATCAGCTACTATCAAAATAAAGTGACGGCCGCTAAAATAAATAAGAATTTCATTTTCTCCAATTTATAAATATGCATTTTACTAAAAAAACTTTATTAAATTAGTTCAATTCTTAAGTAATTTCGCGTCTGCTTACCCTTGTAGTGGCGTAGCTAGAAGCTACGCCACATCTACGAGGCGGAAGAAGTCGGCTGAGTTACTTTCATTCAAATTGAACCCTTAAAACTTTTATCCATGAGCGTTTTCTTCTGCATCTGGGACTTTTTCATTAGTACCGTTTGCGGTAGAGTTGACATAAATTTCGTCGTCGATGACGTCACCGATGTATTTTGTAATTCCATTTAAATACAAATTGGCTTCATAGAATGGTAAACATATCCGTAAATCTTTTTTTTAAACATTGTATTCAAATGACAATATTGTATTATTCTTTTTATTTGAAAGATGTTTACACATTAATTTTAGGAACTGGTAAATTTGTCATTATGAATTTGAACCAAAGTTGTTCTACGAGAATTACTTGACATCACTTCAATCAATCAATCTTTTTTTGAGACAGTAAGGAAAGATAGAGTAAATCAGCACAGAACTAGTAGTTTGCTTATAACTATTGCACTAGGTACTTATATTCAATCTAAACAGCTATTTTTTCCAATAATTCTAATTCATTATCCATATATTATCAAAACAATAAAAAAATGTTGCGGTATACAAAATTCAATTGTTATAAAAATATAACCCTATTCTTTCTATCAAAAACAAATAAATTACCAAAAATAGTAATGTTCTTTCACAAATTAATGTGTATTTATAAACACTTGGTGAATATAAAAATGTGAAAGGTCAAGCTTATTTTAGTAACAAAGAAATATAACAATATTCTTGGAGGTTTCTATTTTTGGAGTATTGTTTTAACTAGAAACCAAAGTGATTGAAACAAAAGAAACGAATTATCACTGAAATATCGCTGCCAAAAAAGAGAGATTTGGAAATCAAAGTGATAGTACACCACGAGTAAGTTCTCACTTTTTCATTACGAATATGTGTATGAGAGGAAGAGATAATCTTATGAAGAAAACCATTCTATTGTTGACCAGTTTTATTGACTTAAGAGATAAAATATATTAAAAAATAGTTTTGACGCGTGCAAAATCACTCAGCCAGTGAGAATAAAATACTACATAAACATACATACAACAGCAGTATAATAATAATAATTTAGTGATAAAACTTTACTATTCATACTATGAAATAGAGACAACCAGGCTCTTAATCAACTTAATCTCTAATGCTAAGCGACGTAATACATTTTTTTTGGCAATTCAAAATTTATTTACAAACATTTATTATAAAGAGTGTTTCATCCAAAGATACACGGTTAAAAATAACAATTCATTATGGTATAATATAATTAGACAAAAAATAATTAATAAAAATGATTGCCAAGAAGCTTTATTAACTAGAAAAGGTTGTATATTGTATAATGTAGGGGTTCCCAACTCGTGAGGAATTCCTGTCTGGAGGTTTGAATCGCTAGATTTTTCTATTTTTTTTAAATTTGAAAGTATTATTTTAAATACAACACGACATTTTCACAAATTATTTTCATAAAAAATACTTTAAATGCACATTGATGACATCTCAATAAATTTGTAATATTATTAAAAAATAATTTCAACAGTATGTATATTATTTTGAATATACCATTTGAGTTAATAATATGAATTTTATTCTGAACAACGGTGCACGTGAGGAATGGAGAAAATAAGGTTGGGAACCACTGGTATAATGCAATATATACTATGTTTTAAGTGTTAAAATTCTTCCTCTTCTTTTATTTGCTATTAATGTGCTGAAGTACAGCAAAGTATGAGTAAGATGACCGTAATATCTGAAAACAAAAATAAAAAAAAAACATTAAACCTTTACGCATTTATTTGGGAAATGGATAAATCTTAGAATTTACTGTGAAAGCGTATGAAAAAAAACGTGAAAATAGGAATCCCCTAGGAACAGTGGAATGTTTATTGAGTGAAAAAAGCGTACGAAACATAAATCTTTTTATATTAAATTACTTAAATTTAGGGGAAAATAAAGCTGTGTACATGACCGCTCTATTTAATTTACCAATCGGGGATCTTAATGGATGACAAGGTTAATGAATCAAATAATCAACGTTCGGACGATGATATAAGTGTTTTTATATATTCTTATTATACTAGTCATGTTATAAGTGAACGTTTCTAGATAGTTAAACGAAAACGGTTTATAACACATTTTCAAAGTAAATGATTTATTGACCGACCAGAATATTGCTACCCGTACAACATCATAATTATAATTTAGTAGGACAACTATTCTATTAATGTTTAAACATGGTCTATGATGTATTTGCTAGTTATGTGTCTACATTGTCTACACGGGAGGATGAAAACACATATTTGCTAACCGTACAGACGAACAACGTATTAACCAACGGCAAGTTTAAGGTATCCACCTAACCTAACTTAAAACGAACTAGCTTTGATCTTTTGAATTGTGTGAGCTGCTGTTGAGTAGCTGTTAAAATCACTCGGCTCAAATTTTACTCGTAAGATTTTACTAACCTTTGTTCGTGGCTTGTTACACTTAATAGTTAATTTATAGACTGTTCAGTTAAATGTATAATGTCATATTGTAAGCGTAAACATTTTTTCTAGAAATGTACACACTGTGCAGTGAATGCAAATTATATATAATGCAGAAGATATTTAACAGTTTAATAACTGTAACATATAAACTTCTATTTCCATCACTATCCACCAAAACCGACGTACCCTTGTTACTGGCAGACGTTTCCCGTAGCATATGTAAGTATGTTCAGATTTTAGTGCTGAGATTGTTTTGAAAGCAGTTACTCAAGGCTCAGTGGTCAACAATTTCCAAGGTAATACATGAATTCTCATTTGGATAAGTTTAAGCGATATTTGCAAATAGCTTTCCTTCTTATCCATCAAATCGGCCTGCCACATGTACCTGACAGTTAGTCGGACATACTGTAAAACTTTTCCCGCTCATATGACAATAAAGGACAGTCCCAGAGGATGTAGTCAACATTTTTAAATCCCCATCCACTCTTCGGTCAAGCCTAAGGTGGTTGGCAGTAAAATCATCATACCCCGATACGAATTGACCAGTCCTGTAATTTTATATTAGTCCCTTTGCACGCGTGCAATATACCAGTGGCGGTTCTAGGTACTGGGCTAGGTGGGCTAAGCCCGACCTGCATTTTTCACCCAAAACTTTTGATGGCTGAATAAAAATGAACACCAATTCGGCCGCTGAACAAAATAAATATATTTATAATCATAACTAACCTTTACCAAATGAATATAATATCTTTGTTTTAATTTTCCTCTGTCAATATAAGACAATGTTACGTCTACCTACAATCATATTCTCGATTGTGTTTTGTATTACAATTTTAAACTGAGCCGGCATAAAAAAAAAACAATAACCCTATAAATACTTCACAGGGAACAGATATCGTCACGTCAGTCTGGCAACACCACTCAGGGGCTAGCGATGTTAGCGCAATCAAGCACGATTTTTTTTTTTTGTATTTGTATGTACGGAAACGTCATCAAACACAAACGATTGTGTTTCAATCTGTCAAGCTTCTGTTGATCGTTGGGGGCTAAACAGAATCTGCCCATTACGCATACTTATGCATTGAAACACAAAACAAATATTGTTGTATTGTATGAAAGTGACAGGTATTGACTCTCACTGACAGTTCTGTATTGCTTTTAGTAGGTACTTGTTATTTCACTTTGAAAGAGACGAATTTAAGGATTCCGTATTCTATTATTTCTTAGTTACAATAGCATTGATTTTATTATATAATAATTTATGCATTGCAGTAGTGTCGTAGTATTTGTTAATTTGCTTGTAGATTAATGTATAAGGTGAAGTAGAAATATGCTTTTCTCTAGCCCACCCAAGATTTTAAGTCAGGAACCGCCACTGGAATATACAATGTATTTTATTAATGTTTACAGTTGAACTTACTCTTAGTTGAGTTTACTCTTGAGTATTCACGTTAAAAGGGTTCCATAGCGGTGCCCACATCAATCATAATCGCCCTGATCGAACAAAAGTGTACGAAGCAGTAGCAACTTCGTTCGTTTTGTGGAACTTTCCTGCGTGATTAAGCATTCAATTATTTATGCCAACTGTCACGTCATTAAAGTGATTCAGTGGCGTTCGCCTATTCTGTTCTATTGATATTCGCTTTCTACGAGACTTGCGTGTTTTATAATGAGATTATGGCAGGGTTAGTTCCGATTCATTTCTTTGTTCGACGAACCCAGTGGCCTAAACGAGATATTATATTGTAAGGCTCAAACTGTTTCATAGTAAATATTGTACGGAGTGTGGGTTTTTAAATTTCAGTTAAATGCTACTTAGTCAGTTATATGTTTTCGATTAATTCAGAAAAATAAATTTGATAGCTTTATTATTCCGCAGGTTGTGTAACAAATTGTGTGTTTACGACTAAGCTGATTAGTAGTAAATAACCTAACGATAGTTTGCCTGAAGACGCTTATCAAAAAGGCGAAACTCGTGTTGTAATTTGTAACACAGCCTGCGGTATAACAAATATGACTTATATCAGTAGTGTTGTCATTAAATAATGAGATAAAAGTAGCACGGAAAAAACACCATTAGAGGTTTTTTCACTACTGGTGGAGATTTCTTTTGTTTTAGGACCATATCTCATTAAATCGCAAAACAAAATAGCATAATTTACGAAATTTCAAGATTTGTCATATGAAAACTAATGCTTTTTCAATATCGTTTGATTTTTTAAATGTAGAACATGTAAAACTCTTCAAGGCACATTGAAACGTGTATTTATGATTAGGATAAGAAATATGCAGCCCTTGCCCAAATTTCGACCATGTTGATATCAGTAAATTAATTTAGCGTATAATAAAAACACAATAAGTACATATGTATTTATTTTAAATAAAAACATTATATTATTATGGCATCATATTCAATCAAGAAACTATAGTATTTTTTAAAGTATGCGATTTAGATATCCTAATAGTTATGGCTACTCTTGTAGGTAAATTAATAAGAATAATGTAAAAAAAATGTTGGATTGCACACTAAATTCGTCACAACAAATCCATAAAAATGATAAGCTAGTCACATTTAATAAAAAATACCGAAGAGTTATTAAAATAGGGTGCGTGCCAAATACGCCATTGTTTGAAAAGCTCTGTATAGTACGCCACTGAAATTAATTTTATGTTTTATGAAATTAATGGTAGATTGTCATGAGATCGAAGAGAACTCAAATAAAGTTCTTGACGCATACTTAAGCAATCGATTCACCGGATTACAATTCACTGTTTTTTTTTATTACACTTGGCTAATCAATTATTGGAGTGAAAAGGTATCTAAAAGTAAAACCAAATATTACAAAAAAATATACCGTTGGGTTAGATTAGAAGTCACTACGATTATCAGAGTTACTTATGATACTAGCTCATTACGAAGAAATACTTTACAATATAATCCACTTTTTAACTATTTACTATCAATTCTTGGTGGGAAGGCATCGATAAATAATTTCAGATACCTCTTGGCCATTGAACTAGAAAAAGTATTCATCCCCACTTTATCTGAGAGCTGTTTACGGTCGCTTATACAGTTATTTTACTATTTTTTTTTCGATATTATAAAGTGTGTTGTAAAAATGTCAAATTTTTAAATTTCCATTTGAATTTATTGTTAGCTATCATTCTTACTCAAATGGTTTTTAGTGCGATTGCAAATTGGTAGCATTTTAAAAAACATTTTAAATATAAATATTTTAGTGATGTTTATTTATATTATTTTATATCATTATCTAAAAATTCTTTTCATATTTCTATTACCAATTGTTTGTAATAAATTTATTAGTCTGGCTTAGTTTTGTATAAATAATAATTTATCAATGTATATTTTTATTCGTTGAAAATTTTCGAGATGTGTGAAACCGTTCTTGATCTAAATAAATAAATGAAAAATTTGTGCAAAAGAGTGTTTTATTTTTTATTATTATTTAAACGTACAATATATTCTGCCATTTCCTCAACCAATGTAGAACATATTGGTTTATAGTGGAAGATCTTTACCAAGTTGGTTTTCGCATAACCTATAGTCTTAAAGAGGAGAAGGAATGAAATAATGATGAGGCTAAGAGAGGACTAGTAATTTGCTGATAGCTCTCTCTAGGTCCCTTTGTAAAGGTGGGTGGAGATAGTGAAAAAAATACAGTTGTCTATGCCTTTGTTTACAAGCTCATAAATTGGTCGAAAAATAAAAATATGAAGGTTTACAATATATTTTTTAAATATTTATATCTAATTAACAATATGTTCAACAATTGATTCATAAACGAAAAAAAAACAATAGTATATTTTTTGTTGTAAACGTGTTTTTTTATCTTTTCAAAATTGAATATCGATGTCCGACGTTTCATGGTAGATTGTCAAACAAAAAATGACATAAACAACATTTAATTATATTGAATGTAAATAAATTCGTTTCTGTAGTACATAAATCAACGTTTGACTCAATTTTCTCTGTTTGTTTTTGTAATCGATTTCAAATACGACCTTGTGTTGTTTTTCACATAATATTATTTTCTTTTCGTGCTCCCGATAAAAATCTGACAAAAATGCTCACGTAAATACGCAAAGCAGTGAAAACGCCGGAGCAACTTCATAAGTCAAATATTTGACCTAAATAAGGCAATAGAAATTGAATTATCGCATCCATTTTGAAATGTTAAAAAACACGATGAGAAAATGTAATATTTGCTAATAATGATGCACTTAAAAAGGAATGTTATTGAATATTAATAGAAACACAATATTCCCTTGTACTTTATTCCACTTTATTTAAAAGGTCAAGACCGGTTTCGCTCATTCCAAGCATTGTCAACTCCTTTTTTTATTGAATATGCCCGAATACGTCAAAATATCGTACGGTTATCATTAGTCTATGGCTATCATGTTCCAAACACGAAATTATAATTCATTTTGTTCGAGTGTTACCAGACTTTATAAATTAGTTGAACGTCAAAAATGTCATTCTAATTTTAAAAAAAATGAGAAACAAAGAATTAGTATATGGAATTAATTATTTGTTGGTTGATATAAAAGTAATCAGTTATATGGCTATTCACTTCGGATGATTTTTAACCTTTGATGTGCATTATAAATATAAATGTTAATCACTAGTTTTTTTTTGCGTTTTTTATTGTTATATAGTGATTGAGAAAAGATTTATCAATATAATACACTGAAGTAAGTTAATAAACTAAAATCAGTGAACACACATTTATCCGGATGGCGTGCAGCGGAAATAGTCAATGGACCAATTTCAACATTTTTTTTACAAATAAATACTTACATATTTTTACCTCATTACTTATCAATGTTGTTAGGAATGCAAGAAGTATTTACATAATTAAATAACGACAAAACATCAGTTTCACAATCAAAATATCTTAAATTACGAGTGCAACAATCTAACAACCTAAAACTTTACATAGTGATGTGGTGATTATAATTATATGTATATTATTTGTCTTTGAATTGTGTGATAGCTATGTTTGTTTCACCTTAATAAAGCCGGAACACAATCATCTTAGTACTTAATATATTAATATCAAGAACACACTTCAACTATTGGAATCGATGACCATTGAACAATATTGAATACGTTTGTTTACTACCAAGTGTACCTAATTGTACATACATATATTGGGTTGTTTATGAATAACCTTGCATGTTTTAGAACTTTTGTAGTACGAGATAATCTTTCGAAAATTCAGAGCTAAGTTTCTTATTCTACATGCAACTATTTTGGGCTATAATAAAAAGCAATGCGTGCGTGTAAGCCGGCATTTAACCCGGTAGGAAATTAATCAGATACGAAGTATGAATTAAATTTTACGAAATTTCTCTTGGCGCTTCCGTTTTCCAAAGCGTTCCAGTTGTAAAGAAAAATAATAAAATTTGTAATTAATGTTCTTGAACTAGCGTGATGATTGAAAGAGCGCTTCGTTACTAGCTAAATTTTGGAACACAAGCATTAATAAATGATTTACAAAACCATACCTACAATTTTCAATAGATGCAAGCTATAATTAAATTATAAGCACATATATTTGGCCACTTAAGTAATACACGTGTCTACTACTTTTCAAAAGAGAGTAGTAGTGAAAGAAGGATAAAGCTAGGAAAGGACTAGTGGTTAACTAATCGCTCTCGTTACGCTCAGTTATTGAAGGATCGGAATGGTGGTAAGACATTTTTAGACATCACAAACACCCATGCCTTCGAACGGAAAGCGATAAAAAGCCCGTGAGATCGGCACGGAAGCCAACAACTGGTCTGTCAAATTGTTTGTCAATAAATTACTTAAGATGTTAACTACCAATTCTTGGTGGAAAAGTATTATATATAAGATAGATTTTTCATTAATGTTTTACAATGATGGAGACTGGTTTCTATCAGCGTAAATAATATGCTACCGTAATACAACTGTTTACCTATTTCTCATATTTAAGATAGTCTATTGTTAATAGCTATTTGATAACCGTTTTAAATCTAAATAAATTCCAATTTTTAACACATTATATCGGTTTCTTAAACGATAATATACAAGCTATTTACCTATATAAATGTGTGTTGTTTCTTTGAAAAATTGATAATGCTGATCAAATAAATTGGCTTTATAAATAAAAAAAAATATTATACCATCGATACTCAACTTGTTGTGTTACAAATTGTAACACGTGTTTCGTTTCTAAAGCACAGATAATACAGAATATCGCAAGGTTACCTAATAAAATTAGAATTCGAATCTATTTATATTCCAATCATAAGCCATGCGATATTCTGTCTGATGATGATTCTTTAAGAAGGGAAGAAATGCACTATAAGTGGAATAACAGAGTTAACAAAATTATGTTTAATCATCTAAGCTTCAGGCTTCGTAAAATTTTCCTCAGTATTAAATAATCCAAAAAAGCAATATTTAGATTTTATAATACATTGCAAAAGGAAATCAATCGATATGTGTGATGAAAGTGTTGTTTTTATATGAGAGAAGAAAGAGTAAATTAAGTTAAAATTGAGCCTTTCTTCTTAAGTTCTTTCTGAGAGGCTATTGATTTTTCATATACCTATAACTCTTAAAAAAGTTCTTATCTGCCTTTTCCTGTATTCTTCTTTACTCTTCTCTCCTTACACGAAGATCACCGACGCCCAATGGTGATATTGGATTTGTATCAATTGATAAATAAAATAAATATCGAAGGCCATGTCTGCCCGTGAGGTTATCAACCCTAACCAAAAAAACTAATTCTTGAAATCGGTCAATAAAATGGTGTGTAAGAATTTCGTTATTTTCTGTGAATTTTATGCTGATATAATAAATTCTACATATCAGTGTTTCGAAACCTTTTTACATCTACGGAACCGGTCACAAACATAGCAGGATTCCTAGTGTTTTTGTAAACTGGCAGTAAATTTTGTTGGGTCAGCACCAATCTGCGGACCATTTGTCGGGAAAGACTGCTATATATTGTTTATAAATGTTTCGGTAAAACTTTTTTGCATCATAAGTTAGATCAGATTATCTCAATGATGCTTTAAGGAGTGTGATCTTACTTTTGCCTAAGAAAGCTACGACACGACTCATATTTTTGTACCGTGTGTTTATGTTATCAGTAGATTGTGTGTTTTTAAAGAACATTACTGTTTTTTTACTTCGAAATTAATTTATCACGATAGTAAAACTGTACAATCTTAAAACCAGCCGTTCATGTGACCCTTCAATCAAAAAGTGTGCCCGTCAGATACAATCAAACCTTATCTATAATAATTATTCAAATAAAACGCAATGATTTGTCGTAAATATATGAATTTTTAATTTTAATCATGTCTGCTCGCAATGCACAACACATGAAGTTCTTATGTAGCATCTCAACAGAATTTGTTTTTAAGAGCACTAGGACGAGTCTAAGAAATAATTACTAGTTATCATATTGCTTTCATTGTACACGTTTTTCAAAAATCGGGTAGGAGGGAGGAAATGTATGAAAGTGACCGCACTGGGATTCGAACCCGCGGACACCACAACCGAGTAGGACGAAGTCATTAAACATTGAAAATAAATTATTATTTCATGTCCGCTCCCAATGTAGAGCATATGTTCACTTTATGGAGGTATCTCAATATAACTTTTTCCTACGAGAACTATTTGTTATTCAGTCGCTCAACCTCTTTTTTTTCGAATAAAGTAGTAAGGATGGAAAGGATTGGAAAAGAGAGGACTAGTAGTTGGCTAATCATTGTTGCAAACATTCCTGCTTTCGAACAGAAATCGAAAAATCAATTGGAAAAATGTTGTTCGTACTGGAATTCGAACCCGTGAGGTTCGGAATGGAAGCCAACGTCGTTGACCACTATGCCATAGACCCGACTTAGTGTGCATCTTAATATTAGAAACGGACTTAAACTTGCCTATACAAAAAAGTCAAATTTACTAAAATGTATATAAAACAATAGATTTCTCTAAAAGGTAAAAAAATCACTAAGAAAAAATATTTGAAGAATAATAAATCATTGAACATATGACAGTTCTAGCATGCGATCTGTTGTTCCATTTTTAAAACTGGACCCCGACATTTTGTAAGCATTCCGCAAAATAAGTAATTCAAAAAATGTTCTATTCTTGCCATAAACAAAAATAGCGTTCAAATACTATTTATGGTATGTCAACTCAATGATGACTAACTATTAATAAAACCTTTATAATAAATATATAATATGATATGTTAAGTTACTAAGAATGATTAAAATTTTCAATAATTAAATCTAATGTTTATATACCGGAATATTTTGCCACTTGGTTAAAAAAAGTGCTCAAGTACATTGAATCGTTTACACTTCCCGATAAAAAAACTTCCCACTTTCCACGGCAAAAAGTCGTTTATATATTTCAACATGTTAAAAGTTTCGCGCAAATTTTGGATGATGGCAATTTACAAAAAAAATCTCAATGGCGTACCGTTATTTAAATGAAGTCACCTAAATTCAATTAAAAATTTGTAATATACAGTATAAATTTGGCACTTCTCTTGTGATCTCGAACCCACCCACCACTCCTTCGTGCAGTAATGGCCAGAAATAAATACAATGATTTACAGTAGTGTTGATGACGAATAATAATTTGTTTAACAAATAGTATTTATGATAATTGTAAAAATAAAAGAAATTCTAAGTTATATCAACGACGAACGATTAACTACGTCTTAAGCCGTTAAAAACGTTTACATTAAAACAAATTGTCACTGGGAATTTCCCATTAAAAAACTCTTCAATTGTATTTATTAATAATCGTTCGCAGTGGTCTAGTTGGTTAGAACTTGTTCTACCGAGCAGATGGGTCTAGGTACGATTTCCAGTAAAGTTAATGTCAAATTACGTAAGACATATGCTTTTGTCAGTTCAAATTCATCCGTGCACTTGAACGCCTGAAGATGCCAAAAGGCAAAACCCGGATAGTTAGTGACAAAACTTGTGTGAATTTTCATAACTTGAACGATTTAAATTTATTCATCTTTTGTGATGTCAAATTACCTCGAGTTGATCTTGAGTAACTTAGATTAATTTCTCATCGAGTTTTTCTCGCATCATCTTTCAACTTTAAAATATTTGGCGCATTGGCATTAAATGCATATTTAATCTTTAAATTTAAAAAATAATTATAACAATGATAAACATAATATACATATAAAATAATAAAGGCTAGCAAAATTACTCGTTCGCTGTGATTTTTTTACTGTCTTGTAATTTGCTTAGATTCAACGAATTAGAAATGTCCGACGTGGTCTATGTTTGTAACTGTTTAAATATCCATAGTTGAATTACTTCATCAGTTATCCACATGCTTTAGTTGAAGAATAGGCATGCAAAATATTATACGCCCATGGCATGTGTAGAATACAAATTGGCGATAAGTTAATGCCTTTTTTATAGGGGGTAAAAGAAACGCGAGTTGCCACTGGCTTTCTCAATAGCAATTTCCCGAAAACGCCCCAAACTGGAGGATCACAGTAATTCATACATAAGAGGCTGGTGCGATATCTAAAGCGGTGTAACACGCGATAGGCGGAGTTGGAATTCACCCCATCGTAACGAGAATGTTCATATTAAGTGCGTGATACATTTTCACTTATCATTGTTATAGGAGGAAGATAAAAACCTTCAGCGCTATTAGAATATTATACAGTGCTCACGTATGTTATTGAAAACAAGAATAGGTACGCGGTGGAATAACGTATGCTTTAATACTGAAATAAGGTGAAAAAATATCGGAAGTATTTTAATTCTACAAATATTATTTCAAATTATATGTCGACCTTAGAAAACCAATTTTTTAGATCAGGGCTGTGGAGTCGTGTCAAAAAAAGATGACTCCGACACCAGCTTTAAAATAAAAAACGACTCCGAGGAAAATTGAAGCCATGGCACTTAGGAGTTTTTGAGTGATACGCAGTATCTTTTGTTTTAAAATGAAGATGGTAGTGTCTTTCGGCTTGTATTTTTATGTATCTATACTATCATATCGACTGTGGGAAAGAAAAAGGACGTAACCCACAAATAGCAAATTTTACAGGAGACTTTGGACTATATGCAAATTATGAAATATACACAACATTGCAGTGGACGTAGACTTCTAAGCTGATATTAAATTGAAATAATCTAATATTAATTAAAGAAATTTTCTGGGAAAAACCTTTTTTTTTCAGTCTTTTGTAATGGTTTCAATTTTTATAATCTCATTTTTTTCAAACATAAAAGCTAAATTTAGATACTAATTCAGCATTTGTAGCGTACATTCTTTTGATAGAACGTGTATCAAGATTGATACATTGTGATTTTCGAAAAAAAACTGTGGGTAACGTCTTTTTTCCTTTCCACAGTCGATATGAAAACATTGCTTACTCTATTATGTAGTAACTGTCTTCGATGGTTCAATATAATGTCAAATGACTTTCAATTGTTTTAATTTAAACAGTGAACAAAAGAACCGCGTTTTCATCTCAAAATTAATTTCATATTGTGATGTTCTTTTTATAAAATACAATGATGCAAGAGCGCACAAATAGAACACAATAAATAGTATTATGAGTCACATGACTTGACTCAGCTGCCGTAGTATTAAATGCTCTATGGTTTGCTCAATGTCACAATATACAGAGACCTTCAATATAGATATGTGTATGTTTTTTTTTATTATACACTGAACAAAAATACTAATCTCTAAGGTCTGGTAGGTTTTATATGAAACGAAAGGGCCGGTTATACAATAATTTAATACACGGGCCAACATTAAGGTTGCCAATATTTGAACACAACAATGGTTAGTTATTTTTCGGTGTTAAGCTGAAATCATAGAGAGCTTAGAAATCAATAGTTATAATTGCCGGGTCTGTTGTCAAATGGTTAACGTCGTTGGCTTTGATGCGTTAGCTCACGGGCTCGAATCCCAATACGAGAATAATCTAAGTTATTTTATATTAGAATGAACTTCCACAAAGTTACCGCAGAATCCGTCGAAAGTATTGAAAATGATTTAGTTCACGAATTGATAATATTTTTCGTTGCGTTAATTTTAATATTGTTTTCATATCTTATGTCTCGACGCATTTACATAATCACTTTTAGGGTGTTCACTGTCAATACTTGGTGGAAAGGCATTATATTAGTAAAAACACAATATTCCTTTGTACTTCATTCCACTTTATTTAATATGTCAGGACCGGTTTCGCTCATTACGAGCATCGTCAACTGACGTTTTTACTAACATTTACATAATACTGAGACATAGCCAGATTGATCAATAAGTCATCTTATAACCTTGTCATAATATTGGTTCAATGAAATAAAGTTTGACAATCAACTGACAACCTTTACTACATTAAATATATTCTGTTAAAATACTCCATAAGTAGTACCCATATAGAACATGCTTGGAGGGGATATGGTAAAATAAAATTATGATACAATACAGCAATTTAAAGAAGATGCAGCGATTACTAGCGTCGTGTTTTAGGTAGTCTTAGAACTTAGCTTTTCTCTTCTAAAGATGTTGGATACACGCATGCTTGTAGTGTTAACTGTAAAATGACTATCTATGCTTGGCCGGTATGGATTGAGTGGAATTAAAATAACTAGAAAATGGGCAGAATATAAAAGCAAATTGAAAAGTGTTATTATTAGATTTTCATTATAATAATATACTATTGGCTTTTTAAACGATTCTTCTCAATTTTTACATTATTTGATCACTAGCAGTATGAAGAGTATTTATACGAGACTGCAGTATAAAAACCTGTTATTTTTGGCAGCCCTGCTTGAACGTAAAAATGTATTTTATGAAAATGTAACACTGTTGCTTCCAACCATAAAACATCCGGCGAGCATTGTTCACTTTTGTATTGTAAAACAGAATTGTGCAATCTTGTAGTTTACATTTAGTATTATTATTTTTTTGAAATATTAAACATATTTTATTTAATGTTAGTATAATACAAGCATGTAACATAATACTCATATTATAATATGTCGTCAAGTTACCAACAACAATAACTATGAAGTCAGTGCATATGAAATGTTGTTATCTCGATCAAATTTTAATGAAAGACATTCGAAAATAAAAATTCAACATTGATTTGTAGATTGATACATAATTTAGGCAAACATTAAAGCGTTTAAACTTGGAACATATCAGATGAAATTTAATTTATTAAAAAGATGATCAAATCAATATTTATATTTTAAATTTCGAATCATAAGCATACCGATTCATTTTCTCTCTTAAAATAATCCTTCCCGGAATTGAATTGTTCGTTTATTTGGTTACAAATTAACAAAAAGAAGCAGATGCATTAAAAATGCTTTAAGGCCTTTTCTAAATCATATGTTTTATTCACACAGTCGATGTATTAATTGAATGGTGCAAAGTTTTTAAGTGATGAATAATCATTAGTATAGTTTCGGGGGAGGTATGGAAAAAAATAAAAAAAAACAAACTTACCGACACGAATGACTTCAACGAGAGAGAGAATATTTTGACAGCGTTCACTTTCAGAGGTATGTTGCATCTCGTCATCAACGTGAAGAGCAATTTTCTGAAGACTGGACTTCTTTCGTACCAGCTGCTGTGGTAGGCTGCATCCATGATCATGGCACTCTGAAATTTGCGATCAAGTTTTTTGATTTCAAGATTTGTCAGCTAATGAACTTCATAGGACGAGGAATACATATTTATTTTCAAGGTAAATTATATTAAAGATGCATTCATTCCCAGATATATAAAACAGGACTTCTTAGTAAGAAATAATCGGCTTTTAAAGCGTATTTTTAGTTTAATTTTCTTTATAAAATACTTGAAAATGTGCGTATTTATATAAAGGATTTTGTTGCTATTTGATTTGAGACTATTAAGCGAATTTCTAACAATTAGGTAAAATGAAATAACGAATGTGTCGGTCAGAAGAAACGATATTTTTTGTTTCCATTCTACAAAAAATAAGTAATGCTATTTTGTTATCTGGAAACGCTTAATAATATTAGTTATACAATCTGAGCTCTGTAATAATTAATTAACTGATGCCATAACGTAATTACATTTATGCTTCTGAATAGAAGGTAGAAGTAAAATTTGGAGAAGTCCATCATTCTTAAAATGCTGCAGAATCAAAATAGTGTACAATATTCGTCTACAAGCAAATATACAAATAACTTCATAATAAAACTTTTTTAAACATTCCAGAAAAAAAACCTGTTTAAATTCTCGAATGCTTAGCTAGACGCAATCAAAACGAAATGTATTATATATTCGCAAACAATTTTTGGTGCCCTGACAAACATTATTTGTTCTTGTTTTTTGTTACAGACATACACAGACAATAGAAAACTACGGTTTTAAATTTCAACGAACATGCAGAAATTCGACTAGAGCAGACTAAATGTCTAGCATTGTAAATATCATATATGAGCTGGCGGTTTTTGTTTCTCTAACTATAAAAATGAGAAAATAATAATATAACTCTTCAGGGAAAATGCTCATTGATCATTCATTATACACACAGTAGAGTATTAGAGACAGTATGTTTAATGGGCTGATGGCGTTTATACATTTATATTTTAATATATGCATATTAGTACAGACGAGGGCTTATACGAATAACGATGTTTCCGAAAGAATGTTTTGATTAAAATACTGAAAAATTATTATGTGTTCCTATTCGGCAGTGTAATTTCCCTGCTAGAGTGTATCAGAATCAAAATTCACACAAAAAATAACTTCAAAATAAGTCTAAATACTTAATAATATTTTCATCGCAGTCATTGATGTACATATGTATACTGATTATTAAACTAAATATTTCATCTTGTTTAATTTGTTACCATGGCAGGTCTAATTCAAAATATTAATGCTTCTTATAAAATAATAAAATAAATATTACAAACCGGGTAATCTTGTTGTAGTAACCGTTTTTTGAATGTCAAAAATTTACATAAAGAACCGACAAGCCTTAGTAAAGATTTGCACTTTTAGCATATATTTTTATCAATATTCTTTCATATTTGACCATATTCGCTCCCTATGTAAAGCATATGGCCGCCACGCGGCACCTCTATGTTTTCCTGTCTCCCACCAATTGCTTAGCTTCCTCCCATGATATGCCAGGATCCCTCAGTTCTGCCGAGTACATCATATAGATAGTACCCGACGGACGTTCGGGGCGCCGGAATCCCACCGGTCGAAAGAAGAGGTAGGCAGGATTGAGGCTTTCCGGAGTCATCCGCAGCACGTGACCCAGTCAGTTCCAACGTTTCTCCATAACCACTGACGTGACGGGGCGCTGTCTTGTAAGCTCCCTTATCTCCGAATTCCTCACAAAATCAAACTCCCTCACCCCCATTATCCGAGGCAAGCATCTGTTCTCGAAGCTCAGTATACGGTTTTTCTGAGTCTTTGTCAGGTGCCATGATTTGCAACCGTAACGCAGTACCGGCGGAATGCAAGCGTTAAATAAGTGACATTTGGTTTTAATCAGGTACAGCTGTGTCTGTCAATATTAGGATAGACAAATAAGTACATAGAATATAATTTAATAAATATTAAAATTAAGCGTAGAGCATGTTTTGTTCAAATGATGTTGTAATAATAATGCGACAATCTGTCAGAACTAAATAATGCTTACACTTTTAACCTGACACCATTTTGATTTAAGAGCGGTACAGTCAGACTCATAAAACAATTTGGATTTCAGCATAATAAATAGCTACAATGCTCTGTAGAAAATAGCCGTATACAAAATGTATTTGTATAATAGTAACTTTTCTTAATAAAAAATAAATAATTTTACATTTATTATTGATTTAAGCATCTATTCGTATATTTTACGATCATGGCAAAAACTAGCATAATATATGTATATCAAACAACTAAAAAACGAGTTCCTAAGTATTAGATTAACAGAATAGCATGAGAAGGAATAACAAAATCATCTGAGACGTTTAAAAATGTTAGCGAATTAGATTTTATCCATTGTTTGTCAAAAAATATTCAACATCTTTTTTCATTGACACATGTCGCTAACACAAGCATTTTCTATATACTAAAATTTGTACAATAATGTTGTCTAAAGAAGTGATCCCAAGCAATTTTAAATACGCAATAAATACATCAGAATAAAATTTATAAAAACAGTGTTTTGAAAATACATTTATGAATTATTTTTATTGAAGCGTAAATTTACAATCGAATCCTATAATGTGAATACAATTCTATATTTGGATATAATGCATTAAATTATTTAAACGATTGTACAAATTATTAACCGTGAAATATAGTTTAGCTATGTCAGATGAATACATATGAAAAGATATTTTAAATATAAATACAATCTTCGTACGGTATTGCGGAAACTATTTGGCAGAAATTTATTCTTATTTACATGCTGAGCTGGAAACAACCCCTTCGCGTTTTCCCAAATGTTTGCAGCGGGTCATCAACCCGTCTCGTCGCCATTGTTGGAATAAATCGAGTGCCAAACGGCGCGTAATATTGCACAAGAGTGCTTCACCCACAAACCTTATACAGCAAAACAAGTAGATGACAAAATAATTAATATTGTACAAATTTATAATGAATATTATAAAACTCAATTTTAAAGAATTAATAAGTTTTGCTTTTGATTGGTTTCGGATAAAAATAATGACTTTATATAATTCAGATAACTGGAAGATAAAGAAAAATCTTTTAATAGAATCATCGGTAATAAATCAAAAATATATTCTAGCAATTTTTGATATTAAAATTATAATATTATTCTGTGTATATAATCTGTTCAAATCAAAAATGAATCACTATAATAGCAAATATAACATTTTCAATTTATGGAAATCACGCAAAAACAATGCAATTCTCTGGAAAGCTTAATTGCGGATACGAAAAAATTTAAAAACCCAACGTTGGAATAAAGGAAACCGATAATTCATGCGAATTACGAAATATTTTTACAAAAATTCGTCGGCCATATTTCAAATTTGCTTTACAGTTTGTTCTAAAAAGTTCCATTTGACGTTTTGAATTTTCATACTGCTTATTCGTATTTCGTGTTAATGACTCCCGCGTATGATAATTTGGCTTTTTCGTATTTGTAATTAGCTGCATTTATTTCAATTTCAGCTAGAAAAAGAGAAGGATATTGTGAAGCTTATTAACCGCAAATTTAATGAAGATGCGAGTCATTGTTAGTCATTCGATCGATTTTTTTTGGAGTATCAGATATAATACGAGTGAGTTTTAGGAATATCAGAAATATGCCGAAGACTATGCCTAGTGTCATCATAATGGTAATCTTATTTATGTATTATGTTTTATTAATTTTGTGCCATTAATATGAATACGTATTCGCACTTCAATCATGAAATTTGGAATGTTGATGTTTCATAAAATATTATCAATGCCACCATTTTGTGGTATTACAATAAAAAGCTGTTGAATCGGTAAAGTAGAGATTTACTGATATAATTAAAGTGTTTCTATTATAAAGATAAAAGTTGAAAATCACTACTTTCGTATACTAGACAATATACATACATGTTTAACATTGTTCCCAAGACGTAGGTAGTACTATTATTGCCATTATTTGGCATTTACGGTCTTGTTGATTTATACATCGTTGACCTTAAATATAAGAGCACCATTAAAATTCATATGCTTTCCAGAAATTATTATGAGTTGCCATGTTGTGGGGATGTCGTTAAAACTTCAATGCAATTTATTTTGTAAACATTATAATACACTTGAGGGTAAATTTTGGTATTATTGGAAAATAGTTCGATAAGTTTCCATTTTTTTACTAAGAAATTTATTTGCAATTTTCTTTTAATCTTGTCGTACGATAGAATCAAGAATAGACAAATTTTCTTTATTTTGATTTTTTTCTGTCATGTAAATAATACTTTTAATGATTATGAAAACTTTTATACTTTTAATGATTAGACATTTAAATATAGGACGAAAATAATATCACTAACGTTTTATTGATTTTTAAAATTAAAAGCAATAACCGGTATTACAAAAATAGATACAATTACAAACAAATGATTCATATTGAATATATCAGTAATACAAAAACACATATGTAAATGATAAACATTAAATTTTCACAATTAACTAAATTTAAATTGCACAATTTTATTTGAATAAAAAGACTTGTTCATCCGTGCTAAAATTTGTCAATCTTGATCGAATATTAGAACAAAAATGTCCAGTCACGGAATCATGAAAACATATTTGGAATAACACCCAATCAGCTCAAAGTGAAAATCTTCCATTAACATCCAGGTCCAAGATATAAAATATTCAATTGAAAAAATAAATAAATTTTATATTGACCTTGACTGGACTGGAAACCCAGACCCATATTACCACTGGACAACAGAAACATACTATACTTTGATATGAGTAGTATTCTATAAAAACTTTGAGTCACCTTAACAATTATTTCGTTGCCATGGTAGCAGTAAAGCAGAATCTCTATCAGCATACACATTTGGTAGAGGACCATGGAAAAATATAAAATCGACCATGGTACCTGAAACAAACAAAATTTATTGATTTTTAATCATTTAAACATGAACATAAAAAGTGAAGATTCTTAATGCGGACATTGGTAAATTGCCGTAAGTAACGAACATCCTTTTCCGTAACATTTAAGAGGGAGTCTCCATCGCAGCCAACAGCCGACTTGCTAGCTCCCGGGATAGGCGAACTTTTCGCCGGCACTCGACGAGGAGCGAGTAGATAAAATTAGTTTCCGCCGAGAGTTGTAAATGGGTGGCAGAATGTCGCGGGAACTCTGCCGTAGCATTCGCCAATATCCGTTCTGATTCCGACGGCGTTATGTCGCTCGGAAGAACCGCCAGCGTCACGCTGTCGACGCACAGCGTGAAGAATCCGGTAGTTTCGAGCCGAATCACTGTCAGACAAATTCACTTATGTTTGTTCACTTTAAAAAATATGCTTCTAGACTCTACACTACATGTATAATGTTATATAAATAAATATAGCAACGCGTATTGATAAGTATTTTCTATGTGAAACAGTTTTTAAATAATTATTCAAATTTATTGATAATCAATTTTGAAAAGGTGACGGTTCAAACTTGTTAAGCGCTTGACTTGACGTTGATGTGTCAGATGAATGACTTAATATATGTTAATGAAATTCGGATTTGAAATATTACAAACTTTTGGCTTGGCTCATTAAAAAGTGTTGTTCTAGTACGTTGTTTTGATAAACATAGTATTGTTTGCTGCACTTTGGTGGAAAGTTGTAAACGCAGTTGTGAAAGCAGATTATAATTATGCGCAGAAAACATATACTGAACGATTCTAAATGGTGTTTGCTTGCTGACAAGCCCATGGCATCAATTGAATTCAATGTGTTTTTTACTGTATTTATAAAAAATGTGTTTTTAATTAATTATTAAAAGGCGACAAATCGTGTCAACCCTAATAAATATATTTATTCATTTATCATGACATTTCAAAGATGGTAATATAACAAAATGGTACAAAAAAAAACAAGTCATATACACTGCAGAAAATAAACATATGTAGAAGAAATACTAAGCGGAAAGAATATCGAACGACAAAAATTTCAGATTCTAAGCATGTTTTTAAGCACAAAATTGGTAAAATAAATCGCTTGGATAAATCAATACATTGTATCATTTTCTTTTGTTAACTTTGTTACTGAACATTCAAGAACTATTTTTAAAAGTCATGTTTTTGGTACTCAAATTATGTTTGATGTTGTTTATATTTTGATAACAGACTGCGGTATATTTATAAGTAAGATGTCGCGTAAGTGTTAATTGTAGGTGGGCTTATTTTATTTCTTAAAAAAATTGTATGATTGTTTTAAAAACTACGATATTGTGCCACAGAGCGACGCCGCGTCACCGCTTTAGACATGCGGCCAACGTTCCGACGCCGGCGTCTACCTCCCAGAGACGTCTCGCACTTTGCAAAAGAGCTTCGAACTTATATTCGAGTCGAATAACTCCACAGTCCACAGCCAGACAGGATGTTTTGCAAATCTATTATAATGCAAGCGGCCGTCTCTAGAGAGAGCGGGCGTTGACCTATTTACATCATAGATTAATTTGACGAAGTTGGACTCAATTATTGCCTGAATATTTTAATCAAATATTTCATATTATATTGTTTCCACTTGCAATGAATCGTTCCAAATGTCTTTATATGATGGGCCCGAGGAACTCAAATAACATTTAATTTATTTACTTGATTAATCAATGTCACTTTTTTTTTGGATTTATAATTAGGATTTTCGATAATATAACCCTGAATATTATTTATGGTTTGTTTTATTGTAAAATGAAAATGACAAAACATTTCTTTTCAGTAAACTCATAAGCTAAATGCGCTTGAAAAATACAATGAAGGTAATACATACCATAATATCAAGAGTGTGCTCATTAAACAAGTTCTAAAATAATCAAATTTTTGAACTTTGGTATATATTTTTTTCAAAATACTCTCCCAATCACGATTGTTAATGGTTAAAAGAATATTTTGTAAATTATAAAGGATAACCATTTTGACATATTGATTATTAGATTAGGTATCTACATATGAGTAGTCCTATAATCGTTTTCAATGTGACTACTGACTTAATGCAGTTCGTACACCATATATATAAGTACTAGCAAAAATTAAAAATGAAAAAAAATCTTATAATCGACAGAATAAAAATCAAAAATCATATTTGCATATATACTCAAATAAAAATAAAAATCTCGAAATCAATACTCAAAGTTCGTTGTTGAAATTTCCAACTCTATTGGCAATGTAATAAACACAATTTTAAAAATAAATATGTAATATGTAAGACATGCCCATTGCCAATACCAAAATTAAGATAAAAATAAGAGTAGACTTTCAAATATTATTTTGTGGTTTGTAGTATTGAGTTGAGAAAGTTTTTGAAAAAGCTCTTTGTACACCATTAAAAGTGTTTTATTATATTGTCTTTAAATGCTTTTCCTCTAAAGATTAACACTTTAAATTACTGAATGTTTTATTCGTTCTCTGAATTAGTTGAACAATATACCAAACAACATTTCGTTGTCGATAATATTATATAATTTTGTCAATTTTGTTAGAGTAATACCTTTATGAACATTGGTTCTGAACATAAAATTGATGTCGGCGATAAAACTGCGTATTCAATATGAACATAGCTGTAAAATAGATTGAATAGTTAAGTGTCATTCTCAACGTAAATTTTCCAAAGCAGTAAAGCGGATATTATGTGATACACATATTAAAATGAAGTGCTTTCATCATTACCAGAGTGAGCTGGAAAGCTGTGATGCATATGACGATAACGCCCGCTACAAACTGTGACGTAACTCCGTAGGCGAAAAGCTTTTCTTGTTCGACCATGAATCTGAAATCAATCATAAAAAGTGTCATATCTTCGTGGCATATTACATGATCATATTTGTATAAAACAAATCTTTGTTAAAGATGAATATGTCAGTGTAAAAAAAGCAACTACAATCAAGGTTAGTTATAATAATAAAGTTATGATCGTGTATTACAAATTCGTGTTAAATTTTCCCAAGTTACATTGCCATTCGTCAAGATGGCTAAACAAACTATTTTTATAGACCGTTAAAATTAATATGCTGTTACCGAAATGGTTTTAATTTATTACAGTTTGTTTGTGGAATACCAAAAATATCAAATTTCATTATGTTATAAGTTATAACTGTAAATTATATCTGTTGGGTTTGCTTCTTCACAAGTAAATGCAGTCGCGAGTGGTGAGTATTTCTCGTATATTGGGAACTTGAAGTAATTAAACAACATATTTCTACGAGTATGTAAATTAAATAAACCACAGCAACGTTCCCTCTAAGCTGCGAAGAAGTTTAAAAGCCTCCGCGCATTCACTGCAGGTTGGCGCGCACTCCAAGAGAATTCAATTCTTATTTAAATGGCCCGCGTAGCCTTTGAAATTTCCGCGCAGCTAACCTTTTGTCTTAGTTTAGGAAGCATGTCCAGAGGTTACAATAACCCGATAAAACATTTTTTTATAAGATTATATTTAAAATTGAAAAATTAACATGAATGAAAAAAATAAGTTCTATTCTTATATCCCTATTCTCTTTGATAAAGAAGGGTTGAGTGACTGAGTAACACGCAGTTCTCTCAAAATAGCTTCTGTCGAGAAAAAGCTACATTAAGTCTATAAGCTTCACAATGGTCGCAAGAATGGTTCCAAAAAAAGATGTCTGAATATGTTCCAATGTATATTACGGATAATACGAAAAATTATTTCAATAATTTACAAAAATATCGGCCATTAACGTCAAATGTAAAACAGAGAATGCATATTATTTATTCGTTTGCGAATAAAAATTATTAAACCGCTCTTGCCTAATGACCTGAGAATAATGTGAAATATTTTTCTAAAAAACAAATTCTTTATCCAGACCCAAATCTCAACAGTCATTACCTGCCCAGACTTAGTCCCCACAAAGACCTTTTAAGCCAGTCATGGGTAATGTTTGAAAGTTATAGAGAAAATATTTATTATTTTGTATTCGAGCCGCCTGTATGGTCGAGTGGTCAACGACGTTGGCTACCGCTACGGAGGGCACGAGTTCGAATCCTAGTACGGGCAGTTTTATAAATTGATTTTTCAATCGATTTATGAATTTCTGTTCAAAGGCATGGATGTATGTGATGTCTTGAATTCCCCCCTCCCACCCAACCTATCCTATAAACGAGGCGTATCGAGAGCGATTAGCTAATCACTAGTTTTGTCATTGCCCTTTCCTTCTAGGTTGAGCAACTGAGTAACAATCAGTTCTCGTAGAAACACTTATGTTGAGATAAACTCCATTAGAAGTCCATATGCTACACATTGGCAGCGGACATGGTAAAAAAAAATTGAGTCGAAGGCTAGACAAAATTAATTATTAACAGATTGTGGTATCATGTAGCTTAGTGGTTAGTGGCGTAGGTTACTGTTGCATTGCTTGAATCCCTGTACGGAGAGTTGTTAAAAATATTTTTCACTCGATTTGTGTTCGAGTCTGGAATTCTATTATTCCAATCAGACCCTAAAAATGGATCGTAACGAGAGCACTTAACTAACTACTCGCCTTGTCCTTGGATATGGCTAACCATTCTTTTCTATTTTTACTCTCTTAAAAGTAAACTTGTTAAACAATTGAGTTGTCAACTGAATATTTTCTCGTAAGAAAACTGTTGTTGAGATGAGCGCCATAGATTCCAAATTCTCCACGCCAGGAGAGGACATAATAAAAACATATAAATTCAATTAAATGTGTGTTTTATGAACTGACATAATATTACAATGTAGTGATTACAACATTGAGTATAAGTATACGTATGATCCGCCTGTGTGGTCGAGTGGTCAACGTTGTTGGCTACCGTTACGGAGGTCACAGGTTCGAATCCCAGTACGGGCAGTTTTATAAATTGATTTTTCAATCGATTTATGAATTTCTTTTCAAAGGCATGGATGTATGTGATGTCTTTAATTCTCCCCTCCCACCCATCCTATGCTATGAACGGGGCGTATCGAGAGTGATTAGCTAAGTCCTGTCCTCTAGCCCTTTCCTTCTATTCCTACTCTCTTTGGAAAAAGAGAGGTTGAGCAACTGAGTAACAAGCAGTTCTTGTAGAAACACTTCTGTTAAGATAAACTCCATTAGGAGTCCATATGGTAAAAAAAAAATACAATTAACATTAATGCACTTTAAGGTTTTGCATATTTCATAATTTCGGCCCAAAATCATTATTTAAAAAAGTTATTTGTGTCTCCTGTAAAATTTGTTATATGAGAGATACAACATTTTTACTTTCCACAGTCGATATAATATAATGTTAATGATATACGTAGATAAAAACCTTCATTTTTATTAAAATATATTATTTTACAAGAGAAACAATAACATTGATTTTTTTTACTTATGTGATTTGTGATAAAAAAAAGTGATCAAACTCGATTTGATTACAGATGTGTTGAATTTGTGCTGATTTTCGTAAAATTGAAACGATATAACTTGTTATACAAGAACTTCGTCATCGATTTGTGTTTGTTTGGAATATTCATTTGCAGTCTTCACGAAAATATTTCCAAAGATAATTTTAGCTTCTTTTTGATGATCTCTATTGTTTACGGTATATTATCAGGATTGTGTGTTCCAGAACTATTATTATAACCTGATTTGTTTCCATTTCGAAGTCTTTGATGTTTTCAATCGAAAATTTATGACCACAGGCCTTTCTGCCGCGGTGTTACGCCTCGGCCTGCATCGTTTTGTTAAGCACCTACCAGTTTTAGTATCGTTTATAATTGAAATCTTTAAAGTTTTTAATGAGCAATTAAAATTAACGTCAATCTTTACGACCTTTTTAATTTCATATTCAATTTTGAAATTAAGCTCTGCTGTGGTCTGTTCATATTTCATTTAAACTATAGTCAAAACGTCTGTAATACAAATTTTTATAACACGTTTCAAGCAATATAAAAGAAGTTCGTGACCCAAAAAAAAAAATAGTAAAAACGTACAGGTAAAAAAAAACAGGCAACACGTTTTCAACAGAGAAGATCATGGATAATGGTTTTAGAAAAAAAACGATTCATAAGTATGTTAATATGTTAATATATAAAATTTTAATTTGTGAACTTTGGTCGATAAATATATATATATATTTATTTTTTGGAAAGAGTCTTATAAAATGAAATTGTTAATCTGAAGTTTTCCATCTGAAGAAACCCAACTGACTGAAATAGTTGACCACGATCGTGACGAGCGTAACCGGTTCTGATTATTATTAACTTTAAAAGAAAGTGTTTTTTTTTTAAATATGGTGTTTTCCCACCAAGAATTTACTGTTAATCTTAAAAGTAGTTATCTAAAAATGATTTCATTAATTTCAAAATGTTTTTAATTTTACACGGTTTTCATATAAATACAATATTTATTTAAGATTTCGACTGAAGGTGCTTGGTGGAATTTCAATATTAAATTTGAATCGTTCAAATTATGTACACTCCCACAGATTTTGTCACTAACGACCCGGGTTTCACCTTTCGGCATCTTCAGGCGTTCAAGTGCACGGATGAACTTGAATTGACGCTTAGTAAATGAGTGTTTCGTGTTTATATATTCAATAAATGTATCGCTGAGTCTAAAGCCATTGCTGGTGAAAAGGATAAGCTCATGGGAATACCCAAAGATTTGAGTAGTGAGTGGTTTTAAGAATTATATTTATTTGTTTGTCGGCAAAGGTTTTATGATGTTATTTATGAGATTATTTATATAGGGTATATAAGTGGAGAGCCCGGAAGGTCCTACGCCTGAAGATGCCGAAAGGCGAAACTCGGGTCGTTAGTGACAAAATCTGTGGGAGTGTACATAATTTGAACGATTCAAATTTAATACAATATTTATTATTTTTAGTAATGTAAAGAACATGTGTTCATTGGCTAAAACTTCTATGGAGATATAAAACTGTATAAGTAAAGTCGCCTGCTGTAACCCAGTTGGTTAGAGCCTAGCTCTACCTATCAAGCAGGTCTTGGTTCGATTTCCGGTCAGATCGCAGTGAATTTGAGAATTATTCAATTTAAAGTTGCGATCGAAGACTGGGAAGTCAATTTACATTATTTCCTCTCCTCCCATCCTTCTGATTCTTTAATAACTGGGTTTAGCAATAGCGATTAGTCAACCACTAGTCCTGTTCTAGCCTTATCATTCTTTCCCTACTACTCACTTTGAAAAAAGTGAGGTTGAGCGACTGAGTAACAAACAGCTTTCGTAGAAAAAACTTCTGTTAAGATACGTCCATTAGTAGGCCATATGCTCCAGATTGGGAGTGGACATGGATATAAAAAAAGTAAAGTAACAAACAAAATAACTCCGATACTCAAATATTAAATTTATACTAAAAGAATAAAAGAATGTGTAACTGATTAAATACATTGATAGTTAGACACATACATATATTATATCGCAATTGTATATTTGAGGTGTCCAGTAACAAACACGGCCAAGTCAGTTTCTCTTAATTTTCGAAAGTTTTTTTGAATAAATATTTTTTGAATAAATATTGAAATATCGTTAAATTTTTTTAACGATATTTCAATCCTAGTTGACTTTAATACTTACAAAACACCTGCACACCAAACGTTAAATCACTTAAGATAGTTTTACGTTATTAAGTATAAATAGCACTATATTAATGTATATTCTTAACAATTGACAATGCTTGAGCGAAACCGATCCTGATAATATTAAATAAATGTGGAATTAGTACAAAAGAGTGTTTTATTTTTTGAATATGATGCATTTTCCACCAAGTATTGACAGTGAATACATTCAAAATGATCATCATTGGCAAGGTTTTGTTCAGCGTTTGAATCGATGTCTATGGACATGAATTAATTGTCCATAGACAAAGAGAGAAGCTTGTGGTGAAGGTGTCGCATTCACCTGAATACATTACATTCCGCGCTTATATTCTATTCAAAATACGGAATGAAATTCAGTCAACTGATTCAAACCCAGCTATCTCATTGACTCGTAATTACTTGACCTGTATAATAATAGCATGCCTTTGACTTGGCTTAGTGATATAATCATTATTTAGAGTTGATATTCAAACACTTGTAGTACGATTTTGAAACTTTAAAATATAATAAATAATATGTCCCCTACTGGAATTAATAAAAAAAGTGTAAATCGGCCTGGTAAAATGACCTGGCCGTGTTTGGACGTCTCATTTAATGACATACCTTATTATGGCTTGATGGTGGTATATGCATTTCATTAATTCCCTTGTCATCTTTGATTCACTTTCGTCATCATCAACGTGTTTTGATTCTAACTCAGATTCTAAAAAAAAGTTGCAATGAGTGCTTGAAAATGTTAATCACATTGCAAAATATTAAAGGACAATGTAATGTATTTATTGAATCAGCATTTACTTGGTAGAACTTCATTAAAATAATGTAAAAAGTAACATACGATGAAAGTGTTTTAGTTCTATCAATATAATTTTAAACCTAGCTGCAGCCTCATAGCAATGCATGGAGGCCCAGCGAAAAGGGCCCCATAAATTTCTACATACTCGATATAAAAAAATGCGATGTTAGCATGAGGGTCCTAAATTTCTAGCTACGTCACTGCTCCCCAGCCCTGGAAAGTTGTTAAAAATCTCCTGTAAATAATGTTCTGCTCATAATGAACACAATATATCAAATTTGTAGCAGTTTTAACGCGTTTCAGTCGATGATATGACGGGCGCTGAGCTACATCATTTACTTGCGTGACGTTTGCATGAGCCCCCCAAAATTGTAGTTACGCCACTGCATGTAAGAACTATATATTATAATAATATTCGCAGAGCTAAAATATTATTTCACTTTAATACAATGAAGTTCTACCGAATAAATGCCAATTTAATCAGTAAAATTTAACAATGTATTTTATTAAATTGATGGCTATTTTGACTTCATGCCCTCGTCAGAACTATGTTTCAACTGTAGCTTAACTATTTATATTGGCTTAGGAGAGATAAATAATGCATCTTCTAGACATTTATTGAATAATTGTATCGTTAATCACTCTTACGCTGCGTATCTGGAGAAGATTTATCTGGCCATATACTGGTCAAGTCATGGTGCAGAACATCGAGCTGGCCACCAGTCAAAGCCATCATTCCTGAAGCTACGGTGTCCATGCTGACGTTGCAAACAGCGTCAATTAGAACACTGCCGATCTGATAGAAGTATGTCAGTTGAAATCTGTATGAATAAGCTAATTATTGATAATGATACGGAAAAAAAATCAATTGATAATTATTAGTAAAATTTGAGTTTTTGGCCAATTGCTTAAATGTGAATGCAACCAAAACAAATAAAATGTTGTTTCTTCTACTGAAACTATGTAGAGTCCACGAAATGAGTCTTGTCTGAGCCAATTGTTTATTACACCTTTTCATTGCAACTTGTTGTTGTATAAATAGCACTGTTAAATTTTATTTCTTATCAGTTGACAATGCTCGCCATGAGCGAAATCAGTCCTGATCTTGATAAATTAAAGTGGAAATTAAGTGAAAAAGAATTTTGTGTTTTTTCTCTTAACTTTACTAATGTAATCATTATATTTTTAAATTTTCTAGAAAGGGACTGACTTGTTTTATAACTATGTACCACTGAAATTCTTAATTATATTTCCATATTTTGAAATTAAATAGAGATTTGAGATACAGCTAATACTTTTAAATAATAAAATAACACAACTAAGCCATGAAGTAATTGATCATACTTAATCATACAATTTAATGTATGATTTATAATATTATATAATAACAATTGATTATGCTTTCCCAAAAGATATGCATCACACTATGACGATTGCAGTTCCAGTTATTAATTTAATTAATATGAAAAAAACTGCAAAGTTTGCTGTTAATAGAAAATAACCATCGCAAGTTTTTGACATCGCCGCTTGCTTACTTGTCGCTGAGCCTTCTACGGCCGTGGCGCTACGCCAAAATCGTAGACTCGACGAGTAAAATCGCAGCACGTCAAAGTTTTCTTGTCTACGAGTTAACGTAAAATCCCGCGTTATATTAATATTTATCTCAGAAACAAAAGCTTAACAGTCAAGGTTATGCAACACTGCATGGTCTTTATGAACAGACCTGCTGTATAAAATTTAATATATTCAAATTAAAATGAAATAACAATAATTATAAGTTTTTTAATTCTTTACTTAAAAATTATCGAAACGAATTTTAAGAGCGATTTTTTTCACAAAAAATAATTCATCGAGTTTTATTTGGAAACATATAATTTTACAAAAAGAAATCGTGAATATTAACCATATCAGCATTTGATTGAAAAATTATACAGTAGTATTTTGAACCCTCCGTAACGATTTTATAGACAAACGGTAACTTTTTGGAGCTTTCTCATTTCATACTTGATTGTACATTCAAATAGTTTAATTTCCTTATAATCTCTTACACATATCGATTAAAAAGTTTGTACACAAATGTTGTACCCAACTAAATCTGGTTCTTCGCGTGCTATTGAACATCTTATAATGCCTAGAAATCTTGATTATTATCTCGATTTAAAATAAAAAAACTATAAGTAGTGAAATTCAAAAAACGGTTTCATAAATACTCAACATGATGTTGCTTTACTTGAATAATTCATATGTTTATAATTTAATACATAATCATTTTGATGTATTTTTAATAACTAATTGAATCCCATTTTTTAAATTAAATGAACATTAACCACTTAAAAAAATCAATACCGACATTATAAGCATAAGGAAAGCTCACCGAAAATATAATTTTCCGATCATTAAAAGTGTTACGTAAATATTGGTATTTTTACTAACATATTATTAATGCATTGAAAACATAATTTCATAATATATATATGTGTATACGGAAGTGGACTTGAGTAAAATTTAAGGTTTCAATTTTGATGCATAGAAAATGTGTTTTGCCGTTAGCTGTCTTCTTATCAAGGATTTAAACTTTAAAATGTTTCGTTCTTTCTAGTTTTAAGATGGTGAAAATGATTTATTACAAGAAAAACTTCTGATTATAATTCTTGCTTTGGAATAAATAAAGCTTACACTATATTCTGAAGATATTATACAAAACAATCTACGATCTAAGCTTTTTCGTTAATCAGGAAGCTCACTTATTACCTCAAATATAAATAAATTATGTGAATTTCCCTCGAAAATATATTTTGTGAATAGCCATATATTATGTACATACATACAGGTGAAAGAACCCCATAAAATAATCCATTATGGCGGACGGTATCGTTAAAACCAACTCGGGCTAGCTTTGCCCATGTATATTATATTGAAAATCGATTGATTTTATGATTTCCGGCTCCAAATTGATGAGTGTTATCCTTATCGAAGTTATGAAGACAATAAGTATTAATCCATACAAAATGTGTAGGCTTTTAGGTGTTTATAGAACCTTATATTTTAAATTAAAACATTGATGATTGCTAACCTGCAGATTATTTTACGTTTGATAAGATTTATTTAAAAAACATAGGAAAATTGCCCGTTCGTAATTTTCCGTCAGCAATTTACCACCAGCAATAAAGATTTTTTCACAAACTACAGAATGGCGCCACAAAAACTATATGTCAATTTTTAGTAAACGTAATAGGCAAGATTCTTTTTCGAAATCATTGGAGTAATTTAATGGTTGTTACACATATTGTTTTGTTCATTCAAGATTTGAATTTGCTTACGATGATATCTGTACCTGAGCGTTTTCTGACTTACCTAAACCACTTATTGAAACCCAAGCTATTTATTTTTGATTATTTATCACTTTTAAGGTGTTGACTGTCAATACTTGGTGAAAAGGCATTATAATAATAACAATTAAACATATTGAAATTATTCAAAGTATTCATTGTATTAAATTATATGTAAATATTGATTAACGGTACGGGCAGTTTTATAAATTGATTTTTCAATTGATTTATGAATTTCTGTTCAAAGGCATGGATTTATGTGATGTCTTGAATTCCCCCTCCCACCCATCCTATCCTATGAACGCGGCGTATCGAAAGCGATTAGCTAACCACTAGTCCTGTCCTAGCCCTTTCCTTCTATTCCTACTCTCTTAAAAGAGAGGTTGAGCAACTGAGTAACAAGCAGTTCTCGTAGAAACATTTTCTGTTGAGATAAACTCCATTAGGAGTCCATATGCTCCATATTGGGAGCGGACATGGTAAAAAAAAAAAATATTGATTTAAAATAAATGCTCCTATCCTACGTTTATCTTCTTATAATAAAAAAGATTCAATATTTTTGAAAAATTATGGCTAAGTGATTTAGTTATGGCTTTAATGAAGATAACCATTTTTTTCTAAACCAAGAAAGAGTACTTTGTTTTACTGAGAAATGTTTTCATTTATAGTTTCTAGAAAATCACTGTTCTTTTAACCAAACTACTACTTAAATACAAATGTACCAATTTAACGACTAACAAAAAGTGAGTAATGCTTTTCCGGTAGTGTGAGTCATTTCCGAGTCGAGAAAAATGTGCGTATACAAATCGGCAATGATACTGTATATTGCAAATTGAATTTCAGTGTTGCCACGGAAAGAACGTGTGAAGCTTTCTACGGCAAAAACCCCCTTTACCGCAGGTTTATTATGTATAAGTAAAACAAGACAACCGTGCACAAGGGATCGTTGTACTAAACAGCCCGACTGTCATCACCTAATATGATGTGCAACATGTTTTTTTAAAATATGAATGTGTAAGAGATGAAGGCAACTAACCGGGGAATACTATGCTCATGAATATCAAGGTACGAGTCGAGCTTTAATATATGTAGTTAAAAACAAAACGTATCGATAGGCTTAGTTTTAAGCTCAGTATTTAATTAGAAAATAGTAAGATTAATAATTGATAACGTTTTTTTGCAAACAAAATAACCAAAACATGAAATCGAACACAAGAAAACGATTATACATACTTAAGCCCTTTTTCCTGACGTGAGACCTTTTTAAAAAAAAAGGTCTCACGTCGTTTTTCAATCCCGAATCTAAATTTATACACGATTTTGTGTTTAATGTTCAATCTCGGGATTGGAAAACTTCCTACAATCCTGAAATCCAGGGACCACAAAAAGGATCCGAGATTGGATGCCCTGGTATCAACTGATCATCTATCGTTAGTTGATAATGCTTGTCATGAGCGAAACCGGTACTGATAATATAGAACCGGTATTGATCATAGGTGCTATTAGTACACATTAATATATTATTTTTTGAATATAATCCTTTCCACCAAGTATTTACAGTGAACAAAAGTAAAAATTATCAGTGAAATGAAATATCTACTACTTGTTGGTTACATCAAAATTCATTTAAGAAAAAACGCATAATTACCGCTTCAAAAAATGGTGTGAAATTGAAATCCCTGCATTAATTAACTATAAAGATTGCCTAACACACAAATCACAATCACCCAATGTTTGTTTAGTTTTACTTATCTATGTATCTTGGATTATGTGCTATATGCTATTCATATTGTTGAAACGTTACGAATATCGTGAAATACAAGAGCATTGAAACAGTAAATACAATTTACTTACGCTATTGGTTTCATTTCATTGAAAGGATACCATGCTTTGAGAGGTAAGTTCCAGTTAGTCGAATTATGGTCGAGAATGGGAAAAATCGCCCACAAAATAACAGTCGAAGATGACATAAACAGGAACAAACGAGTGTCGCGTCTCGCTATTTGGGTGGATTTTTCGATCAACGGCGCATGCTCAGGTACTCCTTGGTTGAATATTGGATCTGAGAAGATATAATACAATAACAATGTAATGCGTAAGTATTCCAATTTACGTTGTGTTGGTATGTTTTGTGCGAATTGATTCGACAGTTGCCAATTAGTGTCACGACGAGCCGGTTTCAACACAAACGTGATAATATTTCAGACAGATTTGATGATATTTGCAATGTCTTATAATAGTGTTGATTAAAACAAATTAATCATTACAATAATGATTTAATTTATAAAAATTGAGTCCTTCAATCAAGCAACAATTTCAACTTAACCTTCCACTTCCACTTGCATTTAAAAAAAACTGAAAGGTAAAACGATTTTTTTCCTCTGCTTAATCTTACTGCAATGTTTTATAATTCTTATACAATAGTAATTTCAGCGTCTGCGATGAACAATCTAATATATTTTTTTGAATATGCTAATATTCTTGTGTACATGTCGAAGTCGAAGATGATAGGTTCATTCATGAATATCATAAAAAACTTGATTTATCGATTAATTGATTTACTCGGCCGAACTCCATTGTAATAAAGTGAAAGAATAACAAAATCTTTAATCTCTACAAATATAATTTTATGTATAGTTGATAACTATTACGGCTTACGCCCTCATCAGAAATATGTTTCTCTAAAATAATAACATGATTAACCATATCAGCTACTTTCAATTTATTGATTAAATGGGCTTATAGCTATATATAAATAAATAAATAAACATATATAGCTATCAAGAATATATAAAATAATACTTGTAGAACAAGAATACTTTGATATTTTTAGAGCTTATTATAATCGAATTCTACTAAGTTAAAAAATAACTCAAAAAATTATCATTATTTTAGATCAGTGGTTTCCAACCTTTATGTTATTACGCTTTTTGAGGAAAAAAAATATCTTCACGCCTCCCCATCCTTTGTTTCATATAGTAATAAAGACACTTTTTAAAGGGTAAATAAATATTTTGGACTGTTCGAGCCTCCCATTGCAATAGTCAACCCCAGGGAGGCGCGAATCCCATGATGGAAATCGCTGTTTTAGATTGATTCGTTTTAATCACTTCGCCTGGTGTGTTTATATAGCTGTGATTTATAGTTTAAAATATCCTCCGAAAATTCTGAGAAACTTTCTGATGGTATTGTTGTTCAAACGTTTGTATTTTAAGCTATTTTCGCTTCATCGACTAAACTGTTTTTAAACATAGGCTTGTTATGAAATCTGTGAGTGTATTTAATTTTGTAAATTCTCGATCTAAATCAAATTAATTCAGCCATTCATTCACGACTATTATAATTCTAATTGCATAATTAATTAACTTTGAATAATAGCTACACTATGTACGGATGCAAAATAAACTATTTTCCTAATAGAAACCTAATTAGAATTTTAGTAGTACAGTAGAACTTCGATATAGTAGCCTAATGAGTGATGGGGTGAGTGTTAAAACCAATATTCCATTATATAATTGTAGGTTTTCCGAATCTGTTTTTTATTGAAGAAAATAAACAGCACAATCCAAGGCCAGTCAATGGCGTCGTTAGAAATTAGGGGTCTTCATGCAAACATCACACAGCCCCCAGCGCAATTTGTTGTATTTAGTAGATAGAAATTTACCTTCCCTTTTACTGGGCCCTTCCTTATACATTGCATGACTATGCTTTGAAGTGGCTACGCCGCTGAGGACAGTGCAATCAGCCGCCAGCGTTGTAAACGTCAGTGCTACGTTCAGTCTACAAGCAGTTCGGCATTATTATTCGAAGTCGAGTGCTAGAGGTGACATGATTACAATGCTTAGGAATTTTTTAACAAGCGGCGATGCATAAATTTAAGTGCGTGTAATATTGACATAATTTTTAAATAATTTCACCACATATTTTGTACGTTTTATCTGAAGTCCGTTATATTGAGAAACTACTGTATTTGTATTCGTTAATCTATACTTAAATCATATTTTTTTGTTCTGACGATGACGTGTTGTCGAAATAGCTACACAATTTTTCGATACTTCTTGTTAACCCTAGTACATAGTCAATCAATTTCATTCATTAATTTTAGTTTGATTGTGGTTTTCGTAATGATAATAATCTTAAAATTAAGAAAATATATGTGAAATTCTTTTTGCCTCTGCAAATTGGCAAGGCTATGTTTTGCGCTATTCTCTCAAAAATAATTTTTGTGCAATTTTAATCAATTAATTCAAAATTAAAAAGTGAAGTGCTTAAATTTAATTATAGATTAATCAACTATATAGTATCTATAAAGAATTATTCATTTTACTTTTATGGAAATTATTTTCGTTCGTAATTTCCCTTTGCAGAAACAAGAAGGCATGAAAACTTGAAAAAGTACATGATTCTATTTGTGCAATTTATTGACTATTATCGTTTAACATACTATAAATTATTATACGTATTTGAGGCATACGAAATAAAAAGGTTATTAAAAATACATTAATTACCACGTAAACGGTCCAACAGATTTTTGATATGTATACTGACTGCAAGAAAGTTGATCACCTTTGGTAATTGACCGAGATGTGTGATGAACAGGAATGAAGCTTCAACTGTTTTTTCAATGTCGCCAAACACCTGTTTAAAAATATATGACATATTTCTTTATTATGGTTAAAATACAATGATGTCCATGATGTTACGTTTTTCAACAGTGTCAAAACCAAAAGATGTGTATGGAAGAAAATTGTTGATGATGAAAAAGAGTACGTAATAATTTTATTAAAGAACAAAGGACTCTTTCCTACGAATTCCACACTTTTTAATAAGGATCATAACCGGTTTAATTCATCACGAGCACTTTTAACTGATACGAATATATATTAATGTAGGGCTATTTATATTAAACTCTACAAGACTAATAAAGTTTTGTATAAATTGATAACTTTAAGGGTGTTCGTTGTCAATACTTGGTGGAAAGGCATTATATTCAAAAAATAAAATACTCATTTCTACTAATACCACTTTTGATCAATTGAATGAATACATCAATTGATAATGCTTGTCATGAGTGAAACCGGTCTTGATCTTGTAAAATAAAAGTGGATTTAGAACATTTGTGTATTTTTAAAATATATAAATCGATTATGAAAGTGCATTAAAATCATACATTACAGATTAATTAAATATAATTAAATAATATATTTACTACTTCCTTGATAGTATAAAATAAATAGCCCTGTGCTGATCATAAAAAATGTAGAACAAGTACAAAATGTTTTTATTTTTATTTTTAAATATAATGTCTTTCCGCTAAGTATTGACAGTGAACACCTAAAAAGTAATTATTATTTTTAATAAACGTACAAGCAAACAATTTTTGTTTAATATTTTTTACTAAAGTCTTTTTTAATGAGTCAAGTCCAATACTACAAAGAAAATGACAGTATTTTTAATATTTCTGACGTAATTGGATTTAGAGATGGTCTTAAAAAATAATTAGAATGTGACGTATTTAAAAAAATTCACGTAATTAATTATTGTGTTTGAAAAAAATATCATTTAGAACTTAAGACGAAGAATAAAATAAATGAAATTAAAAATAACGACAACTTTATCACGGCCATTTTGTTGAGTAAACATATTGAGATCCCTTTCCCGTCTTTCCTGATTTGTAGGTCGCTATAATTACAGTATAGTCCCAGTTGGCCCGATAACAATCATTCGGATTAACTGCTTTTCCCGTTATTGGGTGATTTTCCAGATTCCTAAGATTATTCAGTAAGCCTTGCTTTAATTATATCAATTTATTTAAACAGATGGAAATCGTAGTTGAAAAGCCACCAAGAGTCATCGGTTGAAAGTATTAAATGTCGGCCTTGTGGTCCAGTAGAAAAAGCTCTCGGGTGGATATGAGTTCAAGTTGGGTGCGTCACAGTCAATATAAAATTTACATTAGTAATGTAATACATTATGTTTGAGATCTTTCGTTATGTTACAATGGTGTATATTTTTTTTTCTCCTCGAAATAATCTTGAGTGACTCATTCTATAATTCTCATTTGAGTCATTCTTTTTACATTTGATTTAAATAATCAAAATAAACAGCACTTTTGCTGTTAGCTGTAATGTCCAACATTTTAAAGTTTTATAAATGACTTAGAAATCAAGAATATGTTATCTATTGTATACTAAAGAATAAATTTAAATTACCCAAGTACATAAAAAATAAAGACGTATTTTGTACTAATTATACATTTAAAAAAATGATCGGGACCGTGTTCGCATATCACGAGAATTATTAGCTAATAAAAAATTACATCGTAATCGAAAGTGTTTTATTTTTGAAATAATTCCCTTTCTCCAAGAAATGACTATGAAAAAGATGATAATCTAATTAAAGTTAATATGTATCTAATCCCATATAAAATGTACTATAATTTTTTGAGTTGAGGTCTATAATAGCGATTACAAATGTAAGTTTTCATAGAAAAACATTCACGTTTTGTTTTTAGAAAGCCTGACTTATAAAAATTTTAACATTTAATAAAATAGTATAAAGGATTAATATATTGACATGAATTAATAAACGAAGAAGAGTTTTAAGCATATTTCATCCAAATAAACACCCTATTTTATGGCATTTTTACACAAGTACAGATAGATAAATTTTTTTGTCAGCTGGAATCATCAAATGATCTAGTGCGTCATATTGAATTATTGAAAATTACCATCGAAAATTACCATTCAAAATTACAAATCGCAGTACCATTCGAGAAGCAGCATAACAAAAAAATAAGTTATTTTCCCAGTGTTCCAATTTTGGAACTTGGATATTTTTTTGATTAAAAAAATACAAATGGAACAACTATATAAGTTTCTACCTAGAATGAATAAAAAAAATATGAAATATAATCAAAATATAATTAAAATGTAGCGCAAAGATGTCTCAAATTACTTTTCATATTACATTTCTTGTTACGCAAATGATACTTATACAAAACCACTGCTCATTCTGAAAGGTTCAAACGTTGAACATTTACTGCACTAGCCGCCTCATACACCTTATCAAGCATAATGGATAATGCATATTGTAGTGGGGATAAAAAACAAAATTTTCCAACATTGGAACACTGGGAAAATGGGTTAAGCAAAGCAGTAAATAATACATTGGATGTCTTAACTGAATTCCTAAGAAAATTACAAATTGAAACTTTATATTTACCACAATAATAATGATGATTTCTGATAACAAATACGTGAAATAAAAAAATCCAAGTGCGACAATAGAATAAGCACGATAAACGTAAATTTTCCACGTATCCCGAACTGAATCGGGTGGCCAAATTCCAAATAAAGAAAGAATTCGAAAGTTCAAGTCGAGACATCGCGGAATGTCAACGAAGATCTGTGTCATTACGTCAAATTTCGAACAAAATTTGAAGTATGCTGGACTTGAAGTCGGGTTTTATGAGAAACCTTCAAGATTCCATGCAACTGCTTTTCAATATGTTGTCAAAATGTGGGACGAAAGGCCTTTGGAATACACTATAAACTGGATAATTACAAATAGATACCGTCAGGTTAAGACAAAATATTTAGGGAATAATGAGTTAGTGAATTTAGCAACAGTGGCGAATAGTATCTGTAGAGATAAGAGAAACTTAACAATGTATGATGTAACTCAGAGAGAAACTAAATATTGCGACAATCATACTCTCAAGACAATGGTTTGAATACAATTTTTTAATATAGCTACATATTAAAACTTTTTGCGATACTCGAACATACCAGAGTCTTAGCCTGGTTGTATAATTCATGAACTAGTTGACTTTTATTTTTTTATATAACGCAATTGCCAAGAACTTTAATTAAGAATTTAGAAAATATGAAGGTAATATTATTCAAGTAAATATAAAATTGAGAAGCGTACGATTATATAGCTGTATTTTCAGAAATTCGTTTCGGAGCGGGCGTGGTAGAGATTCATTATCGATGCACCATTAAAATTTAATAATGGCGTATAATTTGAGAAGTTGGCGGGGCGGATGTTGTGACAAAATACAAAACAAGTCCACCGCGCCATTTCATAGCATTTCATCCATTTATAATTTACAAAAATATTGTCATTCGAAATATATTGTTGTGTTTCGATGTATAAACAAAGCGATTCAAGATAACGCCCAAAGTTATGACGAAGTAATTTAATTAAGGGGCTTTGATTCACTGTCTTATATTTATATTGACAGTGGAATGGAAACGGAGGTAACCCACACACAATACATTTTATAGGAGTTACAAAAAACGTGATTGAAGATTTTGTCACACAATCTTGAAGTACACGAAGAAGCAATGGAATGCTTTAATATTTTTGAAAGTGCTTTGACGATCGAGATCTTATAAAGTGCATAATTTCATTATTTCTGAACTAGAGACCATATATAATATAATCTCCCATTGTCATTGATATCTTATTTCCATTGTTGGGGTGTCGTGATGAAGTGAACTTCAAAATTGCACTTGAAGTTTGCTGGTGTTTTATCGACTCAATCTGATATTAATTAAATAAATTGTTTAAGAAAAATTCTTTTTTGGTCGAAATTTTTACAGGTCATTTTTTCAAGTCTTCAAGGTAAAATTAGATACTAATTCGGCATTTGTAGCATAAATCCTTTTGATAGAAAGTGTATAAGTTGTGATTATTGAAATAAACATTTTTTGAAAAAACTGTTTGTTACGTCCCTTTTCCTTTCCAATGTCGATTAAGTTATCAGTAATTCTCGTTCCAGCGGAAAATGATAATTCGTGTTTTGCGATATCGTATTTGCGTTTAAAGCTCACCGATGAATTATAAATGTGAATGTAAATACCCTCAATATACGTCAAAACCCCAAAAAAACAAACTCTCAATTCAAAAAACCATCCTGTCAAAGAATCTTAAAACATAAACTTTAATCCAGCGTCAATCAGTTTACACCGATGTTAGTAAAGGCTCTTAGCTAAATACACTTGAACAACCAGAAATTATTAGGCATAATCAAACCAATGGCATCCTTAATGGCCAAACAATTATTAATCAATCACCATTGTAAAACCCCTACAAGACGCTAATGTATCTTATAGAAAATAATCACTTAGATTTTAAACTAATTTTCTTTGAATAATCCCATGTTTGTTATCGCTCCAAGAAACACAAAATTCTTGTTATTAAACATTAAACAATAATTTGTAATATAAATTAGAATATAATAGTGGATGGCAAGATGTATTGTGTATCTCCATATATTATATAATAAAGTAGTGTTTGTAGAACTAAAATGCTTTGATATTTTTTCACCTTAATATAAATATCCTTCTTATAAAATAATGAAAATCGTAGTGTAAATTGGATTTTCCAATACGAACTCGTATAAATATGTAGGAATATTAATATAGAAGTCTTTGCTAACCATAACCTGAACTTATTCCTGTTTTATATAATACAACAGGGATTTCGTGTGCCCAAGAAAACCTACATACATTATTAAATGCAAGAAATTTTCAGTGGGATCGGTACTCATTCAGGCCAATCTTTTACAGAGAATGGAAACTTTTTAAAGGGCTCAGGGAATTGTGACACAACCGTTGTTCTTTTATAACGTAAAATAAAAATATTGCATTTGAACTAAGAAAATAAAATGGCGTAGTGTCTTGACAATTAAAAAAATACATTTGTAAAACTATTTGTTATGCGATATTTATTTTACTACTTGTAATATAATTTACAAATTCTTACATAATTAATGGCTGTCAAATCTCTAGTTTTATAAAACAGCTTACAATTAGACATATTCATAAACAATTAGATGTATTCAGAAAACGGTTTTAGGCGTTTTAAAATGATTGCCAGAAGTGTCTCCGAAGCAATTACTGCAGACTCGATTGCTATTCAAGTACCTTAAGTAAATCTTATATACAGTATGGCGCTGCAAATATTTTTCATGTAATTAAATTCGTTTTCAAATCTATTCAGAGAATAGATTAGAGTAACTCAGATACCATTTTTAAATTTCCGATACATTATTGACACATTTGAAATGTTGGTTATCTTTGTCCATACAAAAATGAATTGTATATAACATGCATTTGTTACAGCGAAAGTATTTTTTCAGTAAAACTAAATTGTCTTTAGAGTGATTATAATTTCGCTAACGTTAGTAGTAGAAATGTATCATACAATGGTTTGACTATTTCACTGCTTAGTATCAGTGAAATCATGTTTAACAGGTACGTGTACACAAAATTTAACCTAACCCAAGAATACAAGAATATGCATGAACACAGCGATTACATAACTGAAATCGAATATATTATTTCCTTGGAATTTGAAAAAAAATATTTATTTCAATAGTGACTGTCAGTGAAAATGTATTTTTAATAGTATAAATATATATGTGTATTGGTGAAAATATTCTTGGGTATAAATGGAGTATTTAAAAAAAATAATGCTACAAATACATATACACCTAAGCCTCGTATAACACGGTTATATGGTTCCACCAAAACAGCGTGTAATACAAATCCGTGTTATGCAAGGTTTGAAGTTCATACAAAATTAGGGGTTACGTTCCAAAAAAAAAATTAACGAAGATAATTCAATAAATATATACTTTATTTTTTTTTAAAAAAAACATACATTTACATATTCATGAAAAAACTCTAATAACATAATATAGCATTCATTCGTCATCACTATCACTTATAATTCTATATATTTTACTCTTTTTCGAAATCGGTTGTACGTTTTCATCATCGGAGGACTCTGGAGTTATTGTGGTTTTAGCCTTCAAAAATTCGGTAATAAGCGATTGTCTGCTTTTAGCGTATAAATCCTTACGTATTTCCTTATAAGGTTTCAAAATCTGTTGCAACTCCCTCTTAAATTTTGAACTTCTTTCCATTATAGGATCTTTTTCAATAAAATAGTTTTCTAATTTTATTGCCAATTCCAAACCGTCATCTATCGTTTTTAATGTGAAACATGTAGCTGCTTCGCTGCAACTGCTTTCTGTGTCGTTAATTGTGGTGGGTTCATCTAACATTTCGACTAATTCTTCTTCGTTCAACATACGATCCTCCAATATTTCTTGGATGTCATGAATATCCATGTCATTAAAACCTTCTCCACCAATACCACGACAAATGTTTATTGTCCTTCGGTATTCATCTTCTATTGGTGGTAGAAGATTTGCTCCAGACACTACTTCTGGCCATAGTTTTTTCCAGCAAGAATTCAAAGTTGATTGTTTTATTTCTTTAACGGATGCAGCAACAATATCGACTCAATTTCGAATAGAAAATTTTTTCCAAGCTTGAGTAAGTGTTAAATTTTCACCTTGATCGATGTCTTCTAATATTTTTAAATGTTCGACGAATGTAATAGGCTTTGAATGTTGAAATTATACCTTGGTCTAAGGGCTGGATTAAAGACGTAGTATTTGGTGGTAAACATAATATTTCCACATTAGGATATTTTAAATCGAGCGGATGTCCTGGTGCACTGTCCAATATCAATAATATTTTAAAATCAAGATTCTTTTTTCTCATATAATCTCTTGTATCAGGTATAAAACAATTGTAAAACCAACCTTTAAAAAGAATACTTGTGGTCCAAGCCTTTTTATTGGCTCTCCAATAAACAGGTAAATTCTTTTTTTCATAACCTTTTAGTGCTCGGGGGTTTAAGGATCGATTAATAAGTAATGGCTTCATTATGGAATCTCCTGAAGAATTAGAACAGAATAGTAAAGATATTTTTTCTTTTGCCACCTTGAATCCTTTCGCGTGTTTTTCATTTTTTGATATGTAGGTTCGTTGCGGCATCTTCTTCCAATACAATCCCGTTTCGTCCGCATTGAATATCTGGTCTGGTGTGTAGCCCTTATTTTTTATAATATCTGCGAATTCTGGAACAAATTTTTTAGCAGATTCTATATCAGCTGACGCAATTTCTCCTCGAATTTTTATATTATGTAGTGAGAATCGTTTCTTGAATTTTTCAAACCATCCTCTACTAGCAGAAAAATTGTGAGATGAGTTTTGATCTTCCGATGACGATTGTTCAGTTCTTTTTAAATTATCATAATTTTTTTTGTGCCCTCTTTTGTATAATGCTTCTGTCCATAGGAATGTTTTTGTCATTGCAGTCTTCTAGCCATATCATAAGAGCTCTTTCCATTTTTTCTATTATTACTGAGCGTATGCGGGAAATCTTTGTCGCACTGACAGATGATCCTGCTGAAGCTATAGATCTAATTTTGTTTTCATTTTTTTGTATCGTCCTTATTGTTGCTTCATTTAAATTAAAATTTTTAGCAAGTGATGACGGCCTCTCCCCCCTTTTAAGACAATCTAGGATATTATTTTTTTTTCAATAGAAATAAAGTTTCTCTTCTTTTTAATTTTATCCGTAACTGTCGACATTTTGGGGTTTAAATATTTTTCATCTACAAATAAATAATAAATTGATACGATTAAATCTATAAAATTTGTATAAATTATAAAGGGTTATTATGTACATATACATTATGATAAAATGTAATATGTAAAGTGTATAAATACATACAAACAATAACCCAGAATAATCTACGGATTACGAAGAAATATGCACTGCTCCATTGACTGCCAGAGCGCAACTGCAATTTATCGAAACAAACAAAATTGACATGTCTCGACATGCTCAGTAAGATTTGTCATGTGCACATTACACGGACGTACAAATTAAACATTTTAATTATTTTTTTTTTTTGAAACCGTGTTATATAAAGCGTGTTGTATAAAAAATATGCCACAATTTATACAACCGTGTTGTATAAAGCCGTGTTGTATAAAACCGTGTTATACGAGGCCTAGGTGTATATTAATATACTATCCGAAATAAATAAAATAAATAAACTCTAATATCGTACGCCATTGAGAGATTATTAATTCAAAAGGTCGCATGAAATGCACCAAGAAGAGTCGTGGCTCCTTAATGATTCACACGAAGGAAGTTTCCAAGTGACGGTTTAACGTCTATGCTCTGTATCCTTGAGGATAAACGTAACCCTGCCGTGTGTTTTTCCGGGTTCACTTATCTCCCTGAAAATATTTTATTCAAGTTAGCCGCAGAAAGTGTACGTTATATCATTTATTTTTTTAGATAAAAGTATTTTTGAATAACTTAAGAATTGAATCCAAGTCTTAATTCAAATATACGGATATTGTTTATCCATTTTTAATAAGAAGTAAAAATGCGTGTATTTTGACATCGGTGGAAGAGTATTTTAAAAAAAGTGCCGTATAATAGGTCTCGTAATAATAATAAATACACTTTTTTAACAATGTATCATGTTGTTTAATATTATTCTACTAACCGAAGTCGCCGCTCATCTTAGATGGAAACATATTAAATCTATTATAAAATCACACTATATTATCTAACCAAATTAATCTAGTGTGATATGATTAAAATCGGCCAAGTAAAGAAAGTTCGTCCGTTTATCAACCACAATCTTGTTGATATTATCGTTAATTAAAGAATAGTTTTTTTTAGCGAAGTCATAGAGTGATATGCCGTTTTAGTATTCATCAATCTTATTCTCGGGTGTTTTCTGAAACAATATCCGATTTGTAGTAGTTATTTCCGCATCCCTTCATTGTTAACATTAATTTCCGGCTGTCAAAAGAAAACAGCATTAAATAGCACACTGGAATATTCATAAAGTTTTTTTATGACAGCATTTTCACTGGTGTCTTTGAGTGTCGAAGCTGCTGAGCTTAAAATATATTTACATTATTAATTATGTCAGTGGAAATAAATTTTCTTCGGCTGTCGTTTGGTGTTATATGGTAGCAAAAATTTTGATTTTGCTTTTTATTACTTTACTACATTGGTCAGTTATCTTTTTGCGCTTATTATATCTAGTAAATTGTTAAATTTAAAGTCAATTTATGTTTCCTCCTAACTTTTTTACGTAAACTTTTTGGGATAACTCTACATATTTCAAAAAATAATAATACCACTTCGTTTTCATCACGAGAATCATCAACTGGTTAAGGATAAATAACCCTGCTTCCATTTATCTTTCGCCACATGGTAATGTGAAGAGCAAAATTGTGCCGGAACTTCATTAAAATATGTGGAATTAGTAAAGAAAACACTTTTAAGGTGTTCACTGTAAATATTTTGTTGGAAAGACATTATATTAAAAATAAATTACTGTTTCGCACTACTTCCACGTTTATTTATTTTTTAGATCAGTACCGCTTTCCTTTACCTCGATCAATTTAAGCTGATACATATACATAATAAATAGTATTTGTGAACTGTTTGTTAAATTTTTCTATTTTATTTCTTGATTTTTTGTTTCGATTTTTATGTATTATGTAGTTTTATTTTATATTTTGTGTCTTTATATTTGTAGTACATGGCGAATTGGCGTCAACTGTTATGTCATGTACTATAATTTTAATTTTAAACAATAAATAAATAAATAACCCTATATAATTTTATCAGTTGAAAATGTTCGTGATGAATGAAATGAAATCGGTCCTGATCAAAATACATAAATATGTGTTAAGTCAGTCCAAAAAAACGGTGTATTTTTTAATATAATGCCTTTCTACTAAGAATTGACAGTTTCCAATGATATTATGTTTTTTGGCCCGCAATTTCTGTATTATTTATCGAAATATTCATAATTTATTGGTGTGTTTTTGTTAAATTATCTCGGAATAAACTGTATTTCAAATGGAATAAAATATTTACGCAGTGACGAAAAATAGAACCGTATCCAAACAAATATAAATTTAATTACGTTTTATAACCTTTTGAAAAGAAAATAGCCCCGTCTCGTGATACATTTGTGCTAATATGGTGATACAAGTCAAAATAAACAAACATTAGAATACGGCCAGTCATTGTTGTGTGAAATAATGTCGGGTTTTGAAGGGAGTGAATCGTGGAGGCATGAGGGTTGGCAGGTCAAGTGTCGGATGCAAACACAACAAACAGTCATCCCTTAGCAACCGATTGGTCAGCCATATAAATAAATGCATTGCTAGATAGCTATCATGCTACTTAACGGCACTGAGCTCGAATCTGTTGTGGATATAATAATATTATAATTGACGTCATGTTCACCATTTGTAAATAACGTGGATTTCATATTAAATAAAGTTGGTTGAAATTAAAGAGCATAACGACTTAGGAAAGGAAAAATGACGTTAACCCACACATAACACATTTTACAGGAGACACAAAACGTTTTTTTATGATTTTGGGCCAAAGGCAAATTATGCAATATACACAAACTTTTAGTGCATTGAGACTGATAAACTGGTTTTTAATCGACTTTATCTGATATTAATTAATTTTTTTTTTCAAAAAAACCTTTTATTAATCTTTTTTATTGATCGCAATTTCAACGTGTCCTTCTTTTTTAAACTTAAAAGCTAAATATAGATACTTATTCACCATTTTTAACTTACATCCTTTTGATATAATGTGTATTAAGTTGTATAGATTGTGATTATCGAAACAAGCTGTTTTGAAAAAACTGTGGGCTACGTCCGTTTTCTTTTCCACAGTCGATAATTATCATGAATAGATTTCTTTTATATTTTTGTTGGATCCAACGATTAGTTTGTGAAAATTCATTTTTAATATAAAATAAGATTTGCCAAATTATTAGTTTATTCAGTTGGAAGGTTTCTCAAAGACGATTAAAACAAGTTGCAATTTTTAACATCCAGTAGAATAAATTGCTTTTGTTTTGTCATCTGAATTTGGAAATGGTTAAGATTTAAGATTTTCCTCAAAAATGAAACGGTTTTAAAAACAAGTGTTGACTGTTGGACACTGTCTAAAAAACACCGTTGATTGACATAACCGCTTAGCGAACATGTCATTATGGAAACGGGATGAAATATACAGGATATAAAATGAAACGGGATGGGATATAAAATGGCCGTCTCGGAGTTTCAGGTCAACGCAATGGATTGTGAATAAGTATTTTTTTTATAATATGTCATAAGATCCTGTTTTCCAATGAGGCGAGTCCCATGTAGAGCATCCAACCCGGCTTGAACCAAAACAGGTTAACTGGCTAATTTGCTGTTTAAAAAAACCGGAATCCGAATATGGAAAAAATGTGTCTTAAAATACAATCTTGACTAAAACCACATTTTTTTGTTTGATTGATATTTTAACCATGTCTACTCCCAATATGAAAAATAAGGACCCCAAATAGAGTTTATCTCAACAACAAAGTTTTAAAAATTCATCACTGAAAAAATTCTTACTGAAATATTTTCAGTCAATTATGTGCATCATGCAGTCGAAAACGAGTAAAATATTATATTGTATAGTCGATGCTGGATTTCCAAACACATTTTAATAGAAATATCTCCCTTGCTTTAATTTTAATGTTCATACAGCTACTGAACTATGACATAATACACGAACAATGAATTGTACAAATGTAAAATTTATTTTAATTTTATTAGTGTAAGTAATATAAATGTTTTTGAATTTTGTTTAATATGGCTCCGTGAATAATCAGTTTATTTCCCGGACCGAGCTATTTCAATACAATAACACGATTGAAAACTAAAGGCAATTCAAATTAAAGTTATACTATACAAAAGAACGAAGAAAATAACGCGGAAAGCTCGGGAGGTCTATCCGTGACATTTATTAACGGCTGGCGCATCGCCAAAAGCGTTCCTTTATGTTTTTAATCTGGTGTCCCCGAACTAGAGTTACGATCGCTACTTAGGTACTAGGGATTTTAAATCTCAGCGCGTTTCTCACATACCGATTCCACAAAAACAATACCGGGATTAAAACATATAGGGTGGATGCAATAACAGTATTTACACTTTAATTATAAAACACTTTTAAGGTGTTCACTGTCAATACTTGGTGGAATGGCATTATAATAAAAATAATAAAAGATTTTTAGTACTTTTTCCACTTAAAATTTTATTTGATCAGGACCGGTTTCGCTCCTCACGAGCATTATCAACTGATAAGGAAAATAAATTAAACAGTGCTATTTATACAAGTTAAATTGAAATAAAATTGTATTGTATAGTATAGGTGTTAAGCATTTTAATTTTGTGTAATTATAATGTAATTTGTAAATCCTTTTAATTGTTAGTAATTGCTTACACCTTTTTATTTCAATTTGCAATCAAATATATAAGTAACAGAAAGTACACGCGTCTCTTACAAAATATCTATTCGTATTTTTTTTTTTTAAATATCTTATGAGTCTCTTCACAATTGGTATCAACTATTTTAACATATACAACGATTCAATAGATTTATATATTAATAAACATGTAATATTTGTTGTGCATTATAAAAAGCGTAACTATCACACACCCGGTGCAACAATGTCACAACTGCTTAAAAATGGAAAATGAATTCCGCACTAAGTGCGTTAATGTCACAATTGTAGTTCTTGAAATTGAAATTGTAAAATCATGAATACCCGTGTGATTCTATAAAGTTTTTAATCATTAAAGACGTCTTCTGAAAAAAAAGAAATTACACTTTTGACGTTGTATGCGAATGTTTAATAAGCAACAATATTTATCAGTCTTTAAATAATTACAATGTTTTGCATTGGCTATTGTATCAATTCCAGCATCTTTTCGTGCAGTTATCTTTTTGCTAGAAGTCCTAACAATTTTACGTCCCGTGTCTCGGCTTTTGAAAATCCCGAATAATAGTAACTTAAGTGATTCCGGGATTGCAGTCCCCTACTACTTACTGGTACGATCAGCTATTATTTATTTTCATATTAGTTTTTTGCCTCGTCGCACCTAGGCGAGACGCGTGAGATAGTGCTATAATGTGGGGTACTCTTTTGGATGGTATTTATGACAATTGTTTACTTTCTTTCAATTGATAAGTTGGTATACAACCGTAGGGAGTTAAAGTATTATAATATAATAATATATGTACTATATTATGATTATTTTTACTGTGAACCTGCTACATAAAATGTTTGTCACAGAATAACATCAAAGTTCAAACTGCCAAGAGTTTTTACAAGCCTGAGACATGTGTAAAAGCTATTAATAAAACAATGATGCTTAGAAAAGTGGGTAAAAAAACATTCAAATGGATTCCTAGCCACTGCCAATGGCGTATCTATTATACACGTTGGGGAATACTTTCTCGTGCATACATCGGTCTATAAAGTTGTCAATCGAAAGAAAGTAATACTCAAAAAAATACTTTAGTAACTAGAAACTTATTGGGAAGTATCACTCATAGAAAGAAAATGTTCAACTGAAGTAAAACTGACTATAATTTAGGATTTCAACATAATGTGCTTGATGAAATTTCAACACCAAATTTGAATCGTTAAAATTTTGTACATTTCCATAATTTCTACCTATTAAAATCCTGGCTTAACTTTTCGGCATCTTCAGGTATTTAAGTTGACCGATTATTTTGATTGCTGAATCAACTTATTGTCATTCTACAATAAGTACCTTTTTAATATTAACTTTTATGTAATGAATATAACAAAAGTGAATTAAATATAAAAAATCTTTATCTTAAAATAATATGACGTCTGATAATACCCACCCTTTTAAAATAATTGTATTTTCTTTTGTTATGACATTTAGAATTTCTTTTTAAAGATCGAATCTAGTAATAATTTCATTTGCAGAAATTGCTGTTGTTTATGGAACTACTCTACGAATCCCAATTGATTAAAAAAATATATCAAAATAATTGTAAAATTAATCCAGATCACCATTAACAACCTTTAAATTTATTCACAATATTTTTATTCTTATATAATATATACTCGAAAAGTACAGCTTTTATATAAAGTATCTTTACTGTCACTGGCAATGTCTATTCGTCCGAAAACCAATTGGTCCACGATACTGCCAGCCCTCCTTAGACACGCTTGTTATTCATGTATTCTTAATCAAGAAGACTATCCAAGACCTTTTATTATATCTAATATATACCATTATCTGATTGCACTTGGCAAACATCAATTTGTATGAGACTACACTTCAACAAAGCTTTAAGTACATGTAAGGGTAGTTACCCAGAATACATTAATCTGGCCGTTATATTGTGCCTTCGCTATTAAGGTTTAACCACGCTGGCAAGGGTAAAATATGGTAAATGTATGTTTGCGTAAACCCACAAATTCACTGTAGTTATATTTCAAAGCGTCTGTGGGCTTCGGCTTGAACCAAATCTTAATATAATATGACAGTAAATGATAATTAAATGACATTAAAAAAATGATGTTTTGCATATTAATCTTTTTATGCGTGTTTGAAAAAAGACAATTCTGTAGCCGAGTGTTAAACTCTCTTGGACTTTCATCCTTTTCGGCGGAGATATCTACTAGCTCGATTTCCCATACGGAAAATTTCATAACATGATTTTTTAAACGATTTATGGCATGAATTATTGTGATGTTTATTTTACATCTCATTTACGTGTTTAAATCGATTAGCAAAATACTAATCCAGTTCTAGTCCGATCCTCCTATCCTTACTCTATCCAAGAAAAGAGGATTGGTTACTGAATAAAAATGAGTTCTTGTATAACAACTTCTGTTGAGGTGCTCAATCGATCGATTACATTCAAGTAAAAAAATATATTTCTAAATAATACTTAATTCGTACAAAGCTTTTCAATTTAATACCTTTCCACCAAGATTTGACAGAGAACACATTAAAAGAGATGTATTGAGAAAAGTGAAATCAACTAAGATCATAAGTATGTTTTCACCATTTCAGCAAAGATAAATGCATACTTTAACTAATAAAATTAGCAGTAAAAAATGTATTTTTATTTTGACGATAATGTGCCAGAAATATTCTTATATTATTTTCATCTGGTGGTTGGTATGATTTCCTTTATAAACTGTACGCGATTATCACATAGCAATGTCTTGTGTCTGCATTCGCCCAATTTTCTTAATGAAAATGATGCACAGCAGAGATAAGCAAAAAAGCTTTTACTATGTGTGTTGTGTGCTGAAAATTCCCAATGCCAAATTTATAAAAAAAAACTCTCTCTTGCTGTGCATGCGCAGACAAAAATGGCATGTATGTGTGTGCAGGGCCGACGCCACCATACAGGCAAATTAGGCAACCGTACAGGGCGCAAACTATAAGAGGGCACATAAATGGAGGAGTAAAATATTTTTAAAAACTTTAATAATGTTAATTACCTGTGTAACGAGCTTCAAGTAGTAGCCCAAAAACTTTAAAAATCTTCGCCATCACAAAAAGTACAGCAACAAAATATTTAGCGAGCTAAAAAAAAGGTACCATTTTTTTTTCATTTTGGGAATTTCGCAAATTCCTGAGTTTTCGAAATTGTAAATTCTGGGAATGCTAAAAACATGGTCTCACATTTTTTCTTTAAGGAAATCTGTGAATTTCCAGGAATTCAAAATCGTCAAGCAAAAATTTCTCAATCCCGAAATCCTGCACGATTTTATTGTAAATTGGAAAAATTTGCCAATCGCGAAATCCCCGGTTTACAAAAAGGGTCCGGGATTGATCGCCCTATGCGCGCCAAATAACCTCGCGCCATCACTGTGTATGTGTTGCGTTAAAGATTGACAGATATACAGATAAATCACGACAATTATAAAATAAAGTAATGGATGTGTAAGAATTTAAACATTATCCATTTGGAAATCATTTCAGTTGCATTTCTTACTTATTCACTAGAAAGCTCAGTCTTGAGCTCGAGCTGTGTTCGGGGACGCCGGGACACGGCGCCTGAAAACGGGACGTCTGGTCACATTATGTATGCACTGATTTTAAAGTGGCGTTTCATAAATACGTTACATATTTGTTTCAAGGGTAGATTTTGGAAGTGAAATATCAGAATAGTAGTCTGAGTGATATTGATAACAAAAATTTACAATAAAAATAATAAAACATTTTTAGTACTTTTTACACATAAAATTTATCGGATCAGGACCGGTTTCGCTCATTGTGTGCATTGTCAACTGATAAGAAATATAATGAAACAGTAATATTTATACAAAAGTTAAGGAAGAAAAGCAAGGTATGACAAACAATTGGTATTACAACTATTTGCTATATTTCTTATCAGTTGACAATGCTCACAATGAACGAAACCGGTCCTGATCCAATAAATTTTATTTGGAAAAGTACTAATTTTTTTAAAATTATTTTTATTATAATGCTATTCCACCGTGAATATTGACAGTAAACACATTAAAAGTGAAAAATTTACAGTTAGAACTTTAGTTCTACGTTAATTTCAACAGAAATTTAATAGACCAACGAAAACTTAGTCGTTCACCGCAGGACAGGTATAAAACAATACCGTAACGCGGTGAAGCTAGAAACGCCCGGCCCTCCGATTGACTTTTCCTTCCACTCGAAGCGCGGAGCGATCTGGCCATGTGACGTCCCTAGACTGAACAACGCAAAGGCAGTCATCCCAAACGCGCGGCGAAGGGGGGCCGCGGTCCAATCGAGCCGACTTCACCGTACTAAACCTAACCATAGGCTCGAGTATATTTAGAAAATGGGGCAAGGCCGGGACTCGGCGGTATTGAACGCCGGCCACTCTATCGCTGTCTATCTCTATTGAAATGCGAAAATTGTGAACGCCCCTGTCACCCACAGTTTTATTCTGCGCTACTGATGCATACTGTTTTTGTGTTACACGTAAAACGATGAATTGGAATTGTTAATGCATATTATATTATGACATTTGTATAAACAAAGAGTTCACTAAACCGATATAGAGTATTTTTAGATTATGTTGCACAATGCCAAATTATTTTATTGAATTTTTTATGAAATTGTTTTTGAAACCATTAGCAAGTAACTTTTAACGAGTTAATTAGTCGATTATCATATTTCATATCACCAGTCAAGATTTTACAAAGTAAGTGATTGTATAATTACTAGGAGAAATCCTATGTATTTATTCTCAATCTTCACTCAACTCAACTTGACATATTAACCAGTCACTCCTTGAAATCGGTGATGTGCTGTTTTTTACAATTTCAATATTTATCAGAAGATGGTTTGTACCAGACTTGGAGAACATTCAGCATTTTAGGTTCTCAAGTGCAGCTTTTTGATTTATCTAATCAAAATTGATTGATTTCATTTCGTGCAAGAAATAATAAATTTGTATTTCAAAATAGTTAAATTTTCTTGTAAGACAACGGTTACGTATAATATGTGTGGCCTTTCGACAGCGAAAGATACCCGACCCCTGATTAATAGCCATGGTCACTAAACTTATCTAATATTATCTTACTTTCATTTTTTTCATCAAGGGTCTAAAGATGCTCATTATTTCTAATACTGTTTCTTCCTTTATGTTAAAATTACAGATGCTGGAAAACTTTAAATCACTTAATTTTGAAATGTTGAAGCCAAAGACTATTAATAGTGCGTCATACATTGGCTGGTTGGATAAAATAAACCGGATAAAATCATGAAAATAAATGTCAAAAAAAATCTAGATTCCAGATTTAATCACCATTAAGCCCCATCGAAAGAATATAATAAAATTAGAAAATTCATTATCTTAAAAATATTTTTAAATACTTTATATTGGTAGAATTTCAGCAACTAAAAAAGGAGCTAATCCAAATTAGTCAGGCTGTGATGTGTGACGTATATTATTTACCTTTGATTTTTTATGAACATTTTAATTTGTGAGAAGAACAATATATTTAAAACCAACGAGGCACTATTTTACTGGATTTTCTCTTCCTTTCAGATATACAAGAATTCTACGAATTAACCCTACTCGATGATTCAAAATCGACGCAACAGAAGACTGCTGAGACAATCCGTATCGCGAATAAATGGGAAGTGAGTGCAGAGGCTGCAGCGCTCAAAGAAGTAAGTTGCTCTAAAAAAAAACTTTGGCATTTTTGTTCACTGTTCTTTCAATCTACTATGTTGTGTCTTTCATTGGAATTTTTGATTAATTTTAACGTTTGATAACACAAATTGCTTCTAAATTATTAAATTCTAAGCTATTATTCTAAATTATAACAATTTGAACATTAATTATTTAACACAACGGATTTATACGGATAATAAATTCAAAATTTATTGTGCAATCCAATAAGGTAACCAAATGATTCTCGACACATGGTATAATAGTATTATGTCTGATGAAGTAGTGTTACCACATGTGATTTAGATTATCTATGTCATTTTATAGATATTATTCTTAATTTAAATAGTATACATAGTATGATAATTATTGATCCATCAACTTCATATTGATTGTAGATAAGTGAATTACTGGAATATGATGACATATATCCGGTGAGTGTTGACAGAGTAAAAATACAATATACCTTTATTATGTGTGAACAAGCATTTTAGAATAGCTGTCACAGTACTAATAAATGACCTCACTAATCCCAGAAAGTAACTTAAAAAGAAATTCGACTCATACTTGCTATTTGAAAATCAAACCGTTAAAAAACGTAGATAAACATAGAGATTATGTTTCGTTTGACATCTTTCTCTTCGCTGTCTTTATTATTTGCCCAAACCTATTTTGGATCATGTCCAATATTTTCATTTTACATAATTTCACAAATGTCGAAGATCTTTTGAAATTGTGTCCGATTAAACATTATTTTCTTCATCAAATTTAAATTGGGCCTGCATTTTTTTGGATAAATTGTTCAATCGGACAGTTGAAAAAGCTGTTGATAAGATGTCAAAATGGCTAGTAAGTATTATAAATGGTTCGTATGTTTGTGTTTAGTTAACAATGTTAGCTCTCAGCTAGTATTTAATATTTTGCCTTTACTGACCAAGATACTTGTAAAAAATATGCTTTTATTAATAGTTACTTATCATTTATTTTGTAGCCTACTAGACTTTTTGTAAATTTTCTTACTGACCAAATAAGTTGCATTAATGTTTAAAATATAGCAACTGTAAAATTTATTAGCACAATTATATGTTTTGAAAATTATCAATGAATATTTTTTGTTTAAATACAAAATATCAATATTGATAAATTTATTAAAATACATATAAAAATTTAATTACTAAAAATGAGTAAAATGAAGCTTTAAAATAAAACATTTTGGAAAAGAGCTCTCATATTGTGATCTCAATTATAAAACTTCTAATTATATGCATATTTTTTTCATAAAGCAAAAAGTTTATATAAAATTGATTACTTTCGACATTTGTGAAAAAGTTGGTTGAATTTTCTTAACCATTTTTCTACTAATTATTTTTTTCTTTTTCTGCCACGATTCTATAATATATAGGATGATTTTATTTATTATCGTGAATCTATCAAAAAATGTGTTCAAATATTAAATTTAACATTCAATAAAGCATTATCAATAAATGACATAAAATATGTTATTGCTCTAATCAATTTTAATGGAAATGATTATAATTTTGCATTCGCTTTTACTAACATATAGTTTGAACAATTTTGTATTCATACTGATAATAAACTCTGCTAATAAAAACACACTATTACTTTTAAAATTATGCACAATTTCTTAAAATATTATGTTTTATATATGCTATTTATAAATATTTCTTATTTAACTTATTACAATAAACAGTAATGCTTTTCTTGTGCCTGCTTATTTTGATGTACATTCAAACACAATCAGGCATCATCATCCAAAAAGATGACGAGTTTATTTGTACCTGGAAGATAAAAACAAGAACAGTTCTGGAGTTATTAAAAAAAGCGGCTCTATATCATTAATTTAATAAAATGTGAAAACGCTGTTGGTGTCACCAAAATTAAGAAAAATAGCTGCTCGTTTAGCAAAGAAGGTAAGGCAGGCCATGTCGTCCGTTTAACCACTTGTTCTTAAGGAGTCGTGCTCTTTTAAACCTTTACAGTCCTAAGTGCAGGTACTTACTTCAACTCAGTGTCGTCTTTGAAAAATGCCCAGTTGACAAGAATTATGGCAAGTGTACACACATAGCCCAATTTTTTTTCAGTTAATACGCTTATAATATTGAATTAACAAATCAAATTGTTTTCCGTTGTCACTTTTATATTGATATATTAGTAGTTGGCGACTACTTTGTGCACGTGTTCACAAGTAGTGCATTAGCTTGTTATGAGTCGTAAATCGATCGAGAACTTGCCAGTAGCGTAGCTAGAAGTTTGAGGCCTTTATGCAAACGTCACGCAAGCCCCCCCCCCAACGCAATCAATTATATTGAATATGTATAAATCAGGGCTGTGGAGTCGTGTAAACAAAATACGACTATGACTCCGACTCCGAAGATTTTTTTGAATAATTTCATTTTAACCTATATATATGTATTCCTTCAGGTCATCTTAATCATCCAAGCATGCAATGTCAAAACTATGGACTATTGTGGTTTGAATACACATCATTGACTTTTTTTTTAAAATGGGTCTGAATCGCTTGTTTTTCACGACTCCGACTTCGGGAAAAACACAGCCACTCCACGACTCCAACTCCGACTCCACAGCCCTCGTATACATATTTATGCCGTTCTTTTCGCTGGGCCCTAATGCATTCCATACGTCTGCTATGAGGTGGCTACGTCACTGGAACTTACCGGATTCGGAAGTGATTTTGAATCTAGTAATATGGCGTTAATTATTTTTGCAAGCATGTATTATTCCCACGCGAATTTTGTTTGATTTTATCAGATTATTGGTTATAAAAATAAAAATAGTTTCGTTTAAAAAAAATATACAATTTATGAAAAACTTGTTCTATGTTTTGCGTCTAATCCGTTGTGAAATACAAAACTTTACTTGGAAAACCTTTTTTACTTTTAGTTTAATGCAACCTTGTTAAGGGTTACACTGTACTAATTATGGATCCATATAATGAAAAATACATTAAGCACTATACGCTATCCTAAATATGTGATTAGTTTCGTAAGAAAGAGTAAAATAATCAATATATTTTCCTTTACGTAACAGTAGGTATGTTAAATTTGAAACGACTAGAAAACATTTTACGAAAGAGTACATACACTTAAAACCATCGCTAAGAACGAATGACATGGCGTGTCTGAAAACTTACTTAACTTTTGTTGGCTATGATAGTCTCAACATATTTCATGGCTTGTGGTTGTTTGAGGAAGCTTCGCAGCCATGTCGCACATTACGTGTATCTGCAGCGCTTTTTGTTTGCAGGCATTCCCGGAAGAGTCTTTTATGCCACTGGCACAGACCATTATCAACAACTTTCAGAATGAGCGATGCGACAATTCCGAGTATGATCAGCAAGTTAGTTTTGTTTGCACATTATTTTATTGTCATTTGAATTTGGAAGAATTTGCTTATGAATCAAGTATAATGTTGATTGTTAAGCTTTTTCTGTTTGTTTATGACTATTGTGTAATCTGTCATGTTTTACGCCAGCTTGTATATGGGTTTTTATTTTATTTTCGATTCCTTCTTGTCTTCTTCTTCGTTATATGTATGCATTAGTTTTCTCTGAATTTGTGAAATATCGTTTAAAAAGTAATTTTCAATTCATTAGAAAATGTTTTAAGTCTAATATGAACACTGGTAATGATTTTTCTTATTGAAATAAAAATTGTCTTTTTAAAAATATTACAATTGAGAAAATTACCATAAGAGCATTCATAGCTATTTTTAACATAAAATAAGCAAAATATTTTATGAACAGTTTTCTAGTGAGTGAAGTTCAGAGCTTAATTTTGGGTTAAAATCCCATTTTATTGAGACATTTTATTAAGACATACTTCAATATTATATAATCTAGATATGTATTTAATTAAAAGGGTTTTTTTAGATTCTAATATTATAATCTTTCTACACCATATCAACGTATCGAAAAGAGGAAATCTAGAGTTTCAATTAAATTTTATTTTACATAGAAATAAGATTGGCTCACAGCATTTTTTTTTAAATGCTTCATGTTTAAAATTGTCAATGAATTTGAATTGTAAAAATATTAAAAAAAGCAGTGGGGTCTCTCTTTTTACTTAAATAATTACTAAAGTTAATAACAAACAATGCATTGCTCATTGTAAAATATCAAATATAAGTTTATTATTGAAATTGTATTCCTCTCTAAAATATGTGATTATATTGTAAAATCGTAAACTCATAATTAAAGTATGGTATCAAACCACTTAGAGCTTTTTAGGTAAAGTTTAATAATTGTAAGAGAGGGCCAAAAGTGAATTAATTACATTAAATATTGATGTTTCAGCAAAACAATGTTTCCAGCCAGCGCCTCTCGCCGGCACAGGAACCGGAAGTTGTCGAAGACCGGACAACGACAACGGTGAGTGCGCCATCTTGTAATAGAACAATGTTTTCCCGCTTTTATTTTTGTACACGAGGTAAATTATTACAGCCATAATAAATTACGCTCCGAGGGTTACACTTATTCGCATGCACGTTAGCTTTGAAAACGTTTGACAAACATATTTTTGATGGGTGACTTATATATTTGGTGTGAACGTAGTTATGTTAAAATATTATATATTTATTTATATTGTGAGTGTACACGCTTAATCATTGTATGTTATATTTGTGACACTGTTATTAATTTTGTATAATAAAACGCAAAATGAAGCTTTTACAGATATTTTAAAAAGCAGCAAAACAAAAGACTTTTTGGATTATTTTTTATTATTCTCAATAGCCAAAAAAACAGCAATTATTCGCTAAAAGATATCTCTATTACATTCCGATAAAATATGTCGAAGATAAACAAAAATAAATAAAACAAATTAGTGATTTTATTGATAGAGGCTTTGGGGAGATTCATTTTCATTTCCGATTTAAAAATCAATATTATTTATTTACGAGACATTTTGAAATGTTACTATGTATTTAGGATGTAATAAACTTTGTTTTGACTATCCCTTGCCTCCCCCCCAAATGACGTCTTCAATTATTAACGTCAACGTCGATTTTGACAACTTGACAATAATGATTTGTATACTAAAAAAATAGATAATAGAATAGAAAGTTTCTTACTTCATTATAAACATTTTGTATTGAACACCAACGGAATTTTTTTATTCGTGAAAGATTGTAATATGTAATATTATTTGGGATAGATATTTGAAATCTGCCATTAAATTGTGTTTTTTGTGATGCTATGTAAATGCTGTATTTAGAAAAATGGGTCGTTGATCTCCCATTTTCTAAAAATAAAGCAAAATATATTTTGCAAATTCAAAATACCTAATTATGATAGCATTTTCTGACAAACTGATTCCATTTCGTATTCTGTGGGTAAAATATTGTTCTTAAAAATACGTTTTTTTTTAATACGTTCATACAGAAATGTAGCCATTTAGATTTTTATTAGATCATCAGTGCCCTGGGTGGAATGTAAAATTTTATGTAATTTTGTGGCCATAAACGTTAACGTGATCGTAAAGGTTTTCTTAAAGTCTGATCGTGTTTTATTATTCATTTTAAGCTTTTAGAAAGGCAGCCTGACTCGGGGAAGACATTTTGCAGAGGCTTTTAACGTTTAGTGAAGCTTCTTTTCGTTAGTGATATTGTGTTGTGAAAGCTTTGTGCTTTTATCGAAATATGAAGGCAGAGCTTTTGTTATTGCCTAAGTATTATCATTATCATCATCCATATACATATTCAATGCATCCATTGACACTACAGCATACAGAAAATATTTCAATATGTTATATTCATTATATTTGATATAATATTATTATGTAATTTTAGTATAAATGGTATTGCATTTTATGATTTATTTAAATGGCTAACATTTCGCAATTTACATAACAGAAACACTGGGTTAGAAGACTTGATAACTAAATGCAATGGCATACTAATTACTTAAATATTGGATGAATCACTCGCAATGCAGTTTGGTCCAGGATTATTATGAAGGAGAAGTAGTCAGAATTTGTTTTTACTTCATACAATTATACATTGGGCGAAAGATTGATTGACTGTAGGTAATATGAAATAAAAAAATATTGTGATAAAGTTTATATTTCAAAAATAAATAAAATATAATATATACTACTATAAATCAGATTTTTAAGCGGTATAAAAGCAATAACAAAAACAATGATTGAGTTATAGAATTGTGGTATATATATAAAACCGTATATTTTATAATTGAAACATTTTAATTGCAATTATACAAACAGTAACGATTTATCTTTAATGACTGTTCTCCACAGTGGCGGATAAAGCACATGGGAGGCCCCAGGCGCAATAAAAATTGGACGCCCTGTTTTACGGATAACATAAAAACGTCAGAAAATTCCAACTAAAATATATAAAAATCTTAACCGAAACTATATGGGTTAAAGCATAAAAGCTATTTTTGAGGACCCCAAAATCCGGAGTCTCCAAGCGCGCGCCTTATTTGCTAGTAGGAAAATCCACCACTGGTTTGTTAATCTAATAAAGAATGGTCAAAAATTTTTTAGGTCAGGCGGGGTTCAGAAACATTACAATCTTTTTTGCGACCCGTTTTAAATTTTATTATTTATATTCATTCTCTGTATTGAATATTTTGTATGTGTTTCAAAAAAATAAGTTACACCTCGATCAGTGTTGCACAAAAGAGTCAAAACATTGACCCATGTTATTAGATATTAATTGTTCGGAAATAGGCTTTGAGGTTTTTGAAAAATAATTGAATTTAACCCAAAATGTCTTTTGCTAAGCTGAGGTTATTTCAGTGAATCTTTGGCACTGTGATGTCATTTTTAATATTATCCATGCACTGGACACAAATCGATGGGAGATGAGGAATGGTGATAATGTGACAATGCAAGCGTAAATATTTCTTGCACTTGTACTTGGTAGCAGTGTGTTCACGAATCACAGGTCACGGTCAAGCGGGCACTTGTGGGCCCCCGGCCAATTTTTATCTCGCTTCTTTGGGGAACTTTTGGGGACAGACCCAGCTGACTGGCGCATCAAACTGTCAAAAACAATTCTTGTAACACTGTTTTTTTTATTAATTATAACACCCCACATTTTCACTCATTTTCACATTTATATTAACTAAAGCCGCATATTTTTAAAAATGTATTTATGTACCTACATGTGTTGATTTTAAAATGATTTTCAGAAGAAGGAGAGCTTTCATCGTCTTAACCAGATATTGTAACATTCATAATCTTGAATATTAATGTTGTTGCAGGGATTATTATATTTCAAAATAATGTGTTTTTTTCTGTTTTCCCTTTCAGGCTAACTTATTTTTGTTTATTTTTGATATCCTTTATCATTTGCCCTATCCAAATTTACAAATAAAAATAAGATTACTGTCTACAATTTATCGTTTAAGTGATCAGATAAAATATATTGATTTTATTCGAATGAGTAACTTTTGAAATAAATAAAATATTATTAAAAATTATAACGCTTCTTTTGAAATAGTGGATTCGTGCCATCTATTGGAAAAGAGTGTATACTATTATATAAATATGTTTAGAAAATATTAGCGTGCCATCTGTTTGGAGTTTTGATGACGTGAACGCCACAAGTGGTTTGTAATGGCGGATGGCCGTTCCTCCGCGTCAGGGTAGCCTATTTATAACCTAAAATATATGATGAAGTTCGGGCAATGTGTACGTTAAAATTATTAGTCCAGTGTGGAGTGAGATCGTTTTCCGTGCGAGAATTTATAAAATTTATTTACCGGCTTACGAGACAGTAAATTAGTAGGTAAATAATATAAGCTGATCGGTAGGTATGTTTGTCAATACTAAATTTTTAACGAATACTTTCATGTTTGACGTTTGATGTTCCACTCCTGAATTAAATAGTTTTATTTTTGGAATCATGTATTAGATCGATAGTTGCACACTGAAGCTTCTGTTTCTTATTGTAGGCCGCTCATTTCTCGGTATTTATCGACGCTTAGTATTCAACTTATAATAAATAATAACTTGATTTTTATGGATGATTCATGATCAACCGCTTCAAGGACTGACATAAAAGCTAAAGTTACATTAACGTTCGGCGTCGGTCTTCTATTTTGGTTTTTAATTGTACACCTTAGATTCCATAAATTCCAAACATTTTTGAAACCGTTTTGAGGTGTTTAAAAGTTTTCCTCGACCGGGTGAAATAGTTTGATATTTCTGTTTTTGACATATTGTTTTATATATACGCCAACCGGCTATGTATTGTGTCATATCTCTCGATAGATTTTATTTTTAGCCATTCTCTGCTTCTTCAATGTATTTCAAAAGTAAACGTCTACTCCACTTTATAAACAATATGTTGACCGTGAGAAAACATTTTTGACACACTACATGAACTTGCAAAAAATCTATTCCCACTTCTACCGAAATTGTGCGCGTATTTTCAATCGTTTTAGAATCATGCATTTCATGTAATGAAGTTATTCATTCTTTATAAACTGCGAAAAATATTCGCGGCAATTTCCTCATTATGAATATTTCGCGCACTCGAAAGGTCTCGACTATTTCTTTTAGAACCTTTATCTGAAATTTATTAAGGCCTTATCAGGTATAGCCGTTATCTACCTATTACCCACGTTAATTACTATCAATGGGCTTGTCTAGGTGAAAATAACTTATTTGTTCAACTTCTAATCTAAAATATTTTAAAACATGCACAGTCGAGTGCCATCAGTTAGTCTGTGAAGTGTTTAGTGTTTCGAATTGAGAACGGAAAGTAAAAGAATTGTTATCAACATTGCATGAGCGTATACTTACTACGTAGAGGTTTTTCTGGTTTATTAATAAATTACATCTTTTCATTAAAAAATAATACTTCTTATTGATTGCATGACAGGCATACCTACCCTGAAAGTCATTTCACAAACATCTTCTTCATTATTTCATCCTGTGTCATCTTACAGTCGTCAATAAGTGCACCGATCATGGTTTGAGGTACCGTTGTTGGAATAGTGGTGATGAATAACGAAAATTAATTCTAGTTATGGAAAAGTTCATCAGGTGACTTGTGAAGGTTCTGGTATACCGCATGTGTTGAGAACTGCAAAAGGTGCCACAGAAATGTGAGTTGTCACTAACCGCATGCTGTCATTACGCTGTAGTGGCCTCCCGACCCGGCGGAGAAGTTAGATTGCTCGGTTTGTCGTGGGTTATGTAATATATCTGGTTTCCGACGCCGCCATGACCGAGAGACGGAAAAAGAAGACCGCCCACAATGGGTTTCTTAGGAAGGTGTCCTCGTTGTTTAACTTAGACTCGGTGAGTGATAAAATTGAATCTGCCGATCTAATTGTCTTGGTCTTCTCTATTCTTTTGACTATCTGCGGTGAAAAAATTAAACTATTACCGTGCTTCAAAGAGTCATTTCAGTTCCGGCCCTTAATGAACTATGTAGTATATGCTCTAATGTAGTGTTGAGTTGCGATGAAAACTTGCTTTGTATAAGACACTATGTTGTCAGTTTAAATGTTCATTACGATGATTCCGCCTCCACCCTTCAGTTGTGAGAACGCCTTGTAAAATTAATTACAGCTTTCATTAATATAACAATTTTTCTTTCATTCAATTAATTTTGTGTTAATTTAATCTATATGATCATTTAACAGTCTTTGGATTGATGAGGTCTGAAAATAACAAACATGTCAACAAAAAATTTAAAGGTGATCAGAAGAGAAACTGAAATGACTGCTTTAGAAGTATCTGTAAATCTTCATTTTTATTTTCTTGATCTTTTATTTTAACTCATTTCAAATACTCAAAATTATGTTCATACTGTTAGCAAATCATCCGATAAACAGCAATATGTTGTAATCCATCAATTGTTATCAATGGGTTAACAACAAGTGAACATTAGTGTTTTATGGTACATACATACATATTCTAAATTTGATATTTGTTCACTTTTTCAGGTCAAGAATGAAAAAATAATTCCACAATAAAATTTGATTGATTTTCAAACTGCATTCCCGAATTTTAAAATTTCTTTTTATCATTTTCCGATTAACGAATTCTTATCTGTTAATCGGAAATTCATGAATTGAGGTGTTTCGATTGCAACCCAAAAAAAAAAATAGTTTATTCAAGTGTAAACGTTTAAAGTTTTTTTTCCAATTTTCTTCTTTTTTTTTGATTTAATAAGATAAAGCAAGCAATCTGTTCATTCATTCATTCCTAACATAAAATATGTATTATAGTAATGCAATTATCTCTGTGATAACATGTGTTAGACCAAAATGTACTGTGATAATAATATGTAATATTGTAATCCAGTGCTTTACTTATCTGAACGGTGATAATTATCAGTAAAATTCTTCGAGTTTTGACAACATAATGTTTATATTATATAGATAAATTTGATATTTCACAACTGAGTCATCAGTTTTCACCGCAGATAGTCAAAAGTCAACAATAGATTTCACATATAAACCTGAACGGTTAAATAATACCTACAGGTCATAATTAAAAGTCATACTTCAATAATTGGAATGTAAAATTTTATACGTACAATTATTTTCATATTGCGTACTTGCATTATGAAATTTATTATTCCTCTCACATAATTATGGTTTCCTAGACCGTACATAGTAATGGATCAAATATTTCAACAATGTACGGTACCTGTGATGTTATTTTGATCAAATTTATAAGATATGCATATACAAATCATTCATTCATCAGTTTTATAATTAATGTTTTGAACTATCAGATATGATTCAATGTTTTTATTGCCTACTGAAAAGTATTCAATATATTTAGGAATTTAATTGAAACTAGTTAATGAAGATGATCTCTAATTTATAAATCTGTTATGTTTATATACTTTTGGGTTTGCCAGAAAATCACTATTGGTAGAAAGACTAACTGTATTTTACTTAGGATTTTTGTAGTAATAATGCAGTAAGTATTTACTGACTATCATCACATTGGACTTCCTTATTAGGATGGTTGATGCGCAATTCATATATTTAACTGCCACGATATTTCTAGACCCACATTTTGTTTCTTTACAGATATCTCTAAAGATGTTCCTTAATTTTGTCTTTAAATAAGTTGCTGGATGCTTATTATGGATTTTGAAGTATAAATGCCAAGTGACTGCCAAATCCTATATTTTTTTGTTGCATATCATAATCCTTTAAACAACTCGCTTATCAATCAAAAGAATTGATTGTTTTAAACTTATTTCTTCAGTAGTATGAAGATCTCATTGTCATGAATAGAATATCATTTGTATGATTTCCGTTCTTGGTAGAATTTTCAGACATTGGCAATGCAATTCGTGCATTACAGTATATTTTCTTGAATATTAAATAACTCCATATATTATTGTTTTCACATTTACTGTTGTAGCCCAACGGCAACAGGTCTGCTTAACGATCAAGAAGTTCTGGTTCATTCCTGGCATAGTCTGTATAAAATGTTCATTTTTTCAATTCAACGTTTCAGATTTGGACATGGGTCCTTTCGTTGATCACAAATGATTTGTAAATATCTTGCGTATTGGCAAGCTGTTTCTGTGTAAAATATAATAATTTTAACTGGCAAACCCTAAATTAATAAATATCAACATTGCAGTTCCAAATCCAAATATTCCCACCATCTCTATGCTAATAAGGAATAGAGGTCTTTGAATTGAAGGGTTTCAAATTAAAGTTTTCGCTTAAATATTTATTGCACTAATAAATTAATCCGCATAGTATTATTAGGCAATGGGTTAAATTTACAAGGCACTTTTGAAAACTCACTAATTATTTACCTGAATAATTGTTTTACAGCAACACTTTTCTTCTTTGCAACTTACTTACGCATATGCGGTCAATGACCATAAATGCTACCAATATGGAGCATAATTTATTTCTAAGTATTGAAATATTTGACAGCAATAAACATACTAAAACCACCGTAGTACAAATTCATGTAAATTTGATCTTATCTCATAAACTTAATCTAACATTGCTATTTGTGAAGATTATGCAAAACTAATTATAAAACTAGAAGACATTTTAATTGAGCCAAATTTAATAATGGGATTCTCGGATTCTTATATCAAAACCAACCATTTTTTTAAAGTATACTTTAATCTGCAAGTACAGATATGCAAGCCGTCTATCACAGGATAATCTTTAAGTGATATATCTAATACTTGATGCCTATAATCTCTATAACATCCATTGTAAGATTTGGTTTATTTAGCATGTTTGTGATTATCATGGTTACAGAAACTTATAATTCTATTAAAAAAATAAAATAGTGACTACATATAAGATAAAGACACATTATTGTATTGGCATTTGATGAAACAAATGAATATTTTATTTTAACCCTGTTTTTTTCATCAAGAACCTATTATAGGAAAGCATTTTAAATTAAAAGGAATATTTGTTCACCATCAGGATTTTCCTTTCAGAATTATATTGAATATAATAGTATAAACTTACCTTATAATAACTTTTGGAAGTATGAATTTATTGGAATTTTAATGTTGATTGCGATCAGAAATTTTTAGTATAGAATAATAAGTTTCTGGATTATGTGTGCATAAAAACCTATACTCATTACAAGATGAAGGTTGACTTAATCTGACTACACTTTGCTGAGATAATTTTATAAACAATTTTGTCAAATTGTAAATGATGGATTGAATTTCAGGCACACCTCGCTCCTGCTGGGGAGATGAAACAGGTGCGGTTAATACATTTTTTGAATATTCATTAGCTTATTAGCTATGTTTCGGTAAAAGATTGTACCCCGAAACTTCCAATAGATAGGCGTATTAATATCATGCCGACGAAGATAGCAAAAGTTTTATTTTGACGCCAAATAAATAAAACCATCAGACATATCTTTTTTCATTCACTATTATGTTGAAGTTAATGTTGGTATGAGAAAATAAACTATAAGGGGCCGTTCAGATGAGTGTTGAAAAAGCGCCAGTGCTAATGTTTTTCTATCGCCCGCCTGAATGACCCCTTACATGTAATATACTTGAGGTGGCGGTGATACAAACTGCGTTACTTTTTGCATTGTATCAATGCAACATGATGGGTTGAATGTTTGTTTTAACTATTGTGACGGCTTACAATCTTTTTCCGGAAGAAAGCTGTTAACCTGTATATTATAAACATAACATAATATTTTTAATGATAATAATCTACTTGACTACTAATATAACTATATTGGTATTATATTGCTAACTCTATGAACTTTTAATTCATAATAATAGGTACACTTTAACATTTACACACATATTTTGGTTAGATTTAAGTGAATCAATAGTTTTGAAGTTAACTATATCGGGGGATATTTGATTTCTACATAAGCGAAAAGTTTTTCTTATGTCTGTCAAATACAATAAGTATATATTGCTTTTAAGAGTTGTATTATTGCTATAAAGCAGTCATATATACAGTTGCGGAATTAAATACTGCATTGATTTCTTTGTTAATCGTTACGATTGCAATTTATGACCCAGAAAATGTCAAGAATTCCTGTCGGAATTCACATTCAAAGAATAACTTTACCTCATTATAATATCCATTGGATTTACCTGAATGCAAAAATGCTATTTTCATAAGCATGTCTTACACTCTCCAAATATAATATAACCACACCTCCAATATTATTTTAATCATTTTAAAATTCTTCTCGGAACCCTATTTCGGAAATGCTGCCATAGAGCACAAACCGTTCAGTATAGTTTTGAACAAGGAGCGTTTTCTAAAAACATAATTTTTTATGTTATCAATGGTAAAAGATTTATAAAATTGATTTGTTACATTAAAATGAATAATTGGAAACAACAACTTCCCAGCCCATTTTTTGAGAATGTTAGACAGTCATTTTTTCTTTTGGAAGAAATACTATTTGGTGATATCTGGTATCATAGATTTTAATATCTTCGATAAATTCGACGGTAACTTTGTAGAAGTTGATTTTTAATATAAAACTTTGTTATTCCACTTGTTGTGCTCTACAGGTTTCGTCTTATTGAGAAGCATCATCAGACGTAATATCGCAAGGCTTACGAATAAACTAAAAATTGATTCTAATTTTTAAGTTATAAATTACAAAAGAAAAGTTTGGGTTTGTCTTTTTCTACTCGCCACACCAAAGAAATGCATACTTTGATAGTACTAATTATAAACTAATTACTTACATTAGGTGTGATAAATCCCAAAGGAAAAGAATTCAACGATGGTGATTCACCTATTTTATTTACTAATGTTTCTTTTCTATTAATCAATTTATTAATTCCCTCAATGAGGCGAAACATGTGTCACATTTTGTAACACAAGAAGTGGATAAACATAGTTATCAAATTTAATTTTTTATCATAGATTTTGTTGAATTTTTCATTTTTTTTCTGGCTATTTTTTTTTTACTTGATTACTGTCACCTGAATCATTTTTAAAAGTTGATAAAAATACACCTTATTTATATTGACTCTTCACGTAGTATGAAACAAACATACCGTGTCAAATATTTATCTTATGTTGTAATCTATTTCCAGTGTAGAAAAATCTGGTCTAGTTAGCGTTATCAAGATCTTAATAGAGTTCTCAAATTTTTTAATATACTATAATTGAGTTTTCTCTTTAAATTCTTTGTCTGGGCCTTTTTTGTTGCTAACTGTTTATAAGTAATTTGTTTTTTTTCACAATTTATTAATTAAACAGGAAAAAAACACACCTCAAATACAATTTGCTTAACACTTCAGCAAATGATGTGTTAACCAATTTGTAATCAAGGTGTGGTTCATATTAATTAATAATAGATGTTTTGGTAAGTGTTAAATTGTGTCCACTCCCAATGTGAAGCATATTAACTCCTATTGAAAAAGCCTAGAGAACAATTTGTGATTCATTTACTCAACCTCTCTTTTTCAGACTATTGTTTGCTTTGATTAACTTTTCCACAATATTGAAGATTTTTTTTAATTCCTGTCCGCTCCCATTGTATCCCAACAGAAGTTTTTCTACGAGAGCTGCTCGTTACTCAGTCGCTCAACTTCTCTTTTTTTCGAAGAGAGTAAGGATAGAAGAAAGGAAAGGAGCTAGGGCAGGACTAGTGGCTAACTAATTGCTCTCGCTACACCTTACTATTTTCAGGACTGGAGTCGTGAAGAAATATACCGACTCCTACCATAGCTTAAAACATGACTTCAATTATTTTTTTAGTTTAGTGGCGCCACTTTGGACCCTAGCAATTTGAATACACATATTTTTTAGAGGTATTCGAAGTTATTAGTTTTTTTCGAGCACGACTCCAGTTTAAACATTCCGACTCCAAAGCCTTGGTTATTTTAGAATTGGAATCCATGCATTCAAACAGAAATCGATTGAAAAAAATGCTGTTCGTGCTAGGTAGGATTTGAACCCGCGAGATCCGTCATGTAAGTCAACGATTTGACGATATTGAAGATTAAATATATATATTTTTGATGGTCGATATGTGCCAATGATATATTGTTTTGGGAAAATTATGATTTCAACAGTTTTTACTGTCCACTCTACGGATTGTGTTATGTTTTCTGCACACATGCACAAAGCCATGCAACGTTTATAGATTGCGTCGTTTATATTCGGTGAATGATGAAAATTCATCTACTGCTGCCAATATGTTCTATGATGTAAATTTGTTACGGTTACCTATACAGTAAACGATTTCATGTGTCCGTTGTATAACATCATTAACTTAGTCGATGCATAATCACTAAATTTCCCCCTCGTTAAGTTTCCAAATCAAAATAAATTTATTTATTGAACTGAGCAATTTTCTCTTGAAATTTACTACCAATTATTTAATTGGTAGTAAATTTCAAGAGAAAATTGCTATAGATATTTTGAATAATCAGTTAGTTGTTTATGAATTCCGGATGTAATGCTGTGATCAACAAAAAAAAGCTTATCATGCGTCATGCCACAAAATTTATTTTCATAAATTTCCTAGAGTTGTTTATTGGATGTAAATCTTATACATATAGTGATTTTCACTTGTATTGTTAAAGAATATGTATTTATTTATAAATCTAAATTTAGTATTTTACCATTAGAAATTTTTTCGAGAGTGTATAATGATTTCTTCTTGCTTATCAATGAAGAGTTAAGATTTACATCAATTATTATTCAAAGTCGGCCCTGGCCTTGTTTTTGATTTTATAAAAAAACACAAATTTTATCCATACCTTAATTTTTAAATTAATAAAAATAAATATTAAACACTTTATTTTGAAACATTTTTTTAAATCTATTCAGGCTGGGGTGGGGGGGGGTGTACTTGTAAGCCAATGATTTTATGTTGCATTTTAAGGAATTAGATTAGTGTTTTTTAAGTTTAACCCTTTGCACTCTTTAATTGATATATGTTTACACCTTAATTTGTCTTTAATTAATTTATTGCCGTATAATTATAATAAAAAACATTTTGAATGTTTCAGTATAGCAAAATTTATCTTGCGCACAATGCGTATTGGTAATATTTGGATGAAAAAAACTTTTATTATTTAAAAAATCAGTAAATTAAAAAACATTGCCAAATCTGTAATGACAGGAGTTATAAGGGTAAATGAAGCCATCGCCTTGCCCTACACACGAGGCAAAAATAAAATAACGCTATTATAATAAAAAATATGGCCTAATTTATATTAATCTGATGTTAGTGCAGAAGAACTCGGATAAACCTATGAAAAAAATATCTCGCCCATGTCGAGGATTGACAATGACATCTGATAGCATCTCTTCAATATTGCAATGACTTAATTGCTCTCCTGTATTCTAGCAGAGCCCTTCGAATGCTAAAAATATATTAACAACCGCAGAATTTACATCCATAATATTTATTTTCTTAATACCCATCCGAATCTTGGACTGTTAGCATTTACAATTTGTATTTGATTGAAGATGTAATTCGTACAAAATCATCGTGAAATAATTCCAAAGCATTCTTGCATTCAATCTACACGTTCCAATGTTAAAAACTGTTCTGAGTTATTGTTCAACAATATTCCAATATACAACATATTCAAATATAATAGATATTCAAATACTGCAAGTTGCTATTAACTAATTTGTAAATATTATGTTTATTATATATATAGGCTGCATTCATTGTCATACAGCTGCACTGACCATGGCCTTATTAGCTATAGAGTTACAAACGCTAGTCATATTCAACTGGTTTTGCGTAAACGAAATTCAAGCACACATACGGAGGTAATTATGCAAATCCAATGGTAATTTGAGTGCAAAATTTTGTTTATTTCTATACAGTTCAAAAACTTATTTTTTTACCTTGTCAGCTATACTACATAATGAATATATTTATTTTTGATTTAAGAATACAAGATTCATCTTAAAATTTCGATCTTTTTATATACAGAAGACAGATATATCCATATCAATTTTTTTTTTTTTTTTTTTCATAATTTTTGCTCCCAATTTGTCCCAACTCGTAATGGAGTTTATCTCAACAGACATGATTCCAAACGAGTAGGGATATAAGGATATGTCTAAGAGAAGGACTAGTGGTTAGCAAATTGTCCACTTATTAAATGATCAGAAGGAATTTCGATTGAAGGTGCTTGATGGAATTTCAATTTCAAATTTGAATTGTTTGAATGCTGTACTCTTCCATTAATCTTATCGTTAACGACTCGGGCTTAGCCTTTCGGCATCTTCAAGTTTAAGTGCACGAATGTCAAAAATTCTCACAAAGTCAATATCAATTAGGTTAACAATAAATATACTGAGCGATTCACTTGTATGTTTGTATATAAACAATACAAACTATTTGCTGCTCATCAGTTCAAATACATTCGTGCACATGATAAAACCTGAAGATGCCGAAAGGCAAACCCCGGGTCTTTAACGAAAAGTATTACACATTTTTCAATATGTAATGTGTTAACAGAATACTGATAATGGAAATTCCACCCATTAAATTCTTTCTGATTACACTTGTGTTTTAGGTATTTTCTTTTTTTTACGTCATATTTAATGATATAGAAATATTTAGGTTGAATCTTTATTGAATTGTTATATGACAGTAGTAGTGTAAGTTCTCATTAAAGAAGTCATTAACTTTGACAAATCATGCTGGCACTTTGAAAATAATTAGTATTGTGCAGATGTGCATATTAGATTAGAGGACTTGCATTGACTATAATATTAAAAATAATAACACCAGTGACTACTCATATTATCATATTTTTATTCATTTCAATAATAAATGATGAGTAAATAAGTAGATATTGCAAAAATATTGTTCCAAGTAAAAAATATTGCTTACGAAATTGATGCTGATAAAATTGTATTGTTTCTTTAAAATAATGTTATTTATCAATCTTTTGTTTCTGATGAAATAAATGGAAAAATTTATACATCCATTTAAAGAAAAAAACAATTGTAAAATAATAGATTAAAAATGCAATATAAATGTGTTTAATCTATTTAACTACTACTTTATAGATGAAACTAAATAAGGTTTTCATTACATTTCAATGACATTCGTCTGTTGTAAACTTTTAACTCGCCTATGATCACTTTATTTGGGTCTGAAGTTACTTTACAGTAGAGGTCTGCACGGGCCGAAATTTTGCAAAAACAAGCACGAAAAACTCAAGCCCGACCCGGCCCGGGTCCGAGTCTAATACCATAATTGTTACCCGAACCCGACCCGAAGCCCAGATTTATACTCTTCAGCCCAAAAAAACCCGTTTTTTACAAATTTAACAACAATTTACGATTCTCTATAGAACTGGTAATAATTAAAATTATTATGAATATTAAATTTAAATTATTAAGTCGTATCATGTCAGTTGAAATTAAAAATTGAATCGCTTTATAGGTTTTTTTATAAGGCTAGGACAGGACTAGTGGTAAACTTATCGTTGTTTAAGGATTGGAAATGGTGGGAGATTTAGGTTTAAAGAGATTTTATTAGACGATATTCAATCAAGTTATTTTGGTCAGAAACTGATTTATAATATATTTAAATCTACACATTCCTAGCAGATTGTATTACTTAAGTATAGTATACTATGCAATGTTTAAATTGCAGTACCACATACATAGGTCAAGATGCTTATCAACTGATTCGTTCATAGTTTGGTTAATATTATAAGTAAAGCTTTGAAGCCAAATCATAACATTTCATTATGTTTACTCAAATAAATTTTGTCTCGAATTTTATGCAGTAGACTCGTGTAGTATTAAAATAGATTAATATTAAAATACTGGTGAATTGATTTTCTGACTTATCTAACCGTAATAACAGAATGATGTATAATTTGATATGCAGGAAAATTTTCAATTTATATTTTCTGCAAAATATGTGTCTAAGAGAAGAAACATGCACAAGCTCCATTTTGGCATATTCTTGATGACCATTTTATTGAGAGAATAACAATTTTCCTGTTCACTGTAATCTGCAACATGCTATATCACCATTTCAATCGAGGTCTTGAAAATGCCTTGAAATGTTGAATGATAAGTTTCGCATAATTACAAGTTATTTGAATCGGAAATATTCGTTTCGTTTGTTTAAATATTACATTAAAAAATATTTCCTTTTACATTTTTATTATTGGACAGCAATAAATATACATCTAATCAGTAAATGTTAATTAGATACCAGCACCATCTTCTGCAATGTGTCGCTTACCAACAAAACCATTTCAAAGCAAGATATTCATCAATGTTTTTGAATATCTGATTGTGCTTTGTTTCTCCTTGTGAGCCGTTTAAAAGAAATGTAATAATAAATCACAATTGCTTACTTTCTCTTTCCATGTGCTGTAGCACTACTTCTGCCTCATATGGCATATTGCAATGTTATTGATGTGTTGCGACCCAGTCATTGTTATTTTTTTTTGGACATCTCTGTTAACTTAAGTCCGATGATTTGCACAGCATGATTCTACTGTGTATACATATTTATATTCCCACCGCAGTTGAATAATATTCATCGACATGGTATTTTATACAAACATAATTTCACTAATATATAGGCTAGGGCTTAAGATAAATCGTAACACATAAAAACATTATTAGCTCTCATTCGCTCACAAATTCACAATAAAATATTACTAAAAAGATATATGCAATATTTTTTTATTACAAACACAAAATTTACTAAAACCTTTTTATTTATGCATTAAAAGTTTCATAATGATGTTCTTACGTTCATGCTCCTGTAAAATTGCAATCGGGATAGATAAAAATTTCGAATTCACCCATTCATTAATGTCTTCATTGAAAATATTATCACAACATGTTATCATTGGTACCTGCTCACGTCGGCGAAGCAGGTGAACGGGGGGACCGATGTCACCGACGAGGCGGAAGATGACGTCCCGGGATGGAGGAGGGAGACTCTCGTGCTGAGTCGCGCCGGCGGATCGGGGCTGGGCTTCAGCATCGCGGGCGGGACAGACAATCCGCACGTGGCCGGCGACTCGAGGGTGTACGTCACGAAACTGATCCCGGGGGGAGCCGCCGCGACCAGCTCCCTGCAAGTCAACGATGTCATTCTCGCCGTCAACGAGACGCAGGTGGTTGGCGTCACGCACGCCGAGGCCGTCGACGCCCTGAAACGGGCCGGAGCCACCGTCAAATTGGTTGGTCCGCCGTCACCTTTCGGCCAGTAGTTGTGTACCGTAGGGCGTGTTATTATATATTATTTATTTACGCCGGCTCCTCGTCATGATGTACTGATTTATTTTGTACGTCAATGAGCGACCAGAGAAATTCGTCTGTGACTTCTTACGGATAATGCTTCTAGTGAAACTGAAATTAACATTTCTAAACATACCTACATTACAAAGTGAGTTCAACTGCTTTCAAGTCGGTTGTCGGCATACATTTAATGGGGCTAAGATTGTAATATGACTTTGACTACAAATAACAGATTATAGATCTTAATATTATTGTTTTGTCTGGATCAGAGGTGGGGAACCTTTTCTTCTCTAAAGGTCGCATTCATTTTTCTGATTCGACATAAGGCCGCAGTAAACATAGGACGAGATTGATTAATTTTCAATCACTTACCATACTTTCCCCCACATATCTCCAAACCTCGTTTTTCCAGATTTGGCCAGAAGGCCGCACCGGAGTGGTCAAAAGGTTGCGGATTCCCCATCTCTGGTCTAGATTGTCACGATAAAGAGATACGGCATGTCTAAATAAATATTGATAATTTAATGTCTGCAATAACACAAATGTCTCAATTTGTGTTTTTGTTGTTTCGACCCTATGTACGTTAACTCTTCAATTTGTGTATAAATAAAAAATATTCAGTAGTAAATATTTATACAGTATTTATAAAGGCACTAAATATTATGATATGAAAACGAAGTTCTCTGGTCTGATTCGAATGAAAAGATTTATTTCAAAAAGTTTGTTTCGTTTAACCCGCTCCAATCGGAGCTGTAGATTGACTTTTGGAAAGAAATCTGTATGTAATGTGTATTGACTATCTAGGTGTTGTATATTTCTCTCGATTAGTGGACTGTGTACTAATTTTTTTGTCGATATAAATATTTTATATTCCTGGATTTTTAGTGGATGGCGACTCTGATACGGCTTTCATGATGCTTATTCCATTTTATTCCATCCTCATTTTTTGCATACTGTATTCTATTATTGGCGCAGGATTGTTTCGAAGTCCTGTCTGTCGCATGCTGCCGGTTGCCGAGGTTTGTTCGGCAGGGGATTTGGGGTTTACGCATGTCGCTAACACTTATTGCTTTGTATTTTGAATATTTGTATATATTATTTTAATACTCACCTATACACTGCACAATTTTTATATGTATATATATGTATATTTGGAAGGTGAGCACTGCTTGTAGTTAGTTGTTGATACGTTGATAGTTTACGTTGAAAGATTTTTTTTGTGTGATGATATTAGTTAATTTTTATTGTTTGTGTTTTCCACATAATGTATCTATCTATGACGGTTTTGAATTGTTGTGTTTTATTGAAAAAGTTAAGCCCCTTTTGTTGTAGATAATTTTAAACGTCTTAGAATAAGTGTCTATAATAGGTATTAATATTTATAAGAATGGGATATTTTTATCAATGTTGAATTCGGTTTTCATTGTCATCAAGAGATGACAACAATCAATCTTTTTTCGATGTGTTGTCGAGTCACTGTGTAAGCATGTAATTACTCTTCGCCTTCCTGAGAAACAATTTAATCAATATTTGTGAATTATTTCAAATAGAAAGATAAGTAATGGGTGTCACAATATAATCTGTCACTTTCATTGTCTGGATTCAGATATCGATTTAGTATTAATTCTCCTTTCAAAGATACCTTCTTATAACTTCTATCTTCTAAACTTATTTGTAACCATTCCTGTTTGGCTGTTCGATCGTTGAAACTGGGATTAATTTATCAGCTTGATTTGTTTAGATCGTCGAGTTCTTAGTAGATGATTAATTTTTTCAGTATAGATTACCGTTTGGTGTCCGAATAATTTTGATTATTTTTTAATACGGCCGAATTGTAAAATTTCACATAGTTAAAATCTATTTGATATCTATGCGTCTGTTTTTACATCACAGATAATTTGGCACTCTGCCCAAAAGCGATCTTTAAATATCTAGGTTAAAATAATCTATTTCGAATATGTATTTAATAAGGAAACAATGCGTATTATTGAAATCATTGAAATCATCGAAGAATTCACTGTGAAATTCCGATACGGAAGATTTAATTGTCTTCCTGTGCGTAGGCTATTTTTATAAATGCATAAATTGTAGATGTTTCTGCTTCTGAAAATACAACTGGGCAAATAAAAATATTTGCTCGCAAAACATCTGTTATTTATCGACAGTAAATAAACTCCGCTTCGATAGTTTCTCGCTTCCTTGTATTTACACATTTCTTAGTAATGCAAAATTGATCTTCTGCCAGATACCTAATAGTTATAATAATAACAATGACATCCTAATCTCTCAGTTGTAGCTTTGTAATTATGTTCACATCGCCTTTTCCTTTCAAATAGTACTACAAAATAACGGTATACAATTTCTTCTATTGAATGATTTAATATTATTCATCGCATCTTGCTGAAATGTATGTTATTATATTAGATTACATCTAATATGGTTTTCATTGCTCCCTTCTAAGTTATATATTTCTCGCATTTGAAACAGTAGCCGACTTTGCGTTGGATTGTTATTATTTTACGATTGTAATGCATACGGTATATTAACATTATCGAAAATCACCATGATAATAATGTACATAAAAGTCAACCATTAGCTGTACACATTATTAGAATTAATCCATTCGCTTGCCGTTGGTACATTTTACATTAGAAGCGTCATACAACAAAGCAGCGCAGGTGGAGTAATCAACTGTTAAAAAGATGTCAAATCAAATACAAATATTTACAGATTGATTTACATACTGTGGATTAGAATCCCTGCTTTTTCGAGGTACTTAAAGAACATATATATAATATTGCAGAAAATAGATTCTAGGCTCTATATTCATATTCCCCCAGTGTAAAACTGTATTAAATATATACAACTTCCTCATTTTAATGAGAAGGATTGAAACCGTATAAACAAAAATACAAATTTACGACACTGAATTAATTTCATGCTATTTATGGATCAAGCGATCGTTATGAATAGTTGATTATTATGCAATATATTTAACTTATGACATAATATCATATATTGGGATCACGATTATGTGAGACTATTAAAAGATTCATATTTGCATTCAAAGTTGGTCAGTACCTAATGATGTTCCCACAAAAGTAACATTGGTCAAGATCAAGTCTTCATGAAATTTCAAATCTAAAAATAATTATTAAGGCAATTGTGCCAAATAGGCTGAATGAACATGGAGGTAAAAGATTTTTGCTTATAGGCAATCAAAAAAAAAATTCACAGTCTATTATTGTAGTTTTAAAAAAGCTTAGCTTCAATGCCTATTATCTTAGAGAGGATAGACTTCTTCTCAGGATGTCTGTATTTATAATGATTTTTGAGAAGAAATATAAACCAACCTATAAATATTGACATTCCTACCTACTCCTTGAGAAAATTGATTCTGTCAGTGTTTCAATACATTCAAAGTAAAAGAAGTCTTGCAATTTATAAATGTCACATATTATTTGAGTTTTGTGATTGAACGATAATATTATAAAAGAGATAACTGAAGCAAATGTTATGCAAAATTCTAATCGTTGTTTGATGATGTACAGAAAGTCTGCCGGCGGATGGGTGCAGATAATGGGGACGGGGGCGGAGAGGGGGCGCATCTTGGAAGCGGAGGTCCCCTCACAGGAATCGAGTACCAACTGCTGAAGGGCGGAGCCGGGCTCGGCTTCAGCATAGCCGGCGGCGTTGGCAATCAACACATCCCCGGAGATAATGGGATCTACGTCACCAAGATCATGGCCGGAGGAGCTGCGCACCAAGATGGACGGTTGCGCGTCGGGGATAAACTCCTTGCCGTTAAAAATACAGTGGTGAGTCCTTGTTCTTTCTAGGAATTATTTAAACTGTTACAATTGACATGGTCGAGTGGTGATGCCCAAAGCTATTTTTGATGGCAGTTTTATAATGTTGTCGATAGTATAGTCAAAACAGTTATAAACTGAGCCTTTGTGAGCCTTACAACAGGAGATTGAAGGTTGTTAAAGAGCCTTCAATCTCCTGTTACAATTATGTCATACATCCACTTTCATGTAATTTTTAAAAATGAAATTTGTATGTTGAGATAAGTCTCCTCTTTCTCCTCTTCTAGGAGAAAAAGTGTTTGAATTGAATTTTATACTGTCAGTACGTTAACCGTAGTGTATGTAAAAGACTGACGCGCCCAAGAATGATTATAAAAACGATGCCGCATGGCGGCGACAGCTGCTTGTAAGCATCAAGTAATGTTGTACGCAGCTGATGTTTATTGTAGACCAATGTCTAAAACGTCTAAAATCCTTTGAGCAGTATTGCTGTCATTTATCAGTTATTTTTGGGAGTCACATTAAATAAATACATTTTTTTTTTTTTTAACCATGTCCGCTTCCAATGTGGAGCATGCGGACTCCTAATAGAGTTTATCTCAACAAAAGTCTTTCTACGAGAACTGCTTGTTACTCAGTTGCTCAACCTCTCTTTTTCCAAAGAGAGTAGGACTAGAAGGAAAGGGATAGGACAGGACTAGTGGTTAGCTAATCGCTCTCGATACGCCCCGTTCATAGGATAGGATGGGTGGAAGGGGGGAATTCAAGACATCACATACATCCATGCCTTCGAACAGAAATTCATAAATCAATTGAAAAATCAATTTATAAAACTGTCCATACCGGGATTCGAACCCGGGACCTCCGTAACCGAAGCCAACGACGTTGACCACTCGACCACACAGGCGACAATTTATTATTACAAAGAAATAAATATTTTGAAAATAAGAGTAAATAATGAAAGAAATAAATATGAATAAAAATTGATTTTTTTGTTTTGAAAAACATTCTGGGCAAATATTTTGACACCCGTGTATGTCAAGTTTTTTTATGATTTTTTTCGTGTTCTGTGTACATACAAGCTTGTAGGGTTAATAAACATATAAATAGACTGACCTCTCAAAGAGTTGAATAAGATAAGTATCTAAATCAATTCTCTTATTTATATATTGATAAATGACTGCTGAATTAGTTATGCTATTAAAATTTTCAGTTTCTTGTCAGGACAGTATGTGCATCAAACCTATGTTTTTGTATGGATGCCTTGCCTTTTATTTGCAACGTGTTCACGTAACATTACCCCCGGGGATAATGAGGAACTTATGTACTTGTCACAGCGAAAATCTTTTACTTATTACTGTAATCCATTCACCATATTACACGTAGTTGCTGCAGTGCAAGAAATTAGCTGAGTTTTCCTAGCATATAATACATTCCATTCGAGTTAAAATGGTTTAGGCGTGTACATATTCTAAAATCATATTACTTTGTGTTATAGAATGGCGATATAATTCTGGAAAATGTAACGCACGAGGATGCAGTGAGTGCTTTGAAGGCGACTCGAGAGCGAGTTCTTCTTGTCGTTCTCCCGACAGGAGTGGCACCCTCGTCGGCGACTCATTCACCCTCACGTAAGTGTATTTATTATCTATAATAATACCAAGTCTAATAACTGTTCTATTCTAATCAGAAATGTATCTTAATTCCTTTAATGTTTATTGAATTTGAATGGTTACTTAAGATTCAGCTAGAGCTTCTTCACTGGCTCTGCACATGGCCGGTGCTCCTGACGGAATAGCCGACGAACCCGTCCGTACGGTGGAACTGGAAAAAGGCCCTAACGGATTGGGATTCAACATCGTCGGAGGAGAGGACGGCGAAGGAATATTTGTTTCCTTTTTGCTCTCCGGAGGACCTGCCGAGAGAAGCGGGAATTTGAGAAGAGGCGATCGATTGTTGAGAGTGAACACTACGGACCTCGCGGGGGCTACTCACGAACAGGCAGCTCAAGCCCTCAAGGTTAGTTGTCAAAATTTATGATCAATTGCATACTTGGATGGAAACACAGGGCTCAGGGTAGTGAAGGAAAGATTTTCAATGATGGTTCTGTTTATCAGGAATCATCACTAGTCAGCTATTTGTTTATGAAACAAAAAATATTTAAACTATTAAAAGTATTTTTATAAAGACGTACTGACAACTAATTGTTGTCAATTACAAAAAATTGTGTTGTAAACCTTTATCACTTGTTTTACATTAGCAAAGATTTTTAGGACACTGAAATTCCGATCTATTGTTTTCTCGCATGTGTTGTTCGAGTTTCAGATTCTACTTAATGAGAATGTTAAATAATTTTGAATTCATCGTTCACCAATTTATAATTCCTCAATGTATTGGTAAAATATTAGTCTCACATCAAATATTGACCTGACGCTGTCTCATCACCAAGTTTAAGTATATGTTGAACTTTTGTCATCCTGCTCTAGGACCTAAACTGCAAGTCTAAAAGCGTTGTCTTGTTGATACAATGTTTCCACTGTTGACTCGCTTACTAAGAACACATGTACAGTCTGTTCAGTCGTCTCACTGAGTTGCTCAGTGTTCATTTTGCATTGTGAATTAGACTTTCAACTAAAAGGCTGCTTATGAAGAAAGTTGAGTCTCTAGCTGAGACATAGCGATTTGTTTGGGACTAACACCATCAACTCTCAACTCGATTGTTGCTAAGAAGTTTTAAAAAGAAATTCGCATATCTATAGAAAAGTTTCGCAAGGAGTCTACTTCCAGTTTGAAGAAATTCTTCACACAGGTTTTCGTTAGAAAAGAGACAACTCGTTTCTTTAGAAATAATATTATTCATATTAAATAATTTTGATGATCAAAAAAGTTTATTCATAAATGGAGGTTAGGCTGCGTTGCATACCAAGACTAACATATTATGCTAATCTTGTTTCATAAATTGTTTCAGAGTACGGGACAGCATGTCACATTGACAGTTATTTACAAGCCTCAAGATTATAACCGATTCGAAGCTCGCATAAATGAATTAAAACAGCACCACACCCTTCTTAGGACGTCTCAAAAGAAAACGCTATACGTTAGGTAAGATTGTAACACTCAATTTCTCAAGATACATAGTTCAATTTTGATCTAACCATTTTTTATGAGACTGGTGAACCAATAAATAAGAACTGTTTACCGGGAGTAGGGTTACCATCTGAACCGACTCCCCCCGGACTTCATAGAGACCAGTTTTTGTCGTGCCACACCATAAAATATTATTAAAAAAAAAAACAATAATCCTTTGTACTTCATTCCACTTTATTTAATATGTCAGGACCGGTTTCGCTCATTACGAGCATCGTCAACTGATAAGAAATACAATTTAACAATGTTATTTATACAAAAATGAACAGCTATAAATAACTTTTTACTTTTATAGCTTTTATATTACTAATATAGCTTTTGTATAAATAACATTGTTAAATTGTATTTCTTATCAGTTGACGATGCTCGTAATGAGCGAAACCGGTCCTGACATATTAAATAAAGTGGAATGAAGTACAAAGGATTATTGTTTTTTTTTTTACTAATATAATGCCTTTCCACCAAGTATTGACAGTGAACACCCTAAAAGTGATAAAATATTATAATTCACTCAAAATTATAGGCACCGCAGTAATCAAATGAATGTGATGCGGGAAGGCTATGTGTCTTGTCGCACGTCCTCACCTGAGCTTACGGCTGAAAGCAGTTGAAGCAGGCCAAAAATATAAGTGTTAATTTAAATAACTTAAAGCTATTTACATTATTTTTGACCAAATACCAGACTTTTTTAAAAAATACAATATGTACATTTATATAAACCTCGACATGTACTATTAAAACCTGGTTTTGATTGATCATTCGCAGGGTGGATGTTGCCAGTGTGGGCCAACGATGAGTTGACTCGTGCTGTTTGTTGGCAGAAAATTTTGTTTTTACACTGATTGCTCTGATGACTTTTGAACTGACTTTTTTTATTTACTTATCGCTATATGCAACCCGTGCCTCCGGCTGCTCTTAAATAATTGTTTTACCATTGTCTTCTGATGTAACCATGTTTGTGGGTAATCTCTCATCGGTTATAAAACACATCTATGTGATTATTAAAAGGACGCAGACATTGAAACAATGTTAGCTCGATGGCTGCCACAGACGAGATATCTCGTAAAATTTCGTGCTCAACACGCCAGAGACAAGCTATCTTGTCAATAACTAATTAAATTAATAGTTGCAAATTATAGCCGGCGTGCTAGGTAATTACTATTAATTATCTACGGCGGCTAAAAGGCTAAAATTATTTACTTTGTTTATCTACTTTATGTGTAAGCAAACTTCTGGGGCTTATAGTAAAAGAAAAAAAACTATTCTACAATATTAGAAGATCTAAAAAGTGTTTCTATTATTTCCAAGTGTTTGATTTTTCATTTTTGGTATTGATTTCAGGGCACTATTTGACTATGATCCGATTAGAGATGACGGGTTGCCATCTCGAGGACTACCTTTCAGATACGGAGATATATTGCACGTCACAAATGCTTCTGATGATGAATGGTGGCAAGCGAGGTAATTTCATCTTATAATAATGTTTTTTTTATGGGCCCTTCTATACGTAAGAAACATTCACAGATATATTAAATAATATTATACAAAAAAAACCTGCTTAAATTGAAGGATGGTAGTTATTCATTCTTCTTACTTGTATGTAATTGATTTTTATTCAATGTGAAATTGATGAACTAGTTCCACATTGCAACATTTTTAGTCTGGAATTAAACACGATGTATCTTTTGCAATAAATTTCATTAAATACACCTCTTCTAAATTATTTCATGCTAAATAAAGACTAGCTAACTAACCAACAATATAGCGGCCATTAAAAAGTTAATATAAAATTATATGTTTTGTGATGAACAAATGAAAGTCAATTGATAACTTTTTTATTTTAATCACAATCTAAGTCTTATCAATTTGTTTCTGTAGATAACCATGTAATTGAAGTGTACATTTCGTTTTCTACTACAGATTTTTTTAAAATTGACAATCACTCAGATACAAGATACTCAGGTAAAAGCGTATTGTGCGTATCTTGGTGTTTGTGAATATTGCTGAATTAAAATCATCTATTGAAATATAAAATAAGTAAGTTATTTGAAATTATCCTTCGTAATTAAAAGATGTTTGCGATGGATTGTATTTTGTTGCGCTGATGTCGTTCGTAGACCACATGACATTTTTATTATCGGAGGAGTCAATTTTTATTGGCATTTCAGACGCATAGCTGTTGATGGTTCCACCGAGACGGAAGTGATTGGTATTGTTCCATCGAAGAGACGCTGGGAAAGAAAACAGCGGGCACGAGACCGTCAAGTCAAATTCCAAGGACAGCCTGCGACTGTAAGTATCTCTGATCTTTTGTTAAAATAGTGGTAAATATACAGTTTTCTGCTCATTTGGTGTTTGTCAAAATTATAAATGATTATATTTGAATGTTAACAATATGTGTTATATAATAACTGATTTGATTTTATATTCGACGCATTGGCATGCTGACTTTATGAAAATGCTCTTATTAATTTTTTTTTATATACTGCCACTCTTCATAAGAAGGGCAACTGTGAGATAATTTAGTATTATAGAAATTCTTAACCTATAGAGCCTTACGGCGCCATTTTTCTGTAAATGAGTATTAAAGTACTTTAAACTCAACACAGGAGCGTCGGTCTGTAAGCATATATATGCTCTAAGTATGAATTACATATATTCATTGTGGAAAAGTCACAAAATTGTCATGTTAAGAAAATGCAGTAAATTAAAGTAAGGTGTGTATAAATCTATTCACTCTAAAAGTTAACATTGTCAATTTCTAATAATTGGACATTGGATTTTTGAACAATTCTTAACATAAAGGCAATAACTCATTTTCTTAGCAAAAAGGCAGTGAATGAATAAAATAAAATCACCCTAAAAGCAGATACCGAAGTTGAAAATTTTAGTAACTGTTATGTTACTGAAACATCTCAACTAAAAATTACTGAAGAATTTAAAGGCAGAAGACAATTTTTCAATATTTCAAGCTTAAATCTACTGTGCTTCTTTTATTTTTAAGTGAAATTGCCTAGAATTTGTAAATACACATTGTCATTTTTATCGAAACTTTGTCGAAACTAGTTAGAGGGCAGTATAAGGGTTAATAGAAATAAATATTAAATAAGGATGAACTGTTTAGTCTCACCTTCCACGGAGTTTTCATGTTTTAATTGGATTTATTTTTATTCGGGTGAATATTGTTTACAAATGAGTTATATGGATTTATTTGTTAATGTGTCCATATCAAACACAATTCTATTATATATATATATATTTTTTTTTCTGCATTAAAGATTCACCTCGCTTGAAAATCACTTTAATATATTTTTGTTTTGTTTCCAGCAACAATCAACGTTAGAACGGAAAAAGAAAACATTATCTTTCAGCAGACGATTCCCGTTTATGAAAAGTCGAGACGACGCTAAATCAGAAGACGGCTCTGACCAAGAACGTTAGTCTACATTTCTACATTATATGAAGTCAATTCTAGTCATATTCTCAATATGATGCCGAGCTGTTTGATTTCAGGAAATTTTATATCTTGGACAAGTCTGTATTAATACAGAAAATCAACCCGGTTACCGGTTCTTAATAGTGTCTCTTCATTCATTGTTTTGTCTCATACAACACGTGCAACAGATATTATAGAGTTTAATGATGGCAAGATGATTCTGCGAGGGTGAATAAAACGCTTCATTCTTCGACATTCTTGGTATTTTGGGCACAGGTGTTTGTGATGTCTTTTCTGCTTGAGTAAATCTCGAGTGATATATGAGCTCTTATTATACATTGATAAGATTTTTTTTTAAATACTTGATTAATGTATTCCTTGTAATACTATTCCACTAATCGTATCTTTATAGAGTAGATGGGCGCCAGTAACGTGGTCAACCTTTTGCATCTAGAGTACTGGTCTATCAACGGACTGAAACTGTCAAAAGAAGCATCATAGCCGATATATTAGTGCAAATTTTGATTTTACTGAGAAATTGAGTTTATTCTCTACATACAAGTTTGCATCTATGAATTGGCCATGTGAGTGTTACTTACTACGGTTTCAGTGCGGGTAATAAATCAACGGTTAAACAGTAATATTGCTATTTTTTTAACATAAAGGTTAAACATAAAAGTTCAATGCTGCCAAGTGTTTTCTTTAATTCTTTCATTTAGCTAATTAACCCTTTTACTCTCAGACCACCAATATGAGTGTCGAAATACCAACCATTAAATTATGTACGAAAACGATTCCGCGGCAATAAGGTGTTTCTTTTCATTGATGACGCAGAACAGTAGGCAATTCCTTATCAAAACATTGCGATATTTAAAATAAATATGTATGAATTTCTTTACAGCTTTCATGCTTTGCTATACCCAGGACGATGCCAACGCCGAAGGTATGTACCTTTACATAAATATATCTTCTTCGTCTTGTTTTATATTTAGAAAACACAAAATACTTTTCCTTACACTTATTTTGAGCCGATTAACAATTCCAAACATTTGGCAGAAATGAGAAATTATCTTCTTTGTATAACTTTTCTTCTGCTATGTCAAAATAATTTACTGTACGTATACATAAATATATATTGCAGTACTTAACAGCCAGTATGTTTTGAGAAATATGAAAAAATCTTTCAATTCAGTTCAGGATGGATTGCTATGTCAATTGATGTAATAAGGTTTTAAATTAAAATTAAAATGAATTTGTATCTACAAGTATTAGCGGTCGTGATGATTTCAACATCACTTACCCACATGGAAACTGAATTTGGAATAATTGGTTTATAAATTGCGATGACTTTCCCCAATGGTATTTAATTCTTTTGAATAGCGAAGCACACGTGTTCTGAAATTTGTGGTATAAATTGAGTGGTCCAAAAAAGTGTGCCGTATTTGAATTTTAAAGTGTATGTATATGCCTCGTCCAATTTTTGGTTTTATATTTAGGTAGCGATAGAAGTATTTTTATGATTTACTCTGTATAACGAGTAAAATTAACATCAAAGGTTCCATACACAATATGATACATGCACACACATTGAATTTATGTATTTTAATCTTAGTGATTATTGTTATACAAATCGGACTTATAATTGAAATCATTTACCGATTGTACTATTTAGATAATGTTAAATGTTTTTAAAAATCTCAACTAGCAGGTAGACCTTTTAGAACTATTCATAGACTCTTCTGAAATAACTCTGAACATTATTTGTAAGCTATGAAACATATGTGATTTTTAGTGACACTGATACATTGATGTTAAATATATAATATTTCCGTAAACGCGACCGGTGAAATACATATCGGCATTTGGATGTCGACTCTGCATTGTTGTAAACTCGACTTTTGCCTCTGCGACGGATAAATCCGCCCCTCAGCATTGTTTTTCTATAGAAAATTATTAGAAACATCTTTCCGTTGGTTGATTCATATTCTGGTTGTCATTAAACACCTCATATCAGCTTATTTTATGAATTTGTTGCAGGCTTTTCGCTTTTTATCATTTTTGCAAACGAATTCTATTGTTCAGGATTTGCAAACTTTTTAATGATCATTTTTGTTTTGCATTCCGTGATGACATTGAACGGGGAAGGAAAATGTTGAATCTGGTTTTCTAATATTCCTGCGGACGATGGTTATCTGTTTGCAAATTGTTTTAAATTAAAGAGGACGTCCGGCAATAGCGATTGACGGCGGTTTCTAAGAGCTGAGGCCCTCTAGCCGATGAGAATTAATTTTGTTCGAAAAACGTTCAGTTGAATCGTTTGGTCGGTACATATTCAGACCGTCGAACGCGACATCCGACAGCAAATTCGCAAATGCTCGGTTGATTAACTAGCCGTCGGAACAGTGTCGCAATGTAGCTTCCGTTGAGTAATATAATGCAGAGCTAAGGAATGGCGAAAGGCAATACATGAGTAGAGGCCCGGCCGGCGTTCGCGACAGACGGTCGGGGGCGGAGCAAAGCGAGACCGCGCTCGAGCGCAGCGTGCAGTGTCGTACTGTCTAGTAGTGTGCCGTACGGTCCAGTGCTTCTAGTTGCCTGTAGTTGTCTCTGTCTCTTGTCTCTCGGACGGAGTGTTGCAAGTTTTTTAAGTTAACTGTGTTGTTTGTACGTAGGGGAAATCTTGTATCGAGTGGAACTTCCGTTGATGGAGGAGATAACGCTCATATATCTAGAAGACGACAGTAAGTGCCGAGCGTCGAGAGTCCGCAAGGGAGTAAGGCGTAGTTTGCGCGTGCCGTAGAATCACCTTGGACTCCCGCATTGTTATCATGTCCTGTCATTATTATTAGATAAAGTAGATGCTCATCGAATAACAGTCGGAGAGACGAACGATCGATAATTCATTCCGCGGGGCGTCGGCCCTCCGGTGTCTCGCGCCGAAAGCGGACCATCCATCCGAGGCTGCCATACGGCCGTCGGAAATTCGACCGCTGTCGTTCTTTACCTCTCACCTCCGAGCGTAGTTAACTCTCGCATTCCAGTCGTCTCCCGACTGTTGGCTCCCCTCTTCGCTCAACGGTCGACTCGTGACTTCGAGTCTCTTGTACATGCATACTCTCAATAACAACTTTTTACGCTCTCTTCATATAACCTTTTTACAAATTGATGTGATTTTTGTTATCAACATGTTACTGATTTTATTCATGATTTTATCATAACCTAATATCAAACTCAAAAAAATAATGAGATTCCTGTCACTGTTTCGCAATAATTTTAACCAATACCAATGTACCGAGGGCCACTGGAAGCACTGTAAGGCGACTTTATTATTTTTATTTAGTTTTCATACTTGCCATCGTGACTTTTGTGGTTTATTTTGATGAATCATTCATTTTGCATGTCAGATGTGCATGCGACAAATAGCACAGCACGTTGGACAAACAGAGCACTGCAACTTTCAAACGAGTTCAACATTCGATGATTATTTTGCAACCGCAACCGCTTTGATTCGATCTTTACCTTTATTCGTTCGGAAGATTAACTTTTCCGCACTCTTAGCAGCTAGTTACTTTTATTCGATCTATATTTTTAATCATCGATTTTGGTGCATGCTCGCAAAGACAGTTATGTTGTCGGATATCATTCACGTTTTTCTCATTTTTTTATCCATTCGATTTTTTCTCTCGAGTCAGTTTCATAAAATGTAGAAGTTTACTCATCAGGAGGCTTTTTTTGTAGTTCTCAGCTTTAAGTGTCTTTATGTTTTAAGTTTAGTAAAGGAAAAATATGTATATTTACCTGACAAATTTTATCTCACACCGAAACATCGATTGATGATTATTTTGACACCTTTGCAATTTTTCTGTCTTCATTAGTTCTCTGTCAAAGTATAAGTGCGATTCGAATGTCCGCCGGACGAGTGCCGCGATAAAACCCGCAAGTTTTATTACGGTATCTCACAGCGAGTTCAAGTTTTGAAATTAATCAACGCCGGTTTCTTTTCATTGTAAAATATTAACCGCTGAAAAGTCACGGGATTATCGACTTTAACAAAATCAACTCTATAACAAACCGTAACCCTGATTTTATAATAATTTCAACGCTTGAAACAAAACGTGCATTTACTTACTTAAGTTTTCTCAGTTTATATATACCTAGCCATCACACGATTCAGTATTATTGTATTTAAATTCTTGACAGTGACGAGTATTCGTTTTGATAAAAGCCAAATTGAAAACCATATATATATATAATATCTAAATTTATTAATTTTTAATGTACACATAATATTCTATATAAATAAATATACACATTCTTCTCAATAAATCTCACAATTATTTCAGACACAATAGGTGATATTTAAAGCCACTAAGTAAGTTTAGATATTAGATAATAAAATGAAAGTAAATTAAATTTCATACCTCGATTTTAACGCATATTTTGTTTTTATAATCCGTGATGCCATGTTAATAATCTTTGCAGGTCAAGAAGAAGCTGTGTTATCGTACGAATCTGTTCAGCAATTGACTATTAGTTATACTCGACCTGTTATTATACTCGGACCGTTAAAAGACAGAGTAAACGATGACTTGATATCGGAGTTCCCTGACAAATTTGGAAGCTGCGTGCCACGTAAGTTTAACATGTTACATTTCAAAAAATACCATTTGTTTTTTTACCATTCAATTTCAGCTGTGATCAAGAATTAACGCACTATTTCAGCCAGCATTAGATGCCGAAACACCAATCGATCAAGAAACTAAACTTAACTAAATAAATGCTTATTATGTGACTATATGATGGACCGTGCATATAGATTAGAACGTGACTTATATTGGGGGCTGAACTGTAATTTGTCTTTCTTTTCTAGATACGACGAGACCCAAACGGGAATATGAAGTCGACGGAAGAGATTATCATTTTGTTAGTAGCAGAGAACAAATGGAACGAGATATACAGAATCACCTCTTCATTGAGGCCGGACAGTACAATGAAAACCTTTACGGCACTTCTGTAGCCTCCGTCAAACAAGTTGCAGAAAAGGTAAATATCTCATCATTTTGCTATTTATTGCATAGAATGAGCCACTATTCAAAATCTATTTCATATATATGTGCCTGAAGGACGAAACAAACCTAAATATTAGTTCCTTTTTTGTCTTTCATACTTAGTTTCTGATTCACCACTTACCTGCAACCGAAATATTCGATCTTGCCCTCCACGCCAGAGGTTTTTAAAACCATTTGAAATTGTGATGTGTGAAATAAAAAGTGATTTGACGCTAACAAAATTTGCTGTTTCAACACATGATAAACATTAATTTAAAGTTAATATAATGTACACCAAATGAAAACTCGTCATTGTTTGTTTGTTCAGGGTTGTCACAATGTATATATTTATTATTACTAGATTTTGAAAATTATAATATATTGATCCATTTGATAACCCTGAAGCTGTTTATAAAATTCACTTATAAATTATAGCTTCATTTATTTTTACAAGGCATTGTAAAAAATATCTCCATATGTAATTCGCATATGCCGTATACAAAGATCGGTAGATAGCCCTTGCAACATCTGTTGAATTTATTTAAAAACAATATGGATAAACTAAGATAGTATAAATTTTTTAACCATTATTGGGTTTCATCAATAGATGTCGCTACCTCAATAATTTTTAGATATTGAAAAAATATTTATTTTCTACAAGAAAACGTCTGGACGCACAGGCGTGTCATTGGCATATGGAGTCAGTAAGCGTTTGACGATACCGCGAGTCGTTGGCGTGCGAGTTGTTAAAGAGGATATCTATACAGAATCAAATTGTAATATAATATATTTCTTGTATTCCAGGGCAAGCATTGCATTCTGGATGTTAGCGGCAATGCCATCAAGCGGCTGCAGGTCGCTCAGTTGTATCCGATCGCCATATTCCTCAAACCCAAGAGTGTGGAGTCGGTCATGTACGTGTACATCTTATCTACTGAAATTTTAATTGATGACTACATATTCACTGTCTCTCAACCACTTCCCGGTCCAATTGATTTAAACAAATGTTCCAAAAAGGATCACATATTTTATATTTTATTATTTGTGACGAAATCAATAAAAATCAATGTATTTGAAAGAATACTTCAAAGGAAGGTCCGATTTTAAGCCTAGTGCTAACAAATATGTATGACATTTTTATGATTGTGTTGTGTTGATTATAAGCAGTGGTGGCTCATCCATAGGAACTGCGAACATACACTATCCACAAAAGCAAAATCGATTTCACATAAAACACAGGAGACTTGCATCAAATATTCTGATAATTAATATTTACAGTCTATGTGATATTATTCACGAGCCGCCACTGGTTATGAAAGAAGATATTATGCTCGAACACCAAACATATGTGTTGTATTTATAAAACATTTATATTTAGTGAAAGAATTCATTGTTATGAATGAAGTTTGCCTGAGTTATCTTGCGGTGTCCGTTTTTGACGACTTCAATACCCGAGTTTACGGATGAGACTGGCAAGAGGTTTTTTTAACTTTTTCCATGTTGCAAATTTTCAGGGAAATGAATAAACGTATGACGGAAGAACAAGCTCGCAAGACATATGAACGCGCTATAAAGATGGAACAAGAATTCGCAGAATATTTTACAGGTGTGTATACTTTTGGATCAATATAATGATGATGGTCTTGACTGTAATTGACCATATTCACGTAATATAAAATTGATCTCCATTAGGAGTTCATGTGCTCAACGTTCGGAGCCGACATGGTTAAAAAGAAACTGCATTTTAGTTAAAACTTTGATCGCCACGGGGGTCACCGATGACCGGCAAAGGAATACCTAGCTTTGAGTTGTTATTCATTATACAGTGCAAGCGAGCATATCTACTGTGAATTTTTTTATATGGGGTGATCGGAAAAATAATAATCACATAAAATCAAAATAATCAATGTAATATTTTCATCATCAAATTAATGACTCATTTTACATTAAATTTGTTTATATAATTTTCTTGCAACATTCTTTTGGTTTCTATCCATTTCACATTAACCTTTAGAGGAGTATGGACGTACATGTTAGTTGGCGCCATTTTTCTGTAGATGAGTATGGACGTACTTTTATCTCAACACAGGTGTGTCTGTCTGCTATGCTTTAAGTATGAATTACATATCGACTGTGGAAAGGAAAAAGGACTTAATCCACACATATAAAATTTTACAGGAGGCGCAAAAAACCAAAGCGCAAACTGATTTAAGCAACCATTTACAACGCTTCTAATATATTTCATAATTTTACAAAACGGATGGATAGAACATTTTCTACTTTTAGTAACACTGCTCAGGCAATATTAACAACTGCATTATTTCGTTTTCAGCTGTGGTGACAGGCGACACTCCGGAAGATATCTACGGCAAAGTGAAAGAAGTCATCGCTTCGGAGAGCGGTCCCAGCATTTGGGTTCCACAACGCGAACCGCTGTGACCCCGCCCGTCGTGGACCCTGCCCATCCCGTCACACCTCGGTCCACCCCGACATCCCACTCAACTTTTCAAACATCATCAACATCATTGAATCTCACATTCACGCCCACACATGACACCTCACTCTACTTTTCACCGCCCCCTCCCCCCGCCCGGGCATCCGCTGGTCCCAGCCCCATCTGCATCTGGCAACATTGTACGCGTTCAGCTTCTCAACAATAGCATATTGCAAACTGCCACTGTTGTAATGATATATTTGATAAAAAGAGACTTCTGATGAAACCGCTTCGTGTATATAAATTGAAAAATTTTATGCTCTCAAAAGAGATCTGTAACTCACTAGACCTTTTGACCGAGTCGCTGAATAGATTTCAACTTTTCAATGACTATGCTCAATCTAACCGGAAAATATCCTGACATAATAATATGTTGTATAATTATAATGTTACGAAGCTAGATAGAATCTTTAGAGTTGTAAAGATCGATAAAATTGATGATTCTATATTATAGACGGCTATTGAAATATTAGTGCTTTGTTTTTCGGCACCGTTTGACGATGAATATTTTTTTATACAAACACTTGGTGTTGAAAGGTTTAGTTTAGTGTGATTATTGTAATTTTATCAGTGTAAGATAAACTGTCGTCGTAAGTTTAGTCTTGAAATCGTTGACATTTGAAACGAATGTTAAGTTTGTGATGTTATACGAGACGCCGTCGTGATTCTCATCGAAGTGACGTCGAGATGATTCTTTAGGTGTTCGTTACTTAGCGGTCGAGCGACTTACGTTGTACCGTCGACAATCCGATTGGACATGTTGCCATTTGTATTTAGAGCTTTTCACCCTCGATAATCTTCTCCGTGCACCTCCGCCCCCTCCTTCGGTCACCGTCGACTGTTCAAGTCTCCCGTTTTGATTGTAAATATCGTACCGACACATTGTTATCGCATTGAGTCTTACCTAGAATGTAACGTTAAGCAAATTCTGCTCATGTTTACTCGCATATAATGTTTTTAAATCGATATCGGACTGACCTGTGCTCATGCGTTTTATTATAGTACTGTTAGATTGTAACGGCTTCAAACTTATTTGCACGATCGCACGGTATTATTGGAAAATGGTCTATTTGTTGTTTTCAGTGCACCGTGTTGTACAGAAGATATCGGTTTATAATTATTTTCTTTTAAGTTTTTGCCGATCGTTTCGGTCGACCCGCGCGATGACGGAGCGATCGACCTCGTTTTAGTGATGTTATTTATTTTTTTAGCGAGCATTCAAATTTTGACGACGGCCGCCCGGGCGCGGAGTGAATATTTTTGTTGTTTGAAATTATTACGAAGTAGGGTTTGTATTTATTGTATAAAATCGATACTGATATTATCAAATTGTAAGTAATTTATATTAAAAATAATTTAACCACACATATCTCTCCTATATGGCATTTTGGTAAACTTTGTACTTAATAAATTTCTCCTATGAAGTCTTAACACGGAGAAGTGACACTATTAAAAAAATTCTCAGTAGATGTAGGTGTTGAAACTCTTTAGAATGTTTAAGATAATAATAATCCCTCAACGTCTTTGAGTGTGAGAACACACCAATTTTGTAGAATCTTAAACGTGCATTCATACAGATTCGTTCATATTTAATACGAGGTTTTAAGGCTTCTTCAATTTTGCTTCCTGAACGTTGTCCGAGTATATTACTCTCGATTTTCAGACACTAGGGTAGATTTTTTAACAGTAAACAATTGAAGAGTAATGCGAATATAAATAAATGGATAATTCTTTGACCCGCCCCATTCAGGTCGACTAATTTTTTTTTTGTAAGTCCCCTCCCCACGAGTAAACAATTTTAGTGTTAATACAGACATTGAGATGCCATCATTTGATTCGACTTATGTTTTGGCGTACCGATAGTGTAATATATTAAAACAATTTATTATTTTAAGTGTTAATAGTGAAATTATGAATATAAAAATGCACTCTCAAATGTTCGTCACAGTTGTGAATAATAATTTAGTACCACCGTTCGATTTCAGGCGTTTTATTTTTGTATTCCTTGGAAGATTGAGGTGTTCAATTTTTGCCTGGGACTTATATGCGAGTAAATATGCTATATTATATAAATTGAAGATATTTCATTATTGTCATCTTTAGACACGACCCTCTCGCCCTTTTAGCTCTACGACGAAGGAAGGGCTCTGCCACTCGTAAATGTCGCCCTAGTTTTTCTCCCAGAAAGAAAGGCACGATAGCTGCTCAGTATTACATATATGTCTGCGTTACTAGTGACAGACAGACGTTTGGTGGCTCAGCCTTCTCTTGATAAATTGTATCGTCTGATCTATGAAAATTTAAAAATGTTTTAACTTTTAACATATTTTAGGAAGCATTCTGACAATTTATCTATATTAGTTCCGTATATATGAATATATATATTAACATATTATGAGAAATGCCTTCCCATTGTCATCGTGCTGTTTTAATTGCAATAAAAAATAATGATAACTGAGATTGCTAAATGTTTTGACAATTAATTAAATTAAAACACTGTTGTGTTGTCAACTCTCATATTTATAAAACTGTTAAGGAAAAAGCAAATAAAAATGCTATGAAAGCCAATACAAATGTTTTTTATTTCATCTATTTCACACTATTCCTGCAATATAATATTGACACTGGAGATTTCAATCGAAAAAGAAAAGTTTGGGCATGATTTGTTTCCTTCCTTCTTTTCAGTAAAAAGTATTTTGTTCTGACCCAACTTTGTATTGTCCGATTCCTTCTAATCATGGTAACCTGTCTTTCTTATTCTTGGAATTTTAAAAACTTATTATTCTTGATATAATGAATGGGGTTTCATTAAATTGTAATCTACCACTTTTAAAAGTTATTAGATGTTTCAATATCCTATGCTTTTTAAATTTAAAGAAAAACCAAGGCAGGCAAATGTTCCAGTTGGTATTGAAAACCAGAAGTGTGAGCATGCAGACCAGACATCTTTCACTGTAAAATATATAAATTTATAAAATGGTTTTACACCAGTTTTCACGTTTTAGAATGTAGGAACACAAAGAACTAGCATTCTTAAACATTCTAGAAACACTTAAACCACAGCCCTGTTTAAATTTATTAAAAAACAATTGAATGAAATTTGAAGTGTCAACATCAAAATAATGTTATGTAAACTTAAATACTATGAGGACTCCTCAATGAGGAAATCTGTTATTGAAGAATGATATGCGCTCGGTAATGTTGTCATCAACTCCTTTCTGTTAAGCCATTTGTATTGGGTGTCATTCTTCACTTGTCCTGATAGATGTCGAGCGTAGTAGAAAAATACCTAAAAAAAAGAGAATTGATATAAGAAAGCAGTTTTTTTCACCTAATATTGTTGCCGGAAGAATAATAAGATTTGAGTTTTTATTAAATAATTCTTTCTTCTTTGCCCTAATTGTTTCCATTTAATTAGTTTGTTTTACCGTCACAATTATTATGTTAAGTGGTTAACAAGGCTGTCAAATAACTAGCAATAAACAATTTATTGTGTATATATAATTGTTTTCCAATGAATGCATGTAGTATTTTTTATGTAAGTGTAATTTCATTGATTTTGTGCATATCTAGTTTGATGAAAAGCCTTTATATAAAAATAACTCAATAATGTACCCTTTTCAGTACAATGATTTTTTCCAGAATGGGAATGATCATTTTTAATAAGAAGGTTTAAGTAAGACTTGAGGAAAGATTAACAATACAGTATACCAATCTATTTTTTACGTGATACATTTGTTCTAGAAAGTGGAGCGTAAAAAAAACCTTATTTTCATATAATTTGACAAATCGGTACCAAATTCAAATAAAAAATGTATGAAAAAACGTAAAGGTGCTGTCCAAAAAAATCGCGTTAAAAAAGGATTGGATGTACTAAAGAGTAAAACCTTTATTATCCAGATTGGAATTCTGTAGAAGTATCAACTTTCTGGAAGATGGAAGTGGAGGGTAACCTGCGGCCTTTTGACTAGATCAAAATATTCAATTTGATCAAAAAATTATACTCAAGAGTTTTTAAAAAGAGCATAATCAAACTTTTATATGTTTGACAGTCGAAAAAAAAGGGGGGGCTGTCAACATTTTTTTACTGCGGCCTTATGTTGAATAAAATAAATGAATGTGGCCTTTAGAAATGAAAAGGTTCCCCACCCCCGATGCAGACAAAGATTAACGACTGTGGATGTGTATTTTAGTCTTTGAAAAACAAAGGTTGCTGGCCGGCAGACGCATATATGCGTATAGGCGAAGTATCTGGAAGCTAAGAAAATTAAATTTTCTAAAGATATCTCAATTTGCTTACAGATTATAGTGATTTTAGTAAAATTACAATTTTTGTGAATTTTTCGCAAAATTTTATTTCGCCAGGTGAAATTTTATAAAAAAAAACGCGTGCTCGTTAAGCTGTTAAGCTCATTTGTGAAATATTGAACTCATTTTCTTCTGGCATTATCTTGTAACTTAACTGTAAACTCTTATTTTAATAAAATGCCTCTAAAGCATGGGTTTCCAACCTGGGGGTCGCGAAGGGTTTTCTAGGAGGTCGCCAACTTTTTTCGATTTTGGATTTGAACAAAAAGGAGTTTCGGAGACAATCTGTGGAAAAAATATAGCAAATCAAGGATTTCAAATTCCCTGGTGAGCTAAAAAATAGAAAAAGAAGTTTCGGGGAAAAAGTATAGCAAATTCAGGATTTCAAATTCCTCAGGGGGGGGGGTCGCCTAGTCACATGGCTTTTATAAAAAGGGGTGGCCACTCGAAAAAGGTAGGGAACCTATGCTCAAAGGTATCCTGGAAACTTGTAATTTTTGAGATACCATTTGTTGAAAATTACTGATTATATTTTTTATGAAGTTCAACTTACGACCAAAGTTCAGGAATGTATCTCAGTTGAAGTCGAGGACTATTTGTACTGCCTAACATAAGTAGAGAGATGATCATATTGATATGACTTCTGTTCTAGACTCAGAAGGCTAGGTCGTAATTAAGATACTTAATTGGTCCGGGGGTTCAATTTTACTAGCCCAAAGGCAGACCCGCCACCCCGGAAAAGAGGCCCAAGAAAAAGGTTAGGTTAGAGACTTCAGTTCATTGCTGAACAGAACCGACCAGAGGTGATGGATATGGACTGTAGAATCAGTTTATTTTTAATGTGCAACATATCACATGTGGGTTTCTAAAAGTTCAAAAGGTAAGGTCATTTTAGTAATGGTTATTGTTGAAAGATGTCAGTATTGAATGATATTATGATAAAAAATATAATAACTATAATATTTTACATAGTGTCCATTTAGTTTTAATGATTCTTTCTTATTTTCTTGAATCAAGACATTGGAATAAAAAAAAAAAAATATTTGTAAAAAGTAAACTTTAAAATAAAAACATCTGTCTGTATTAGAGGTCTGTCTGCACGGGCCCAGGCCTGGCCCGCGGGCTCTTACCCGACCTGGCCCGTGGGCCGGGCTCGGGCGGGTAAGCGCAATTGAGAGCCGGGCTCGGGCCGGGCCGGGCTTTGGAATTTGGGATATAATCTGGGGGAAAATATAGCAAATCGAGGATTTCAAATTCCTCGGTGAACTAAAAAAAAAAAAAAAGGACTCGGAGATAATCTGGGGAAAAGTATAGCAAATCGAGGATTCAAATTCTTCGGCGAGCTAAAATAAGGAGTTTCAGGCTTCGGGTCGGGTTAGGGTAACAAGTGCGGTATTAGACTCGGGCCGGGTCGGGCGTGAGTTTTTCGGGCTCAGACCGGGTAGCTTTGTAAAATTTTGGCCCATGCAGACCTCTAGTCTGTGCAGTGGCTGACTAAGCACAAGAGGCCCCAGGCACAATAAAAAAACTTGAGGCCCTGTTTTTCGGATAGCATAAGAAAGTCAACAAATCTCACATAAAATAATAAAAATCTGAACAAAAAGTATATATGGATTACATAATATAAGCCATTTTTGAGGCCCCAAGCGTGCGCCTCATTCGCTTATAGGATAATCCACCACTGAGTGTGTATCACTTTTAGTATATTTTATTGGCAAGACTCCGTTATAAATTTACTAATTCCACAATTTCTTCAAATGGCCAGGATCAGTTGTAAATGCTTGCGATAAGCAAAACCGGTCCTGACCAAATGAAATAAATGTGAAATTAGTATAAAAGTGTTTTATTTTTGGAAGATAACAAAATACTTCACTATACATGTATGTTGATACTAATCAAAGGGTATATATTACACAATAGATTTTTCAAAGTTAGATGAATTGTTTACCTTGGCTCCTGTCGATCCTGATTCGCTTTTTCCTGGATATTTTTGTTTATAATATCCGCAAGGAGCATTTCCAAAAAATTTCGCAACTATATTATCACCACAATTTTCTTTGAGGACTCTTTCTGCTGTCTGAAATATATAAGTAATTCATAATTTTAAGTATAAAAAGTAACACCACCACAAACTCATTTTTAAAGTTCATCAATTCAATTGGTATGAAGAGGTTTTAATGTCAACTAAAAGGCATAAAATTTTGACATAAATAAGCTCAGAATAAGTCTACATGGCGGTTTTGGAAGTTTGGCAGAAACAAAAGAAAGGCATCTGAGAAAAGTACAGAGCACATGGAAACGCATTATTCCAATACATTGATGATGAATGAAAACATTTTTACATAGACTGACCAATTATATTATATATAACAAATCATTACCTGTCGCAGTGTTTCACCATCGTTGTGTTTCCCTTGAGGCAATGCTAATTTTTGATCATTCCCGACTTGGATTTCAGTCAATAGAACCAGATGCGATTGTAAATTTCTTTTTAAAGATTTTTGATCATTTTTTTTGTCAGCTTCTGTAACATATTTAAAACATAATCAATAATCTCGAATTAATGATATATTTTTTTCCATTGAACAAAGCACTACATGGCATATTATCTATAAATGCTGGGATGTTCATTTACATATGTGTCTTCATTATGCAGCAGTTTAGAGTTAGTTATCAGATTACCTGTTTCGAGAAGGGCTGGTTTGAAGTTTTCGAATTCCTCTGCGCAAGCGTCTTCGAAATCTTGAGCTGTAATTTTACTGATAGCATCTAAGTCGACATCTTTCGATTCTTCCTTCAGCAATTGCATTGTTATTCTAAAAAGAGATATTGAATATAAAGGATACTTTGTATGTAACTTGTACCAGGGTTGTGGAATCGTTTCTGTAACTTCATTATGAAAAAATCAATTCTATGTGACGGAGATATAGTTGCTTAAGTTTGAAAGAGCTGCGTTGTAATTAGCGGCATTTCATTAACTTTTAGGTATTAAAAGAGTAGCATGCTAAAATCAAGACAGCAATAAAAGATTGAGAATCATGGTGTTTTTAGCTACATTGTGAAAATTTTCGCCGAGAAATATGCAGCATGTTTTATCACATATTTACCGTTAAAATACTTACAAATCATTTTCGTATTTGATTTCGTGATCTGATTTCATACTATTTTCGATTTCAATTGTTGCTAAAAGATTTTTGTACTTTTCTTGAATGGCAGTAAGTTTTGGAGTGACTAACGGAAGTCTTTCTAAGCATACAGCAGCTACGATATCCCACTTCGAAGTTTCAGAAGATACACCTGAAATAGAAATAATTATAATTGAAAAAATATATTTTTAGGTTAATTAATGTATTTTCTTTTTGTCGAAAAAGAAAGATGGTAATATTAAAGAATTAGCTAACCTCTGTAACCTGCGTACAGTTTTGTATGTTTTAATCGTATTAAACATGATCGCAACAACATTTTTTATTTAAAATAGTAGCTTTTTATCTAATTTTTAGGATGACAGCTGAGATATTTTAGGTTTGCCAGAAACGACATATGTTTCTCGATAATATCTAATATCAATCATTTTCCCTTTATTAAAGTTGAAAAAATTGATATAATATTATTGGAAAAAAGAAGTTTGTTTAGATTAAATTTGTTAAACATCAAATAATTTATTTTATTATTAAATAAAGTAAGGAAATAAAAATCAGTAGCCTTGCAAGCTCAGGAATGACTGTCAAGTTCTTATTTTCAAATTGAAAATAATCGAAGTCAACTATGGCGGCGTTGGACAAAATTGTCGCGCTTTACAAATCATTGAAAAATGAATGGGATAAGCGAAATATTAAGCTAGATAAATGTGGCGAAATTCTTCAGAAACTAGAGGTAATATATTGAAGAAACAAATCCCTCAGGCTCTGTTAACTTTTCATTGAATACTTTAATAATGCGCACTCATTCTGACAGATCATCTATTTGTTTTTAATTATTTACAATTTTGAATCTAGTTTTTATGATTGATATTTTGTATATTGAATAATATATTTAGTGACTATTGTATGCTTCAATTGCTTAATAATTATATTCGTCTTTTGCCATTTCGTGAACGATGTACTTGATATGGGAAGTGAGTCACTTCGGCACTATCATACGATTGGCCTCCGATTCACCTCGAGTCATTTCTCTACTCATTCCGCTCTACTCCGCTAAGTAATTTGTTTTCTCCGTCTTCCACCTGTTAACAAAGTAAGTCATTCGCGATGATTTTAATAATTTCACCACAAAGAACAGGTCATTTGGATTTGTTCTCCTGCGAATGCCTTTTATCTTATTTGTACTTATTTATTAAATTAATATTTAAAATATTTTTGCAGTTGGCCTTAATTGAAATATCTTTCCTGCCGATGAGTAGCAGTGATGCTTCTCCCCAGGAGTTATTAATCGCGAGAGATGTTTTAGAGATTGGTACATTATGGGCAGTTGCTGTCAAAGACATTGGCGTGTACGAAAGATATATGGCACAATTGAAGTGTTATTACTATGATTACAAGTAAAGTATATTTCATTTTAACTTACTTCATTCTTAAAATTAAACATACTAAATAGTTGAAATATGTTAAACACCTCTACTGCCAATATTGGGTTTTCAGCGACACTTTTTTTCAAATTAATAAATGTTGCACAGCTAAGTAGTTTGCCAATTTAAAATAAGCAAGGGAATCTTTAAGCTACAAGAAAACTTTTTCTTTTAGCTTTTGATAACGATTGTAAGACATCATCGATTATAAGATGCACTCCGAATTCGAAGATTCCAAAATTGGTAAAAAATGCATCTGACAATCAATAAATAATATTATTCATTTTATTATTTTTTAGGAATCAAATACCCGAGTCATCTTACACATTCCAGCTTTTGGGGCTTAATTTATTATTCCTTTTGTCTCAAAATCGGGTTGCAGAGTTCCATACGGAATTAGAGCTTTTGCCACCTGAGAGTATCCAATCTGATCCGTATATTCGCCATCCTCTGGCTTTAGAACAATACCTCATGGAAGGCAGCTACAATAAGATATTTATCGCCAAAGTAAGAGCAATTCACAAATATATTGTAATTCTTCAAAAAGAGATGTTGCACAACTCACTGACTGACCAGTTCTTCTCGAACCACTTGCACGTTTTTGCTCATCTAAACTGAGTTTTAAAAAATTGATTATTATTATTTGTCTTATCTTTTTAGCCAATCATTTAGTCATTTATCTCAATTCAATTTGAATGTATTGCAACTTTGATAGAACCATAAAACGATATTTCGAGTTCTTGTTATATCGAACTGAGAGATTGTTTATATTTCTTTATTTCCATATCGACTGTGGAAAGGAAAAAGGACGTAGCCCACACATATAAAATTTTACAGGAGGCGCTAAAAACGTGTTTTGATGATTTGTGACATATGCAAATTATGAATTATACACAACCTTGAAGTGCACGGAGACTTCTAAACTGGTGATTAATTGACACAACCTAATATTAATTAGGGAAATTGTATCGGAAAAACTTTTATTTCAGTGTTTTTTCTTGGTTTTATTTTTTTACAAGGTCATCTCTTTCAAACTTAAAAGCTAAATTTAGATACTTATTCGGCATTCTTAGCTTCCATCCTTTTGATAGAATGTGTGTCAAGTTGTATACATTGTGATTATCGAAAAAAAATTGTTTTGGAAAATTGAGGGTTATGTCCTTTTCCTTTCCACAGTCGATATGCAAACATCTATCTGCCTACCGAGAGAAAACTAATCATTTTTTCTTTTTGTACTTTTGTAGAGCTATAGAAGAAAGATATTCGAATATTATCGGTAATATAACTTAAAACATCAAATTCTTGACTTTTCTATGGGGCTAGGCAAAGCCCCCTATAGTGAAAGCCATGCTATTGAGTTGAAAACAGGTACTTTTTTCAGATGAGCAGGCCGGCGTCATAATTTTCAAAGTAATATCACATCATTATGAAACCATTTATTACTGTTATTTTGAAGCATATACATATATATATTGTAATTATATATCTTTTCAATTAAATATTTTTTTAAATAAGAAAAAATCACATTTTCTTAGGTTTTTTAATCAAAATCTCTGAGAACAAAAGCAAACAAAGATGCCAAATCATTTTATTTAAAAAAAAATTTTTACAATATTTCAATACAGAATATGAGGTTGGATAGTTCATTAAAAAAAGCAACGTCATTATTGGGATTTTAATCAATTAATTTTAATCTCGAAATTTATTTGTGCACACTGGTTCGTCACTCAATCTTTCCATAAGATTTCTCAAGTCATATTAGTAATCAAAAATCAGTAAGTCAAACTAGGGTAGCACAATTCACTTCATTATTTTTTTATATTGTTATTGATTAAATCATCATTTACTTGGTATATTGCCATTATTATATGATAAAAGACGCAGCATGTATTTCATAATATCACAATAGGTGTCAAAATCTTATATAATATTATATGAATTCCGGTTGTTACCGTCGTTTATGTAATTTATAATTTATATTCTATATAATTGTGATACTTAATAGTGGGAAGTTAAATTTTATTGGTTTTACCACACATCGCATTTCTTGCCAGTCGCTATATTTCTTACAATCATTAATTAATTTGCATATATAGCCCTTCCGATGTATCGTAAATTTTAAATTAATAACACCAACGAATCACAGAATATCCATACGAGAAATCTTTCAAACACACATGTTACATTTAACGAAAAATAAGCTTATAAATTGGAATTTAGAGTTGATCTACGTATAACCGCCATACAATTTGTTAGTAAAGGCAGGGATTCAACGGCCCGCTCAGAATTTGCTGATTTTCTACAGCACTGCTTGGAACTTAAGACTGCTATGGGCTAGGCCATCGATATGTGTATATATACATTTATCTCATAAAATTGAAAATATTTCATTATATCTCTCTATTTTTGTCTCAACAGGGCAACGTACCCGCTGAATGCTACAATTTCTTCATGGATATTCTTCTGAATACAGTAAGGGATGAAATCGGAGCATGCTTGGAAAAAGCATACAACAAAATGTCATTAGTGCAAGCCGCCAGGAGGCTGAATATCAATTCTCAACAATCACTGACATCGTTCTGCGACAAGGTTTGTGATACTAGAAAAGCTTAAAAGTCAACTGTGCCATATTTATTATTACATAAAAGATTTCAGAATCTAATCCTTTTTAATCTTTCGACTATTTCAAGAGAAATTCAAAATAAATTGGAATAATAATTTTTTAACACAGTCAATATGTTTTTGGGTTAACTATTCAGAAGTATGTGAACCCCTAGAAAATACTCAAATCTGGGCTGAGAACACTGAATTAAATAGCATATCGGTAATAATTAAGGTGAATATTTTCACCAACAGTATTGATTCTTTCTTGTTATATTTTATGTCACACATCTTTTTTGGGTTGAGTTTGTGGGGTTGTGATGTTTTATACATTTTGAATAACCCTAAGTTTCGAAAATAATTTTCACCATCTTTTAAACCACAGCATAGAATAATTAGAAGCAATTATGGCAGAAAAAAAAGCCGTCTAGTGCCCCTTAAATATTGGGCAAGTTGAATGTATTAAGAATTTTTTCAAATGCTAAGACAAATGAATATCGATTATGAGATTCAAATATGTTCTGAAAATTGGGCAGCTAGTGTCTGTATACAAGCATTCTTAATTGTTCGTTGGCTTAACTGTTTATATATAAAATTAAAGTTCCATAGAGCTGCCAGAATTGAAACTATCAATAAGTAATTCAATTGAACGTGTAGCTATCAGTTTATAAATTTGCCTTCTTAACATGTTCGTTCAATAAGCCGATGACGTGCTTTCTCCTACTGCTGGTACAGATAGTTCTCTTTGAACGAGAGTATGTTAAATACAATACTAATATTTTTATCATGCAATCATTCTAACCAATGAAATAAACTTATGTTAACTTAATTTTACAGAAAAACTGGACTCTCAACAATGACAGCTTCTATCATTTCGATTCAGAAAAAGAAGAAGTAAAATCACCCTTCCCTGCATTGGAGTTGGCCGAACAAACAATCTCTTACGCTAGCGAACTCGAAATGATTGTCTAGATTTTTATTTATACACAATGTGCTGTGTGATTTTTGTTTTTGTACCTGTTTGTCACAATTGCTTTTTATGCTATATAGTATTTAACACCGCAATAAAGAAATTATAACATATTATCAATGTTTTCTGGTTAAGTTTCCACATTAAAAAAACACATAATATTTCTTCCATAAACCTTACACAAAAATTAGGAGAAAAATAATTGGCAGCATCATAGAATCACTCTGATGTTACAGTTTGATAGGTAGGTATTTTTTGAATAACCAAAATCATTAATTTATATCAGTATTTTTTTTGTCAGACATAAATATCAATTCTTATTTCATTCTTTGAGCATCTTGCCAACTTATGTGGAGTACATAGAGACCACACTGCAATTTTCCCTACCATCCGCCAATTCCTTAGCTTTGTCTAATGAAATATTAGCCCTCCTTAAGTTTTGCTGATTACACTGTGGACAGTACCCGATAGTTGTCCAGAACATTGGAATCTTACCGATTGGAGGAGGTAAGTAGGGTTGAGGCTCTCCAGAGGAATCTGCAGTATATGGAGCAGCCAGTTATGACATCTCTGTGACCACTGAGGTTTTTTATCTACCAACAAATAGTGACCACTTTCTTTATGCTACCGTCTTTCGAGATGTGTATCTCTGAGTTATCTGAAAATGTTAAATTTCCTGATGATCTCATCTGCATTGGTCAGGGTTCTGCCGAGAAATGCCGAGTACTGTTAGATATGCAATTTATTTTTCAAATTTATCAAAGAACATCCGGGTTACCATGATATATAATTATAATAAAATAAAACAATTTATGTCTGCAAAATCAATAATGATTTTTTCAGTATTTTTCTGAGAAACAAAATAAGTTTAAAATGTTTTTGGACTGAGTGGATCAGGTTTATGTAAATGGATGGATTTTTCTGGAAACACAATACAGTCCTAAATAAGTTGCAGATGTAAATAGAGAACAAAAAATGTATTTTTTTGTGTGCTATTTTTTTAATTTGATAATTATTATTAGAATTCGTCTCGGTGACTGGAAATAGTAATTATTTCGCTGTGAACAATTTGCAGAATAAGTGCAGATATATTTTTCACTTTTTGATAATAATAATTATTGATATATTAAATAAGTCAATCCTGATCTTTTATCTATGCTCCTGAATTATACTGTTCCTCTCTGACGGTTGAGTGTTTATACTTATGAAAAGTTCTTATAAAATATTAGAAGTATGAAGGGGGTAAGTATATCCAAAGTGAACTTATTCCACTATTTGACGAAAATGATTTATGAATGTCAAATTTTAAAGGAGAAAATTTTGAACTAGTATTTTTTGTACACGAGAATCTCTGCATCTAATTCAGTAGAAAAATCAATTTCAAAATCGGTTTTAGTTACATTTTTTTTATTCCAAATCGAGCAATGGGAAAAACGCATTTACAATGGCACCCTGTCATTTAAACCAGTGTTTCTCAACCTTTTTGGGAGTGTGGCCTCCTTTGAGTGTCTTTATTTTTCTGTGGCCCCCATTGTTTTGTCTTCCCATGAAAATTATAATTTCAAAAACCCACCTTTTTTTATAGCTCTTCCGAGATTTTCGAATCTAGAAAGCCAGTAATTTATTTTATTTACTGATTTACAAAAAATAGCTGCGCGACGTCCGCCATTATGCTCTTCCCTGTATCGTTTTCTCAATACCCGTGGCCCCCCTAAACTGTGCTGTGGCTCCCCAAAACAAAAATAAATCTCCGTGGCCCCCTTAGAACACGCTGTGGCCCCCTGGGGGGCCACATGGCTCACCGTTGAGAAACCATGATTTAAACAGTCAATTAAGTTCATTCAACAGCTTGTTGGCTTTAAGTACAATTTGAAACAGAAATTACAAAATAATATTTTACATCAACAGTTTATTGACATTTGCCAATAATTTTCTTAAGTGGAATAAGTTAACTTTGAAAATAAACCCTTATATGGTACATATCGAGAGCGGAATGAGGAATGAGGAATTAAAATGAGGGATGAATAATCTTTTTTAATGGGAATAGAAATTCATGTGACAGTGACATTTACCGAATAAAATGTACTTGTTTTTAAAACTATTAATGGAATCGATGAAAACCAGCAATTTTATTAGAAAATTATTTTTGTGTTACCAATTTATTTGAGTTAACTGATACTTTTTGAAATTTTAGGGCGATTGATCTAATCAATTTAACGTTATTTTGTTAAAATCCAAATTTTATTCAGACGTCACTGTAATAGAAGCTATAGTACTTCCCTTTCCATTAAAAAGAAAAAAATAATTATCGAAACGTTTCCGAGTCATATAATAAAAGGGAAGAAAATTCGGTGAAAAATATCTATGCGCCGTACTAAAGAAGCCATTAATTTCGCGGCGTTTGATGTGAAAAGCTATCTATTATTATTGGCGATTTCGTTACGAACGAAGCCAGGCCTAATGGTAGATTCTTTTAAAGTCGAATATGAAAAAAAGCCTAATGAATGAGTAAATTCACTAGAGTCGCGCAAAGGGCGGAATCTACTTTCAAATTTGTCAATTACGTTTGACAATCGCTTGGCGTTTGATACAGTTTTATTTTCAAAGGGTGACGCAATTTGGAAATTGGCTTTCGTGTAACCAAATTGCATTTTTTTGTAACCAAATTAATCCAGAGGGTTTTTGATTTTTATCAAATTCCTTCGAATAAATCCGTTCCGTCAAAGCAACTTTATCATGAAGTTTTTGAAGCGCACTAATAAAAACTTTTTGATGTCGGAATATGATGTGATATTTATACAAAACGCAATTAAATATGAACACTACTTTGTTTTTATTAAATTAATATATCATATCTTATATTACGCAATTGTATACGCGAACGTCGATATACAATCGAGTTAATGATTTCAAAACAATGTAAATTCATCCTTTAAAGTTTTCTAGTTGGTATTACAAAATTACGTAACTTCTATGTTCTATATATTATTATGAGCTCAATCAAGACTTCTAAGTCCCTCGCGTATTATAGCAAGCCTATGAAACCCTACTAACGTCAGTGATTCAAGTCAAAACAGAAAATGAAAAGGGTTCTTAAGCCAGGGGTTTCCAACCGGATGGTAGAAGTGGTGTCTGAGACAGCGGTCACCGTCATTTCGGACCGTGCGATACCATTACAAGTTTGAATCATGCGGACCACTTGTGTTCATACCAATAATGATATTTTCATTTATTAAACTTACAAATTATTTTTGATTTTTTAAAAGTTAAGAATCGATTTGTTTGTGAATTTGTCGATATTCTCCTCAAAGATATAAGATTTTGCAATATGTATTTTTTTCTCTCATAAAACATGTAAATTACATTAATCCGCCGAATCGTCAAATTAAGAAAATGTGCAATCTCGCAAAAGAATTAACACAGGTTAAGTAATATTATTACTGCAGGGAAAATGTTTTGTGAATCACTCGACGAACAGAATATGTCAGAACAGAACCCCACATTTTATGTTGTTATTCATAGGCTACGAAATACTGCTATTCTGTCTGATGATGCGTTTCAAAGAGGCGAAACACCTGTCACATTTTGTGACTCAGCAAGTGGAATAACAATGTTATCAAATATAATTTTACATTAAAAATGAACTTCCACAAAGTTACCGCTGAATCCATCGAAAATATGGTCACATTAGTTTGCAATAATTAGATGCTCGGGTAAAATATGACAAAGAGATTTTCTACCCACTTTACTAAGCGTTTAAAAGGATATATTATTGCATTTTTTTTTTATCATGTAATCCTCAAATGATATTAAAATAAAAAAAAAAACCACAAAAGTAAAAGGTTTCTCAAACTTTTTAAACACAAAAATTCCGGAAAAAATATTTTCGAATAATTTTACGTTACAATTTATTATTTCTTGTTTACCTAAACATCTCTAATGTACCACAACGAGATTGGTAAATGGTTAAAGTAATTTTATCTCGCAAAATCGATGTGTCCGAAAATAAACTTTAAAAAATCTTTGAAATTATGTAAAAAAACGGTAACTTTGTGGAAGCTCAATTGTTATATAAAATAAAATTTGATACCTTTTTTTATTCTAATTCCAATGGAATAAAAAAGCTATCAATTTAATATTATATTGATTTTTCTTCGACAGATTTTTTTAAGAATGTCGCTCATTAAAAACACTAAAATTTATCACCTGTCACTTATAGTAATAAATTAAAAAAAATATTAATTACATTGTAAAATGAATATCAAGTACAGTGGAACCCCCAATTACACTACCCCGAATTACTCGCTGGCTTGAAATATTCGCCGCAAATCTCCCAATTGCACTGTCGCATTCCATTGTCGTTGCTACGAGACGGTCGTTTTTGCGACGTATGCGTCTGTGTATTCAACACGTGCCAGGCTATACACATATAGCCGGCGACTGTCTATGTGCTAAGTTTTGGCGCTTTTTGCATTTTATCACATAGTAACTAAATATTTCGTCCATATTTTTTTTTTTGCAAAACTAAGGGAAATCTTAGTTTTGCATTTTTTGCCGAAAAAACCAAATCCTTAATTTTGTATGAGATTCACTCTCCCAATTACACTACCCCGAATTACACTGTCCCGACTTCAGTGTAAATGGGAGTTTTATTGTATTTTTTTCTCGCGAACCTCAATTTGAGAATACTGTAATAATAAAAATATAATAATAGTGTATGTCACACGAAGATCTAATACTCTAATGCGTATAAAAAATATGGAAATGAAAAAATTTACCATAAAATGTTCAGTAATAAAGCATGCAGTTTATTAAAATGTAGCAACGATTGGAATCAGACTAAACTAAAGATAGTGAGGTTTGTGGGACGTGCGTTATATCAAAAAAATTAAGCTCATAATAATTAGTAAATTCGTAGTTTTTAAAGATGACGGCAGATTATAGTCCCATTATGAAAACTTTTCGAATGCAGCAAATGTCTGCTGGCTCCTGGCCTTTTGATATAAAAAACAATGCAATCAATTCAGTGTACCGTTTTTATTCATGGATAATTTTAATCACTTACACAGCTAAAATATTTATGGAAATCATCTATATCTATAACCACACAGGAGATGTTTACGTCTTAGGGGAAATGTTTATAATTTTTTTCACTGGTTTGACGTTTCAAGTAAGATTAATGAATATATTTTACCGAGCCAAGTTTTATCATACGTTGATTGAGTTTTTCAGGGACGAGATAAGCTTGTCAGTCTATTGGAAACACTCGAAAAGAACCATAAAGGTGAGTTTAGGATTCAATGCGTACATTTTCATTTTTTTTTTATCGAGAATCGTACTGGTTAGTAGTCTACATATTGAAGTCAATTTAATAATATAGTGTACACACAATCCTTCTTTTACGCGATATATTAGTTCCAGTGGCGCGTAAAAAAACCTAACTTTCATATAATTTGATAAATTGGTTCCAAAAATCAAAATGCCGCGTAAAAAAGTATCAAAAATGTACGAAAAAACAAAATTTGTTATTCAAATTTGCGTATTTTTTTTTGTTATATATATATATATATATTTATAAATTATAAAAATACAATTAGAAATACAAATCACTATTTCAATATTTTTTAATTAAAAAATAATATTTCCATCTTCGTTTCGTATTTCAAATATTTCGAGTTTAGAGTGGATTTATATGACATAGTAACTCACGGTGGTAAAATTTATGACCGGGAATAATGCTATTCAACGAATTTGATAAATGCATTGTATTTAAACAAGTTGCAGAGCAGAATTACATCACATGATTTTGCGCAGGGTCACCATTTCTCTTGTAAATTTATTTTTCGAAAAAAGTCGCGTAACGAGTAAATCGCGTAAAAAAAGTAACTGTACCGTCCAAAACAAGCGTAAAAAGAGACTAGGTGAACCAATATTGTTATTTTTATGTTTTAGATAGCTAAAAACTTAGAGCGAGAAGCGAAGTATTTGGTGATAATATTTTCGGTCATATTCATATGGGGATTCTGTCTTTTCTATCTTCTGACGATAGTCGCGAATATTTCCAACGGGTCTTTTAAGAAAGATTCAGAAGTCCCAATGCTGTCTCCATTATCCCTCGCTTTGCCTTACGAAAACCAATTCAATAAAATAAACTGGAGCTTTACATACGTGCTGGAAGCTTTCTTTGGATACATATGCCTTGGAACAGTATTTTGCCAAGATATTATGTTGTGCTACTTTATACTACACATGATAGGGCACCTGAAGATACTAATCATCCGTCTCCAACAACTTGGTATTCTTTCGGACTCAATAGATGAACACAATGAAGAAAACGAAGTCATGGAACAAATAACGGATTTAAGAGATATTGAAAAAACATGGATCGAATATAGCGAAGTCGAAGAAAAATATATTTACGCCAAACTCAAAGAATGTCTTTTGCACTACGCATTGATTTTAAGGTAAAATTGTTAATTATATTGCACAAACTTATTAGTTCCGAATGCAAGAAATAAATATTTAAGACAATCCGATTGATATGACCACCGTCGGATCCGTAAATTTTAACTATTGTAGATACAAAAAATTAAATAGTACAAGATACCTTATTGGAAAAAATACAGTGTAATATGAAGAGTATATCTAAACATTCTAAACGGTATCGGGTCTTATGGCGCAGCGGTTACTGTTGTTGGCTTCCGTGGCGGATTTCACGGGTTCGAGTCCCAACCAGTACGAACAGTATTTTTTTCGATCGATTTCTGTTCGAAAGAATGGGTGTTTGTGATGTTTCAAAACTTCCCTCCCACCCTTCCAACCCTTCAATAACTAGGCGTAGTTAGAGCCACTAGTATTGTCATATTCTTATCCTTCAATCCCTGCCACTGTCGTTGGAAAAGAGAGGTTTAGCGACTGAGTAACAAACAGTTCTAATAGAAAAATTTCTGTTGAGATACCTTTATACCTTCACCTTTCACATTGGTAGCGGACATCGATAAAAAAAGATCTAAGCTCGTAGGTCTTTTAATGTTTATGACTAAAGTTATTTTTCTATCTGCATACTATTATGCGTGTAATAAAGTTTTGAGGAATTTTCTTCGGACATTCTTGTCGAAAATGTTAACGTTTTGCACTGTGGAAGAGCTTTGAAGCTGTGTACGTGGTGGATAAAGTTTGAATTGCTGAGAAATGTAATAATATATTGAATATAGTGAACATCGTACTAAAATATAATCAATGCTGAAAGACAGAGCTTAAAGCTAATACTTGTTTAGATATTGATCTTATTTACCAGCATCAGGGGCGTTAATTATGGGCGTTTTTGTCTAGCGCCGCAGGTTATAATTGTTCGTTCCCAATGTGGAGCATATAAAACCCTAATGGAGTTTTTATCAACATTAGTTTTTCTACGAGAACTGTTTGCTACTCAGTTGCTCAACATCTCTTTTTTAAAAGAGAATAGTGATCGCAGAATAGAACAAAGACAAAACTAGTAGTTAGCTAATCGATTTCGCTACGTTCATTTATAAGGTTGGATGGTTGGGAGAAAATTTAAGACATCACATCCATGCCGTTTGACAGAAATCTTAAAATTAATTGAATATAAATATGTATCCGTACTAGGATTCAAACCCGTGACCTCCGTAGCCGAAGCCAACGACGTCGACCACTTAACAACGCAGCTGGCTTGCTAGGTATAACTAGGGCAAAAATACGATCTTACCTGAGGCGGCCTAATGTCTAGCGCCGGCTCTGGTTGAATGGATACATATATAATATCTATTGAAGAATAATTTAAGATTTCGACTGAAGGTGCTTGGTGGAATAGTTACAATATAAAGCGATATTTTTTAACAATTTATTGTTATAATTATTCAATTTCAGATTTTTCAATGACTTGCAAGATATGCTTGGGGTTGTGTTTTTAAATAACTTTATGTACGATGTTTCTTGTATTTGCCTGCTTGGACTTCAAATTACTTCATCGGTAATGTTTTTTTTTTATTTTTATATTATTTCTCACTGCATTCATAAAAAGTTTAAAAATGTGAATATAATTAAAAAGGTGACAGATTCCGACAAACTAATATTTCATTACCCTTTTCTTACATTGTCATATTGATTATTTCGTCACAAAATTGTTTTGCCCTTAATTAAATGCAAACTTATTTAAGCTAGCTCTATTTTAAGCAATGAAAATCGAGATTTTTGTTGTTGTTGTTATTTAGAGCATGATATTTTTGTTTATTATTATTAATAAAAAAATACTTTTACCTTCAGAAGGATGTAGGGAATAACAAAAGCTTAAACCACATATAAAAAAATCATTCTTCAAGACGAAATTTGTAATAGGCTTTCTAAAAATATCTAAATCTTTATAATTCCCTGAGGATTTGAAAAGGTCGTCTTGCATGTTCATATTATTAAAGGTTTTTCAAGAAAGACTACCTCAGACGACCGCGACTATTTTTAGCCGAATAATTTATTGATTTTAATGTTGAATACAAGTAAAAAAAAATGTATGACAAAGAAGCTGATTCATGACCGATTGGTCACGCTTTGTACTTATGTTATACGAGATTCAATTTCTCATCAGGATACGTAGGTTTATTGATCAATTATCAATTAATATTATTATTGGAAAACCTATGCAAATTGGCTGCACAACTCTTCGCCCGTTAGAAGATAAATATTTTTAAAAAGAGAAAGTGAGAAAACTCTGCTCACTAAGTTTGAAAATGCTTGGCAAAGACGATAGTCCATGTCTCCTCGAGGGAGAATTACCCAAATATTATTTTTCGTTGGAGTGCAACCTGGTACTTTCCAGATCACTGGATCTCGCAAATCATCACCGGCCACGGTGCGTTTAATACCAAGTTGAAACGTATGTTTAAAATCAAACCAGACTCAAAGTGCCCTTGTGGTGACAGTAATCAAGATTCAGAGAACATTCTCTGGGATTGTCCAATTATGTCTATCGAATATATTTTGTTTTATCGTGTATAAATAACCGAGATGGTCTAGTTTCGTCTCCAGAATTTTTCTATCAATTCAAATAAATGCTACTTATGAAGAAAAGTATATATTCTTTGCACCAAGGCTGTAGAGTTGAAGTCATATATATTTTTTAAATTTATGTCGAAATCAGAGTTGTCAGAAATCGGTCAACGACGGCATATTTTGTTAAATTGTACATTTATAAAGAATTGTGTTATTTTCTAGTCCTCCTATGTAGTGATCCGATTTACACTATTCTTTATGGGATCAGTCGCAAAACTAATGGTAATTTGTTACTATTGCGATAGACTGGCTGAACAAGTAAGTATGTACTATAGCCATACAATGGAGTTTCTTTTTACACGATGGATACGTTCCGTGTCAAGAGTAACGTAAAAAAAAATGGTGGTGGATAAAGATATCAACAAATAAAACTCAATATTGTTTATTGTATCACAATATTATCAAAAAAATACTAGTAACAAAAATTATTCATCATCACTGTCAGACTATAGACAAATTCGTTAACGCACATTTTGCACTACTTTGCTTTCTTCATTTAAGATATCTAGAGGCTGTGTAAATTTTCGGGATTACAGAAATAAATCTCTCTGCGCATAGTACACAATAGAGTAGTTAGTACATACAAGAGATGAGACACTGTGCTATATCTAAACCGTGTAAAAAGAGTACAGTGTATCGTTAAATAGATAAACAATTAAATCAATTTATACCTCGCTGGCTTAATTTAAAAATTAACATCATATTTTAAATTATAATTAAAAAATATCGTTGACTTTTATTGGAGTATCATGCATAAAAACGAACACCTAAGTCATACTATATATAATATATGTATATATAATTGTTTCGGTGTCGTTTTCCCAGACATTTTTGTGTTAATATTGAAGCTAATTTAATTATTAAGATCTAACTTATGTAACCCAATCCGCAGTTGAAATTTCGATTATCACCATGAATGCTTACAAAAGTATCGCTGAATTCACGTATGCAACTTACTCGTTTGAGTTCAAGGATTGGGTTAATTACGATACGTCTTACGTGAGAAAAGTCACAGCGAACGCGATTGGAACACGTCTTAAAACGAATCAAAATACCAAATAAACTGATCGCAGAGTGCTTTTTGTCACGATGGACACTCTATAGCGGCGGAGACCATTTGATATTTTTGTGTCGCACCGAGTCGCTTTGCATTCGCTTTGATTTCGTCCATGTAATACATGCATTATTTTCCGCACGTTACGACATAATACAATTATGACGTGATATTTATTTCTCTTTTAATTGATTGAAGAGCGTCAAGTTACGCGAAGCAGTGTACTGTACTCCGTGGCATAACTTATCAAAAAGAACGAAGAGTACTCTGTATTTTTTACTGATGAGGACTCAGATTCCGCTGCAGTTTTCTGCGATGGGATTCGTCAGCGTAACCGTCGAAACAATGTCTACGGTAAGAATCTAAAAAAAAACAACTTTCACAACGTTACTCATTTTTGCGAGTTTTGAAGAATATATAAGACGTTTCGGCCTATAATTCAGATTAAAATTTGATAAAAGTTTTCCCACTTCTAGACAGAAAAAATCATCAGTTGCCAAAAAATTTTTGCCAGTATCTTCAAGCGTATGACAAGCTATTGTATAATTGAATACACCGTTAAATTAAGGTCTTCAAATATTAGCAATTTCATTTTTCGAGTATCGAATAAGAAAACCTTGAAATATTTGAATATTCAAAAACAAATTTCTACATTTTTAAAGCGGGAAGAAACATAATCAAAAAAACAAAATGAGTTTATTAATGTGTTTACGAAAAAATTCTCACATATTTTAAAAATAAAAGCTTCTGAAAGCTTTAAAATTATATTTATTTAATTGATTGAGTGTTTGGAAATATTATGTCAAATATTCGAATATCCGAATATTAGGAAGGGCTGCATTTATCCGAATATCCAGGAAAAAATATTCGATTGGATTCTTATACCTTCATAGATGACAGATGATATCCTCTAATAATTTACGAATTAATAAGCAACTAAAGAGAAGATTTGTACAAACATCGCTAAAATCAGTCAAAATAGAAAATTATAAAGCAATCAAAAATGATATTTAGAAATTATATAAGATGCATCTGAGTTCATGGTAATTTTCATACAGTTAAAGAATTTTTAATCTTATTTTATTTTATAGTTTGAAAAAATCATCTTAATCAATAAATTTATAATATTACGTTAATATTTATCCACATATATGTATATAAAAGAATTTCTGTGTGCATAACACCTTTTGAATTATACTATTTAGAGTAGGGGGGAATTATATTCTGAACAATGGTGCAAGGGTGTAACGGGGAGAATAAGGTTGGGAACCCCTGCTGTAACACAAGAAGGGTGTATAATAATAACGAAAAGTGGTAACCATGGCTTTGACCTTTACAACCGAAGCAAGTTCTTCAGCTTCCAAAATATCCTGCAAAAACTTCAACCGTATTTTTTTTAAAAATATTTTGTTAAGGAATAATCGGGGTAAAATTTTCATCGTTTGGTATGCAAATGAAAACAAAATAATTACCTTCCGAAAGATAATTTTTGTTTTATTTCAGATTTTGAAGACATCATTTTCTTACTTTACGATTCTTCGAAGTTTCGATGAATGAATTATTAACGAGAAGACAATTTTCAAAAATACACATTTGAAGAAGCTTTTTAGGATTTACACCAAAGTTTATGTACACAATAAAAGATTCATATAAACAATATTTAATAATTATTTGAAATAAATATAATATCTACACCATTAAAAAAAAACCTTTGTTTATTTCAAATTATTTTTATAAACTGTTGGATGTAAAGGCGGAGATGCGTAAGCTAATATATACTTGGAAATAATTATACCATCAGAAAAAATGATAACTTTGTTATTCCACTGATTGAGTTACAAACTGTGATACGCGTTTCGTCTCTTTTTTTTGTACGGCTGTTTTACATGGAACGTACTTCTTGTGTAAAAGAGGATTTAGTGTAACTTAATTTTTATTTTTCATTGAGGCCCCTAACACATGGTAATTTGTTTTCATACAGCCTACTAGAAGAAATAGGTTATGCATGTCTGCTATAATGCAATATTTGAACTTTGAAAAAATTACATATAGCTATCTATATAAATAAAAATAAAGTTGAAGATAAATCAAAATATAGTTTTAAAATTCCAACAATTGTCAACAGAACCAGTCAATTCGAAACAAATCCTGATTATTGTTATTTATTTACAGATAATATTATGTACTATAAAACAAAGTGCTATAATATCATATTTGTTTACAGCTTTTAATCAATGTCATTATAAGACAAAATATTTGGACATTTTGTAGACTTGGAGACCGTATGCAAAACGTAAAAATGCGCTTCAAAGTAAAATTAAATTCGCCCACTCAGTATTTTCGGAGTTGAAAGATTTGCGACCGAAACTAATGATCTAATTTTACTGTTAAAAAATTTAAAAGTTTTATTGAAGTTAAAGTAAAAAGTAGTATAGTATATCGACCTTAAAAAATGTATTAATAACGATTTTGGCATTGTGTCATTATTTTCATCGCCGGAAATATAATAATCGAAGCTTTATCAAGTAAAGGATACGATAAGAAAAACTATTACTCGTATAAAAGAAATAAACCGTGTATTTTTTTTTGTGTAGTTTTGAAAAGGTTTTGTTTACAATACGATAATGCTAGATACATAAAGAAACACCGTATTAAAAGCTTATCACGAAACACAAGTGATATAATTGAAAACATACATATACACACACGGTAGAAATGTAGGATTACAACTTTTGGCCGAGGAAGCTTACGAGAAACTAATCCTGGCTAATATTTCTTTCAATTGTTGGCTCTATAAATCCTTTGTACCAACAGAGCTTTTCAAGTTTAAAAAAAAAGCACTTCACTCGACATTGTATTGGAACTTATTTTGGAGGTAAGTTTTATCGTCTGAGTGAAAAAAAATATATAAAAATATATAAAGTTTACGTATATAGATTATTATATACATAGGTTAATATGACAGTAGGAAGTTTTTTAGTAAGGATTATAAAACATTGTACATAATACAAATACTTTTAGCAAAATTTGTTGTATACGCAGAAGTTTCTTAACATTTTTTTACAACAATTGAGTGACATATCTAACTTTACTCTTATGATCACTTTTAAGGTGTTCAGTGTCAATACTCAGTGGAAATACATTTTATTCAAAAAATAAAATACCTATTTGCAGTGGCGGATTAAGCACATGGGAGGCTCCAGGCGCAATAGAATTTCAAGGCCCTGTTTTATCAGAATGTCAGAAAATTCCATGAAAAATATTAAAAACCTGAACAAAAGGTACATGGAATATATAATATAAGCCATTATTGAGGTCCCTAAAATTTGGAGGCCCCAAGCGAGCGCCTCATGCGCTTATAGGATAATCCACCACTGCGCTTTTGTTAAAATTTAACTTTTATTTTTTATGATCAGGACCGGTTTCGCTCATGACTAACATTATCGACTAATGATACCCATCATGATAATGACTCAGTTGACAGTGCTCGTAATGAGTGAAACCGGTCCTGATGATATACAATAACATTATTATTAGTACAAATGAGAGTTTTACTTTTGAATATAACTAATTATGTATTTGAAACACCAAAATAAATATCTGAAACATTGAAAATAATTGACTGTATCGCTAAGTTTTTTTTTGTCTTAAAATTATTTATTTCTTTTGCAAAAACAGAATATATAACTTTATACTATTTTTTGTTGAGTGTAATGTTATATAATATTTTAGACAGCTCTGTCTTCCTATCCTATGTAATGGCGGCATAGTGCTTTATAGACACCACGTACACTTCTCGTTTGTACTCTGATCACACGCTTTCTTCGAAACAAACTTAGAATTAAGTAGGTGTGTTTTTTCTACGCTGTTTTCTTTTTCGTTTCCTTCATTTTGCGGACCTCTGGAAGATGGTTCCATTATTAATTTAGCCCGGCTACTCTCTGAAATAAGTCGCAAAAAAGATTTATACAGTAATAAAAGGTTTTTTTAAACGAAGGAAGTGCGTCTTTAAAAAATCTTCAATTACACGAAGGAGTCGAATTTTTTTAACTGCCTAGTTTGAAAAAAATAGTTTTTTCTTCAGTTTTTATACAAAACACTTCTGATGTTCGTTTAAGTATGTGTAGACACGTCGTTTGTGCCATATATAACTTTTATTCAAGAAAACAGTAAGTCAACAAATTATATATACACAGCTGTGGGCTGATCTTCAATTCTCAGTGTCCTGGGGATGGAGTAAATTTTTTAGCGCTCCTATGTAATTATCTGCAATATTTAAATAAGCAATCGATTATTACTTAATACATTTATAATATTTAACAATATGTAATTTACCGTTAATTAATCAATGTAAATGGTTAAAAATGTACTACTGTGTATAATGAAGCTGTCGTAGATAATATATAAGTCAGAATTTGCAGTTATGTACTAATTCAATCTGAGAATATGTTTCTCTTAAATTAACAAGAAGCTCGCCAGCCTTAGTAAAATTTAACAAGGGGATCGCGCAAGCCCCTCCAAGCCCCTGCAGCCCAATATCGCATCATTCTATGTAATAAAAAATATCAAGGGAAGAGCACATGGTCTCTCAAGAAGGTGTCTGAACATGTGTTTTTTACGAGAAATGCTTGTCACTCAATTTTTTTTCCGGCGATAGTCAAGATAGAAAGAATACAGCTATAATAATAATAGTAGTTAGATAATCGCTCTCGTTAAGTCTCGTTATTTTAGAATTGGAAATGTAAGAGTAAATTTTTAGATATCACAAACAACCATGCCGTCAAACAAAAAATAAAAAAAAATATTGTTCGCATTGGGACTTGAACCAGTGAGGTCTTTCACGGAAGCCAACAATGTTGACTATTGTACCACAAAGCCACCTGACTAACTAGTTAATTTAGTGTCTTAGAAGATACTAGTAATAAAATAATATTTCTTCTTATACCTCATTTTCAGGTACGGAAGGACAACTATACTTTTTTTAAATATATATCCATGTATCATTGTAAAAATGTTTCATTCAGTGATTCGAGCCCGCAACCAATCCGTGAAAACGAAAACCGAACAATATTGACAACTCAGATAAGGGTACTCATTAACACTTAATTAACAAAAACTTTAAGAAATTAAAATTATTAATTTAATATTGCTTAACCATATTAAATGCCACCATAAAGTCCTCGTGGAGGTGTTTTGAGATTTTAGAGAAGATCGTAGATTAGGGTAAATTGAAATTGAATTGTAAATACAAAAATGTCCAGGATATAGCTGGAGAGGCTTTTGTGAAAGGCTCTTATTATTCATCTATATTATTGTTGCTTTCTTTTTTATGCAAATACCCCGAGCTGCCCCAGTATCACTTGCAAAAAAAAACATCTCAATAATTAAGTATTCTGACGAGGGTAGAAAAATAATGAAATATTAAACTGAAAAAAAAAACAAAAAAAAACACTTAGTGAATCTTTCTACTCGGAAAAATGCAAAAACCAATTATTTTTTACGAACGTGAAAAATACAATTTTGAGAATATTAGAAAGCATTTTACTATTTTTTAAAAACGCGCATTTTAAATGTGCTTTAAAGTAATTTTTATTTATTTTTTTCTCAAAATAAGTCTCTTGAAAAAATAACCAAAATCATATCGACTGTGGTAAGGAAAAAGGACGTAAACCACACATATCAAATTTTACAGGAGGCGCAAAGAACGTGTTTTAATGATTTTGGGCCATATGCAAATTATGAATTATTAACAACCTTGAAATGCACGGAGACTTCTAAGCTGATGTTTAATCGACATAGTCTAATATTAACTAAAGAAATTGTTTAGGAAAAACCTTTATTTCAGTCTTTTTTCTTGGTTTTAATTTTTTACCAAGTCATATTTTTCAAACATAAAACCTAAATTTAGATAAAAAAAAAAAATCGACATTTGCAGCTTGCATCCTTTTGATAGAACGTGAATCAATTTTGATACATTGTGATAATCGAAAAAAAGCTGTTCTGAAAAAAATATGGGTTACGTCCTTTTTCCTTTCCATAGTCGATATGTAAACCAGTACAGACATTTGAGTGTACAATATTATGTATTTTTAATTGAAAAATTCCAATTTTAAAATCACCAAAAACAATTATTGTTTTTAGGGTAGATTTTCTGTTGAAATTATTTACATATATATAACTGTTAGTCCAAGAACGTCGATATATCAGCTCACTAAAATGATGATTAGATTCTAACAAAGCCAATTTATTGAATTATAACAATGAATAATTTTACCATGATAACAAATTAATGATGTGTACAATCTTATCTCAACTTACGCGGTAGATATGTTAGAAAAAATCACAAATATAGGAGTTTAATACGATATAAATTTGACTTCATTTATTTTTCTGTCTGTAATGCACAATAAAACACTGTGCAAACAAATGTTTTTGAGCGATTTCGTAAGGTGGTGCTGCCATAATAAATATTGCAAATAGTTGTTTGTAGTTTTTTACTGATATATAATATATTTCGTTAACATATCGATTGTGGAAAGGAAAAGAACGTAACCCACACATATCAAATTTTACAGGAGGCACAAAAAACGTGTTATGATGATTTTCGGCCGTATGCAAATTATGCAATAAACACAACCTTGAGGTGTACGGAGACTTCTAAACTGGTGTTTAATTGATATAACCTAAAATTAATTTAAGAAATTGTCCAGAAAAAACCTTTTTTTCTTCTTGGTTCAATTTACACAAGCCCATCTTTTTTCAAACTTAAAAGCTAAATTTAGATACTAATTCGGCATTTGCAGCGGATACATTGTGATTATCGAAAAAAGCTGTTTTGACAAAACTGTGAATTACGTCCTTTTTCCTTTCCAAAGTCGATATGAAAAAAATATAAATCAGGTAAATGCGGTCCTGATCTTTGAAAACCTGCTATAACATTGTTTTCTAATCAGTTGCAAAAGATTTTGATGGAAATATCGAAAAATATTTATCAACGATTTATTCCATTTTAAGTAACATAGTTTCTTGCTCCCCCTAAGGGAACGGAGCACTCAAATCTATTAAGGTTGTTACCGGGAAAACAGAGGTCCGATGGGACACGCACTCCTAACTATGAAGGGTATGTATTATTTCTGGGTAAAAATAACATTTTCCTTCACCCATTTATTTCTACACTGCGCAATACAACTTTGTACGGGTGGGCGGTAATTTCACAATGAATACGTGGATAAACGCACACCTCCCAACACCCAACCCGCCTATAAACCCCTGGGAGTCCAATGAAAATAGGGGGTAAATAGAGGATGTTCAGATCAAAATAAAAATTAATAGTTATAGACCTAATTAATTTATTTTAGTGACACCTTCTCAAAACCGAACTGATTCCATCTTTCAAGCATATCGACTGTGAAAAGGAAAAATAACGTAATCTTCTTCGAATTTTTTTTTCGATAATCACAATGTATCAAACTTGATACACATTCTATCAAAAGGATGCAAGCTACAAATGCCGGATAAGTATCTAAATTTAGCTTTTATGTGTGAAAAAGATGACCTTGTAAAAAATGAAAACTAAAGAAAAAGACTGAAATAAAGGTTTTTCCTAAACAATTTCTTTAATAAATATTAGATTATGTTAATTAAACACCTGTGTAGAAGTCTCCGTGCGCTTCAGGATTGTGTATAATTCATAATTTGCATATGGCCCAAAATCATTAAAACACGTTTTTTGCGCCTCCTGTAAAATTTGATATGTGGGGGTTACGTCCTTTTTCCTTTCCACAGTCGATATGAAGTAATCTCATAGTATTTCAAATATAAAAATTCTTAACCCTTCGAGCGGTGAGTTAATTTTGATTATATATAGTATTGCCACACACAAAAATATAAAAACCTTTTTTTGGATACGGACCAATCTGGGAAGAATATTAGTTATTATTTCAAGAAAAAATATTTTTTTTAAATTGCAAAAATCATAGTTAAAAATTTAAAGTAAACTAGTTCTTTATTACTTTTGAATATTTTTCTAGAAGCTATTGCTTCGCTTTTGCTTCTTTTTAAAGATGTTTTTTGCACTCATCTATCTGTCTAGATGTGTCGCTCTACAGACGTTGATTTCAGAAAGCAATCGATCCCAAATAGAATTTTACGCTCAATATTATATGGTTACCGATTTGTTTTCAAATGTTACCCTTTAAAAAAAAAACCTTCATTTGCAACAGAAAATAAAAATAATGTTGCGGCCTAAATCATTGGTGGATGTGTCTAGTATTCATATCTGAAGAAATAACACAAATTCAATAAAAAATACAGGAATGGCAATATACAATAGATGACAAGCTACTCCGCCGTACGGGTACGGCAATACTCATCAAAGGGTTAAGGATGTTTCACCAATGTCACGAAGGTTAGAAGAATCTAACGGTAATTTTATAGAAAAAAATATGTAGGAAGAAGATTATTTTGTGATTCATTTTCATAAAAAATAGGCTAACGTATTTTTATCAATTTTTCGATTTACATGTCCAGTACAGATTAAAGGTCAACAAGCCTGAGGGTATGATTGTACCTCTACAATTCCCTCGGATTAATATATTTTAGTAAGGTCGTTTATATTGAAATATATAAAGAAAAACAAGGAAAAGTTCTAATAAATTAAAAAAAAAATACGTAACTTTTTTAAAGACATATTTCAAAGCTACTAAGTTCTAACCATTCAGTCATGCAAGTATTGTTTAAATTATGTTAAATATGTACATCGTGTTATAAAATTTGATTTCTCTGGAGAACAAAATAATGTATTATATATTTTTAAGTAGTACTGAATAATTGATGATACATGATAGAGCATGATGCGATTGCTCAAAATCAAAATAGAAATTAATTCGCGTAGAAAAATGGTGTGAGTTTTATATTTTTCAAAATTGGTTCCTACATTGTATATTGTTATGGGTTATTAGAAAATAAAAGCTCGTCAAAACCGATTGACCCTTTCAGCAAGTCACATCACTTGCGAAGAAAACTTTGTCGCTCTGAATTCAATTTAAAGAGGATTTTTTCTTGATCTTTCCACTATGGCTGGCGTCGAACGGCGAGGCGTCGGCGTCGGCGTCTCCGCCACCCAGATTGGTTTAGGATCCCCGCGAGATGGCGGCGTCTTGCGGAGTAAGCCGCGATTTATACGTCCCTAAGAATAAGCGGGGCCGTGATTCCTTTTATTGAGCCTGCATGATCTTTCGCATTTGACGATCGAATGGAAATTCTGCAAGACGGATAAGTTGTGTAAACACTGCGCTCTCGGAAATAATAAAATCAAGAAGGATTTGGCAATGATCAGCGCGATACAATCTAATCAATTTTATATACTTATGCGATGCGTGCATTTTCAAAGATAGCTTATTGATGTTTTCTAAGTGTGATTAAATGTCACAATATTCAAACAAGGGGCTGGACATTTCGATGGCTTAGCTTCATAATGCTACAAACAGAAATTGGTAGTTTTGAGATATGACTGACTTAAGTTTTGACGCATCAAAACTGAGTTGTAAAAAAGTGATTGTTATTATTTTCTCATCTTTTTAGTAAATTATTTAGTGATAAAAAGTGAAGCCAAAATAGGTATAAACCGTATCTTATAATTTTTGTGTAACTAAATATCTTTATATCTTTAACTTATGAAAATGGAGTTTTAGCAAGTAAATAATAATTCAACCAATAATTAATGTCTAGGCGACCGTTTTAAGTTTTATTTAAATAATTAAATTATGTTCCCAAAAATCAAAACATTCAAAATATATTATTTTGAATTTTTGCTTAAAAAATACTCACAACGCTTTGAAATAAGACGATACAACAAAATAAGAGATAATAAATTTACATTTAAGCCAAGGACAGCTTACAGGCAAACACAATATATTTTGAGTACCTAATTAAAAATCGAGTGTGATTTAACAAAGGTACTTTTTTTGTTTACTGATTTGATTTAAGTAAAAGAATAATAAAATTTATGTTTCATTGATATATGTATGTAGCTATATAGAGCTGCGGTAGAAATTTTTTCCTTCCATACACATAAGAACGTAAATAAATATTTTTATTTAGAAATATGCCTGTTGTGCTTTGGACTCGTCTTGATATTATATATGGTATATCATTTTAATCGTTCACATTTTTTACATTCCCACATGTTTTTTCAATAAAAACCCGGGTTTCGCCTTTCAGCATCTTCAGGCGTTCAAGGGCGTACAATACTTGAACGATTCAAACTTAATATTGAAATTCCATCTAGTATTCTCTGTCAAAAAAATAAATTGGTATATCATGTCATAATATCAAAAATATATTATTTTAATACAAGAGTTTATTTGTTCCGAATAACTGGAGCTGACGTGGCGTAAAATTGTGCTATTTTGTATTATAGGTTCATATTATATTGTATATCTTTTATTTAAAAAATATTTCAAGTATTTTGAATGCTTCATCAATTTAATAAAGATATATTAAATAATTTAATATTTATAAATACTTCAGTTTTAAATTACAAAATTCGACGATCAATTTCTTTGAAAAAGAAATCTTACCAAAATCCGGTAGAAATTTTTGTACATGTCGTTAATTTTATTAATTTAATTCACAAACCGTTTGAAATGAACGGTTAATTTGAAAAGCTCTCAAAAAAGCATTAATACGCCCATAAGTTCTTTCTTACAAAATAAATCCTCCTTAATTACGAGGCCCCATTACGTACTCACCTGATTAAAAAGGAAACCTTTCGGAAAGGAAAAAAAAAGAATTTCTCGAAAAAAGCAGTGGCAGAAAATATCACAGACGCAAAGGGAGATGCCACCCCTCGCAGAGAAATTGCAAAGGATAATAATTTTCGAGAGGTAAATTTAAGTGGAGATATTGACCTTTTGATTTGGAAAGGAGGGCCTAAGGATGTAATACAAAACGAGCGCTGGTATTGATGCATTAATCAACTACATGAATAGATTATCAAGATCCGGTATTATTCGTTTCTCGATTTACTTCTTTAACCAAGTCCACTGCTTAGATCATATGTGTTTCTAAGGAAGTTTACATTCTTAAAGAAATTCTTAATGACCAAAAAAATATTGATCGGTTCATATTTAACCGGTCTGAATTTTAATACAGTTTCAGTCTGAATTTTTATCACATTGGTCTGAATTTATATTAAATGGTCATAACATATCGGGCAGTGTACAGAGGGAAAAATAAATAATTGATGGACAGAATTTTCAGAATTTATATAAAATAGTCATAATTTAAATGTAATTAAAAAAAACTAACCTTACCTAACCTAACCAAAATGGTAGTATTTTTTATTCTGACCGTTCATATTTTTAATCCGACCAAAAATTGAATTTTATTCAGACCAAAAGTTTATTTGAATTCTGACCGATTTTTGTTGTTTTTCCCGTATTGATCGATCACCGTTAGTAACTAAGACCGAAACAAGAAACTGATGTATTATTCCTAATTATATTAACTTAAGCTTACTTACTTTAAAAACTTGTTAATAATCTCATATTTGTTATCGTTCCGAGAAACACATATAGTCAATTTATTACATTTAAACATATATTTTTAAATATAAGTTAAGATGTTAGAATATATGTGAAGATGTATGTATTGTGATGCTCTTCTAAGCCAGATATAAGCAAACATTTTAAGGAACGGCCCGGATGATTTTTTTCCCAAAACAGTATTACGTAGATGTAAAATATTAAAAATCAGGGACCGGATTGAAACATTTGGAGAGCCGTAGAGCCAGCAGATGGTAATTTGTTGACCGCTGTTCTAAAGCATTTTATTATATGCCTAATTGTAAGTTTATAATGAGGGCGTAGGCCAAAATAGCTATCAAATATATATAAAATAATATTCGTAGAACAAAAATACTTTGATATTCTTGCACCTTATTATATTAGAGTTCTACGAAGTAAATGCCAATTAAATCAATCAATGTAAGTTGTTTTGCGAGAACTGCTTATTACGCTGTTGCTCAGCCTCTCTTTATGTCAGGGTCAGTACTAAACTGATTGCTCCTATGGGCAGTGGTGTGCTTCTATGGGTTCACACCGGCTCTGCCAAGCCGGTTCCTAAAATAATTTCGGTTCGGAGAGCCAGTTCCTAAAATAATTTACCATTCCTTAAATCATGTCTCACAAGTCGATGGCAGCAGATGATAGATGACTAAAACCCGTCACGGTTATTAAGTATGTCCATAAATTCCTGTGAAACTCCCGCGCCAGTAATTTGGGCAAATCGGTAAATTCTTGGGATTTTGGATTTGAAAATTCTTGGAAGAGTTAAAAAAAAGGAAATTATTTGAAAATCTTAAAATCGCCGACCAAGGTGTGAGCCGGTTGATAAAGTTTTAGCAGCACACCACTCGCCAAAGGTAATTTAAGTCACCACTTATGTCAATATTTTTGAATAGAAATCTACAAATCAAATGACATTTATGAAACTGTCCTCACTGGGAATCGAGCTTGTAAGCACCGCAACAGAATTCAACGACGTTGACTAATTGTGTGCAGACCCGACTCAGCGTTCCACGATTTATAAGAACTATGATATTGTAGTTTTTTGGACTAAAAATTCTATTTCATTATGATAATTTACATCGTAAAAACCTAGATTTTTCATTTCCAAAACACCGAGGCTTTTCATTAAAATTGTAATATTAATGTCGAATACTTATATAGTCCAACATACATATGTGTGCTTGAGAAGCACTTGATTGCTCGAGCTCCAAGATGCTTGTAATATACTTTATAGAGCCGAAAGAAAAATTTGAGTCTTCTTTAGTTGAAAATACAGTGATTTTTCCATTCTTGAGAGCATCAAAATTTGTAATCCTGGTTAATTGTGTTAAAAATCTTTGTTAAAAAAACGAATTAGTTCGTATCCTTGGGTGTAAAACCAAACATCCAACATAAGTGAATTCAATATTTTTCAACGACATATATCGGTTTAAGATATTAACATATTGTTTTGTGTGAAAATTTACATTTTAAAATTTGATAAAAAAGGACGTAGCCCACACATAGCAAATTTTACAGGAGGCACATTTTTGATGATTTTGGACCATATGCAAATTATGAAATATACAAAACCTTGAAGTGCACGAAGACTTCTAAAGTGGTGTTTAATTGACATAATCTAATATTAATTAAAGACATAATCTATGGGAAAACCTTTTTTTAGTCTTTTTTTTAATTTTCACAAGCTCATCTTTTTTCAAACTTAAAATCTAAATTTAGATACGAATTCGGCATTTGCAGCTTACATAATTTTGATATAACGTGTATCAAATTGAATACATTGTGATTATCGAAAAAGCTATTTTGTGGGCTACGTCCTTTTTCCTTTCCACAGTCGATATAATGCTCAGTAGAGTTTCTTCTGCTACAAATACTTTTGTCGACTTAATTTATGAATATTTGTATTTGTAAGTTTTGCAGAAAGTAAATAAAAAAACCTCTGCCTTAAATATTCAATAATGTTATTTTTTTAAATGTGATAAATCCTTTCTATTGATGTTTTTGTTATTTATGGCGTATGCAACGTAACGATTTGAATGCAATCAATTTTATTAGTGTTTTTTGACACTAACTTTAGTCTTCATGTAACGTTTCAAAAATAATCGTTACTTCCGCTAAGAATGCTAAACGCATCTCTCGGCAGGTCCTTTTAGTGGTGTGTAATTTTCATAATAATATAGGTTGGGTGGTAAATTTTGACGGGAAAATCTTTGAAAGTCGCATCAGACAGCGGAGATTATTGCCCGCGTCAACTCGGCCAAAGGTCTCAGAAGGTCTTATGTTTTTGTAAAATGCGGTAGACATTGTGTAAAGGCTTACATTTCGGGCAGCTTATTAGCGAACGGAATCGTTCAAAAAATGTTTACCCATCGATAAATTTTATTATTTACCTTGCTGATTTTTCTGCACTCCCGGTTTTCAATCTGCTCTGAATGGTAATATGATAACTGAGAATTATTTCAAACGGAGTTTGCGTACACAAAAATCATTTATTTAAATATTCAAAATGTATTAAACGCTATGTAAATATAATACAACTTGATTTCTTTAAAAAAAACTCTGTTAAATATTCTCTACAAGATATTTTTGAACGAAATCTTGAACCATCTAAAAACTCTAAGACATTTTAAACTGGTTCATATTGTTGAAGTATTGAATTCAGTGACAATACAAACTCTTTAACAATATATCTTAATAAAAATCTGTAATTTGAAAAATATTACATAAAACTTAAGTTAAAAAAGAAAAATAAAATAACCGAATTCTGCTAGCCGAGGCTGAGAAGTTAACGCATTAGACAGTTTTGTTTTTTAGCCTGCTTTCAAGGATTCGATTCTCCAAGCTTTATTTCACTAATTTAATCATAATTTTATTAATTATATTGATCATTGTTTTCAATAGTTGAATAGCTAACAAATATTCCTTTTGTTACCGTATCCTTACCTTATAATCCGTGAAATGAGTAATTGAGTACCCGAATTAACTGTTTTGTTTAAATATAAATATTGTGTTGAAATTCTTCATAAAAAATCCATGATTGGACATATATCATTCTGAAAACAAGATCGAACCAACACCTGTGCTATTATGAGATTTTAAAATATATCTGAAAACATTGATTTGATAAGCATGTGAAATTGATTAAATACATTAACATATTACAAGTAAAAGAGTTCAAGGTTCTTATCAAACATATTGGTAGACGTCTATACTATTATTTAACAAATGGATGTTTAAATAAAAATGTGCATTTTTTGTCAGATAGTAAAAGATGATCAGATTACAAAGACTAACGGTAAATTCGAACGATATCATACTCTGGGAAATGAATAATTAATAATGTTACATTAAGAAAATTTTTATGAATTCTCCAATTTAGCTTCATTATTCTTTGATGAGTTTTGAAATTATGTTTTCAAGGTCATAAACATTTTAATTTTAGTCAATTTTGTGTCATTTATTCATATTTTATACCTTTATATGTAAATTACTTTCAATACCAATTATTATAAATTACAATCCATTAATTTAATTTTGTTTTGTATAAATAACAATGTAAAATTGTATTCTCTTATTAATTGATAATGTTTGTCATCAGCAAACCGGTTCTGATCTCATTAAATAAAAATGGATTTAGAACAAATGAGTATTTTAATTTTTGAATATATTTTCCTGATGAATATTTTGATGCTATTTTATTTCTATATACTACAAACTATATCAAGCCTTTTTCTAAAAAAAAGTTTATATGTACAAGATCGCATAATTTTTTAAATTATTTTACATGTCTGACTTAAGACGTGTGAAAATATTATGGGACACTATGAAAATTATGTTTGGTTTGACAAAAAAGAATGACTCTGATATTATAAAAAACTTAGACATATTTTATGGATAGTTGTTGCAATGTCGCTTAAAAGAGTCGAGGGCAGAGCGCAATTATTTCAGTCTCATTTATGCCCAGTGTTCCGGTAATACGGTATAACTGCAAAGAGTTTGTAATATAAATATTTAAAAAGTCGCTGAAGCAGAATCCAAAGAAACCGCCCGTAATCTCGTGATAATACCGGCAATAATGGAAGTCATATCATAGAACAATGGATATCAAAGTGTTTTATAAAATTATTGATAAACTGAAATTAAAAACGACACTTATACTATTCTGAATTCACTACGAATTTCCACACTTCATCATAATTAACTTACACACTTTGTTGAAAATAAATGACATTATTTAATTAACAACTCAATTGGTTCATTATGTTTTAATTAATTTCGTACAGGTCCGCGGTGTGAGTAGTCAACGTAGTTGGATTCTTTTGCAATGCTCACGGATTTGAATCTCAATACGAACAGTTTCCAGAAATATATATTATTAATTGATTTATAAATTTCAGTTCGAAGGTATGCCTGAAATTCGCAGAACTATCGTTCAGAAATCAAAGAACTCTTACGGTGTCTACGGTGATAATTAGCGCATGTCGGTTTTCAAAAAAAGACGGGTTTTTGGCTAAATTTGTGACATTTGAAAATCGGTTTTTCAACTTGGTAACCGTTTGTGCCGAATTTTCCATAAACGAGTCTCTTAACAAAAGGACATAAAATTTGGATCTTTTATTTGATAGCTTAAATACCATATGCTCCACATCATTACCCAGCGAAAAGGTATTTTCGATATCAGGATATTTTGTTACTAAACGACCAGTGGACACTGTGTTTTTTTAAATCATATTTTTTGAAGAGTAGCACCAAATAATTTCTTGTTGTGTATTATTATGAATATGAACAACATAAAAAAACTGTTTCTTGCTATTCTAATTGAATTGGTTTTCGAGCAATATTGACATTCGAAAACCGGTTTTTTCAAAAGTCGGTTTTTGTATAAGCTCTACTGATAATACCCACCCTTTTAAAATCTGTTAGCATTTCTATGTTATAACCTTTTGAATTGATATTTAACGATTATCACATGTAATAACGATTATTTTCCCAATTGATTTATATCAGTCAATTAGTAAAATTCATTCAGATCAACATAAACAATTATTTTTTATCTTAAGATTAATATTTTTATTTTTATAATATACTAGCTAAAAATATTTAATACGTTTTCAAAAAACAAAATATACATTTGTATTAATTTCCACTTTTATTAAATAAGATCAAGACTGGTTTCACTAATGACGAAATTTAATAACTGATGAATACTGACAGAGATAGTGAACACCCTTAAAGTGATATTTATTTAGCGTCAGGCATTTAAGTACATTCATGTATGTCTGAAGATGCCGAAAAATTGAAACCCAGATTGTAAGTTGCAAAACGTTTAAAAATGTAGAAAATTAGAAAGATTTAAATATAATATTGAAATTCCACCAAGCTTCTTAAGTCGAAATCCTTATTTATTACTTTATCGAGTTTAATAAAAACGGTGATTATTAAGAAAAGTTTGTTATTAATTATTTAAATAAACAAATAATTTAGTAAGTGTTTTAACGGTTTTCAAAACAAGTAATAATGTTGAAAAGCTTTGATAAAAGGGAAGGGTTTTTCAAACCCCCGCGATTCGATTCACTCCGAAAGCTTACTCCACGAGGGTTCAGGCGACGACAAAGCTCAGGGCTTACGGTTCCAAAAAGCTCGCCATACAAAATTCAAATTCGAATCGACTGCAATATTTATACGCACTTGGGCCCTGTTGTGTGCTTTCTTAGGTGGATAGGACTTATTTTCGTTTACTATGAAAAAGTTAAAAATTCAAATAGGCCTTACATACATACAGACTTTGTTCTTGAATCTTTTTTGTGCGTAAGAAGGTATTTCTGATTTAATATAAATTGAAAATCAAAACGAAACTCATAAGTCGCCTAAGTCTTTAGAACTAACATTTTAAAACCCAAAACAGTGTGAAGTACCTAGTATTTGTTTTAATAAAAAACTTTTACCGTGTACATCCCGACATAAAATATTGTAATGTGCACGTTTTCTAGCAATGTTCGCATGATTTCCAACGTTAAAAAGTAAAAGAAATCTTCTAGAAATATTTCGAAATTAAAGTGATGTACAAAATATACAAAAGTGAAATTTGATTGACATTTCGAAATACTGTAATTACCATTTGGTAGTTTATTGTGTGTTATGTTGAATGAATTACACGAAATTAAAGAATGCTCAAAAAACTCAAAGTCATCAATTTGGTTTTTAGCAGCTCGTGTATATTAAATTAGAGTTCTAGCTGTAGCAATCAATATTTTTTTGAAAGCAACACATTTGAATACTATGATGTTTTTACATTGCTTAAAAAATATTCTTGTTCTTAATTATGATGTGTTTATGTACGAAATTTTAAGTCTTTTATGGAAGAAAGTTTCAATTTGCCACTAGCGTGCTCGCGCCGAATTATTCTTGTTATTAATTTTGCGAGACGTTATTTACACTTGAACATAAATAAAACAGCGAAATTTGATGAGAAAATATCAAAATTTAAGCCGATAGCTTTCTAAAATAATTAGTATTCACGTTTTAATTGCCTTTTGTAAACAACACAAGTGTGTTCAGGCTAGACACAATGAACTGGCAGTTCATGAATATTCAGCCAAGACAGGCGACTCTTCAAACTAATAAAAATATGTATAATATTTTCAATATGAAAAGTTCATGTTTATACAACGCAACGGTCAATCACCGATTGTAATTCTGCTGGTTTTATTTAACACTTAAATTTGATTTTTTAATTTAAAAAATGATCTTAAAGGTATTCAGCAACAGCAAGCTTATTAACGACATTTGTATGGATAGCCTTGAACAATACTTAAAAATATACAAGGCCGCGCATAGTAAAACTCAAAACAAATAAATCAAAAAATCTAAACTAGTGTTACTAATTGGGCCCACTAGAGACGAAGTGAACCAAGTGGTATATTAGAAATTAGTAAGTTAAATGCGTTGTAATATTCTGCACGTATTAAAGTATCGTAAAAGTGAAGTAACCTCAATTAAAACACATTGCAATAGTAAAATCTACGTAAAATAAAAATATGCAATCCACCAAAACACAACGTAAAGACGTGATTGTAGTTAAAAGCACATGAAAAAGTTTTACTATTTTACTAGTTGGCTCACTTCACCTCTAGAGAGCTAATATGTAAAAGAAACAGTTATTTGTTTTGATTATTGTATTTCGATAAAAATGGTAATAAAGTCTGTGCTTATCAATATTAATTGAATCGGACAATAAGAAATACAAAATTCCCAATTTGACTCTTGTCATGAAATTTTCAATTCCGTCAAATTTTAATAGCATTTTCAAGTATAAACAACTTGTAATAAAATGATTATTGCTAATAATATATAGAACAAACAAAAACAAGGTAATAGTAGTTTTTCAAACGTTTATTAATCATTTAGATCCTAAGGGGACACGGGTTTCCAAGAAATTTAAAGATTCTTATTCCAATAGAATATAAGCAATATTTTGATGAATATGTGTAGTGCCATCTATACTGAGTTAATATAGGTTTTTAAAATACCGAATTAGAGTATATATTAGGTAAAATTATTTCCCTAAAAAATCGCGGTGTATCTGGGACATATTAATGATTTATTTGCATAGTATTCAAAATGTTAATAAATATCGAGTCCGCGGTCAGTGGTTGACGTCGTTTTACTTGACTTAGTACAAAAAAGCCCTGTATTCATGTATATTTTTGTCAGATGAAAATGCTAGTGGTGAGTGAAATCGGCCCTGATCCGATTAAGTAATTGTGTAATTATAACAGAGATGAATGTTTTAATTTTTTGAACATAATACATTCCATCAAGTATTGACAGTGAACAACTTAAAAGCGGTAAAGATATTTAGAAAAAAATGTAATTAGTACAATGACTTTCCACCGAGTGAATAATTTTAATATATTTTGTTTAGCTTGAATATTATTAAAAACCATTAAATTTTTTGTAATCACATTTTCCTACATTAAAATAAACAATAATGTTTATTTGAGTCTACTTGCAAACACAATATAGTCCGTATTTACTCCAATATTGGAATTTCGAGTTCAGAGGATTTGGGTTTGTAAATATTGTGTTAGAAATAACATTAAATTATTGTTATCAAAGGATATTCAAAGGACGAAGTATCGAGCAGAACTTTGGCAATCCATATTTTAATTGTGTACTATTTTCTAAGAAAATACCTCAAAGTTATCAGTTCAATATAAACCTAGACACAATACAAAATAATTTTACCTATCGCCATGCCAAGTCGTCTGTTTTCAAGACATACCATAAGTGATCACATTTTTTTGTATAAATAACTAAAAAGTCGTTACTCAAACTGGCTATATTGCCAGGTTGTCATCCGATGGCAAGTTCTCCCCGCTATAGTTTAATAATGGCTCGTATCTAATCGGTATGAATTTTAATACAGTTTCAGTCATAATTTTTATCACATTGGTCAGAATTTATATTAAATGGTCATAATATATCGGTCAGTGTACAGCGGGCAGAATAAATAATTAATACTCAGAATTTATATAAAATAGTCATAATTTAAATAAAATTTAAAAAACCTTACCTAACCTAATCTAACCAAATAAAAATGGTTATAAAATCTGACCGTATAATATTTTTATTCTGACCAAAAATTGATTTAAACTCTGGCCATTTATTTTGTTCTCGTTAAAAATGATGTGCCATATGTAAAATTAAATAACTTTTTCATTTTACGTGTGTAAAAATGTACAAAAATAAACTACCGTATTTAAATATTACTTTTTTTTACAATAAATACAAAGAATCATTCTTTCTTTTACAACCCAGAGGTCGTCTAACTTACACACAGACACAATAATTGATTTATGATTTTCATATTTGAAGTTTTTTCTGTGGTTCTTAATGTTTTTCTAATGATAATATTTCGCCTGGATTACTTTCCATAGAGAAAAGTGACCCTCAGTTTTTTCAAATAGTTAAAATCGCAATGTATACAACTTAATACACGTTCTATCACACTGACGTTAGCTGTAAATGCTGAAATTATTATCAAATTTGCAACCAGAAAAAATAATTTATACAATTTTACAATATTAAACGTATTTCAGATTGAGTAAATAAACAAACATTTTTTATTGTATTCGTGCACATCAAGGTTGTGTGTATTTAATATTTTGACTTTGGGCCAAAATCAACCCATTAAAAAAGTTTTTTGTGTGAGTTACGTCATTTAACCTTTATATAGTAGAATCTTTACATGATTATCCCATGTCCATTGCCAACGTGGAGCATATGGCCTCCTAATGCAGTTATCTCAACAGAAATATTTCTACCTGAATTGTTTGTTACTCAGTCGCTTAACCTCTCTTTTAAATTAGAATACAAAAATAGCTAGAACGAACAAATACAAACATCAAAATAAAATAAAATGTACCATAATTTACTATTATTAGAGTAAATAAAAATAGTTTTCATACTCCATTTATGCGCCCTCTAATGGTTTGCGCTCCAGGTGGTTGCTTCTTTCGCCTATATGTGGCGCCCGCCCTGCACAAACATATTTAAATTCTTTGCGACACAAATCTTTACTGAGCCTTTTTTACAGAATATTCACAAAATTACCAAAAATCGTACCTACTGCCGCTTCGTAAATTTTGAATCTTGAAGCCTCTCCCGTAAGCCGGTCCGCTCAAACATCCCACAGGTCAAGTTGTCTTGGTTGGTCTGTAAATTGCTTACTGGGTAGCCTAAAGCCTGACACCTAATGAATGACCGAAGGAAATTGAGTTTCTCATTGATAAGTGGGCTCGAGATGATGCCGATTGTGATTATGCACGGTTGTACGATATCCTGATTGCATTATGCTCCTCGCTATTGTCCTTGCCGTGTTGACATGTGGATCTGACATTTACGATTCAGGATGATTTGTGTGCATGAATTGATGAAATATGTATGGTTATATCAACATCAGCGTTGACAGGATCATTGATACACTACACTTAAAATATGTTTAATTTACTACTACATTTCAAGCCTGTGGTTAATGTTTATCAAACGATAGGAAAAAGGTCTTAAATCAGCCCTCGTTAAAAATGTTGACAAGTGTAGTTCCGGGTTCGGTTACCAGGATGGATAGTTTTATAAATTGTTTTTCAGTTCTAAAGTATAAATGAATGTGATGTCGAAAACTCCCTCTTAATCATCCATTTTTTAAAACAGGCCAATAAGAGAGCGATACGCTTACTATCAATCATGTTTTATCCTTATCCTTCCATCCTTAGTCTTTTCGAAAAAGGTAGGTCAAGCAATAAAACAAGCAGTTCTCGTAGAAAATCTTTATTATTAGTCCACTTTGTCTACATTGAGAGAAAATATGGCATTAGCTATTCGCTTTCTATACAACTCGGTTTCGTTCTAGAGCAGTGTTTCTTAACCTTTTAAGGGAGCAGCACCCCTTTGAATCTGAAAATAGGTTTCCGCACTCCCATTTAAAAATGTGTTTCGATTTTCAAATATCGCAAAAATAATTTATATTGTTAGAGGCTTCTCCCGCACCCCCAGGGGTGCGGGCACCCCAAGTTAAGAACCACTGTTCTAGAGTATACATATATCTGATAAAAAAAACTATTACTCATGAGCAAAACCGGGACTGATTATATTATAAAAGCGTGTATAAAGTAAACGATATTTCAAACGAATGGTGTTACTTACTTTTAATAATACTATTTTACTAAAAATTCCAAGTTGATATCATTTATGTGATAAAATATTTACATTTAAAAATGTTGCTAGCTTAAAATACGGCATTTTGACATCTACTAAAATATTGTGTTTCAAAATAAATTAAACATTTAAGAAATAAATAAATTTTATATCGAGGTATTTTTATAATCAGTTGATGTCTCAATATTTCTTTTTATTCCATTTTTTGGCTGTGAAGTTCTTCGCATGATATATATTGTTTGATATTGTTACCCTGTCTGGGTATGTAGATAAATAATTAAAACTTTCGTTGGGGCAGAAATCAACAGTCTTATATTATGATTTATTTCAATTTAGGAAGGGTAAAAGTGTAATGTTTAAGATAGTGACATCATAGCTTTATTAGAATAACAAGTACTTAGTTGAACATTATTTGAATATTCCTGTATTATTTGCAGGAATATCACTCATCGGATTGTTGGCAACATTTTAATAAATTTTACTACTTCTATGTATTTAACATATTAATCTTTATATATCTTACCATCCATAGCATTCGTAATTAAAGTCATTCCAAGTATCGAGATAACACTGTATTAAATTGTATTTTTTTGAGTTTTAACAAAGTTAGATTTGACAATGACTGTCTCGAAATTATCAATTGAAAAATGCTTGTCAAACATATTCATTTATGTATTTCATATTAAAAATATATGACATATTAACAACAATACAACTGGGTAAGCAGACATACATATTCGGCGCTTAAATTACGATAATTAATTTTGAATATAACATATAATTTTGTTATTACAAAAATCAACATGTGGAGTAAAAAAAAACAAATTAAATGTAATATAAATTTAAAATTAAGACAATGGTTAAAAAAGTACACTTAAAATATTAATATAATTTTATGCATAAAAGAACCAGGTCAAACAATGGTTTCATACACAACATTATAACAATAACTGTACTTATATTTATTAATCTACGTTGTTTAACACCTTTATAATATCATGAAAAGATTAAATTTTCAAGAAAGGCTGATTATTTTATAATTTATTCTCGTGGGCGGTCGGCTTACGAAGGATATGTGAGCAAAAAGCCATCTCATTTCGGCAAGTTTCAACAGTTGAAACAATGGGCAGTAGTGAGTAGTCAGTGCCTTCTGAAAACCTTTAGGCTCCGGGCTTACGAATGCCGAGTTATGTCTCGCTAACTAATAACTGCGAAATACACGTTTGTTCAAATTCAGGTGTCCAAGTTTGCTAACTAAACACGGACAAATTATATTGACCAATAACGTTTGATTTCACAATTGAAAATATTAAATTAGTATTGTAACACTTCTTATTTTACTCATTTGTTGACAAGATAATCACGGTTTTATAGTTTAATATTTTTTCTAATAATTATTTTATTTTTAAACAAATGAAATAAAAATATCAAATACTATGTGTTTTCTAATATAAAAACTGCTTAACGACCGCTGGACGTGTATTTGAGTCTTTGAAAAACAAAGGTTTCTGGCCGGCAGACTCATATATGCGTATAGGCGAAGTATCTGGAAGCTAAGAAAAGTAAATTTGATAAAGATATCTCAATTAGTTTACAAATTATAGTGTTTTTAGTAAAATTACAATTTTTGCGAATGTTTCGCAAAATCGCCAAGCCGCCAGGTGAAATTCTATAAAAAAAAACGTGCGGTCGTTAAGCTGTTAAAATTGTTGAAATGTTTTTTTTTGGTCTAAGTATGCCTTTAGGATTTTTAGATTAGTAACTACAAAAATAATTTGTCAAAGTTGGAGACTCTTAGTATTATCCCATGATAAATGTCCGCAGTATATTTTTTACAATCTGACAATGCTCGTATTAAACTAAAAAAAGTCGTCATCTTTACTAAAAAGGTGGAATTAGTAAAAAAAATGTTATATTTTTTTAATAAATCCATTTTCCCTAATTTTTTTAGTAAGCAAATTTAAAGTGATCATGAGTTTAATACACAATTCAATTCATCCCATTTTATGTAAAAACTTTTTAGACCATATTTTACTGTAGATAGCACATATAATAACAAGTGTCTTCTACCCTGCTAAGTTAATGCAATAATTTTTAAACGATTTTTGAACTTCCCTTTTCGTTGTGTAACTCGACCACAATTGTTCTCACTAAATACCATTTCTTTTTTAGATGCCCCATGACGATTTAAGCCGGTCATATTGAGAGCATACAAGACTTAACAATGTTTATGTATATGAAAAAACAAAATATGTATCATAATTGTACATATGAAACACTTCGTTATGTCACCAAACAACTTGGCTGTTCTGCTGCAATACTTTGGTTATGTTTAAGTAAAGGAAAAACCTTTGCAGTATTATTGTTGAGATGTGGTGTGTTTCAGCATTTGAAAAACTCACATGTAGATAAAATAAACTATTGACAAGTCAAATATAATTTTCCTCTGATATTGTTATTATGTATTGCCCTCTCCCAGCGTCCAGCGTTGAAGATTATTTAAATCACTGATTCGAAGTGCCGCATTATTCAAAGTGGTCACCCGATACCGTTCCCATCCTAGAAGAGTCCCGCCTGCCCTTCCTAACAAAGTAAGATAAGGGTATAATGCCGCGGGACCCAGTACAACCCCACGATACGATGTTGGCCTTTTATGCGACTGATAATAATATTCTTAGGCCCAGGACGAAATGAAAGCCTTAGACCCTAATAGATAATTAAGACCGGCAAGGCTTGGATAAACAATCCTGCTACAATTATTTTGCTCCGACGTTTATTTTGAGAATTCATAATGCCGACTCTGACTCCGTGACAGGTGTAGGTAAACTTTGATTTAAAGCCAATGCTTATCATACTTACTTTTACTTTATACCACGTAGTCTGCAAAAATTTCAATCGTTTTTTTTAAGCGCAATAGTCAAGATCAAGACATCGAGGCAAACACTTATTTAGGGTAAATTAATTTATTTTCTTGATCGTTAATTCGTATGAAAAAGCGAATGCATTACAGCGGTGGGCTGCAAATACGCTTACAAGGGGCTCGCTTAATCTTGAAACTACTCGAGTTTTTTTTGGGCATCTAGAAGCAATATATATTGAACAATTTTCAACCATTGTTAAACTATAGACAAAAAACGGATAAGTATTTTTCACTGTGTATCCAAAGAAATCAAAGCACAACAAAATTCCAAAGGCAACAAAGTGTTATATTATATTTCATAATACAATTAAACCATCTACAGAAATCGCAGTTAGGTACTGCTTTAAATTGAGAATATTTTATTTCCTTAATTTAACTAAAGGTTCGTGTTAACTGGTTTATCCTGGTTTCCTTCAGCCCACTCCTACAGACACAGCAAGTGTACATATGTAGGACCACAAATTTTTATTTTTTAAAAAAATAGTTAAGCCACGGTTCTCTTTATTTTATTTCATCTGTATAATCGTAAAAAAAATTTGGTGATACATCTACCTAGAAATGAATATACTGTGTCTTATAAATTATTATGTTTACTCTCAAAGTTGAGCATTATCGACTCTTACTGGATTAAGTTTTTCAAATATAAGTTGTTTTAAGAAGAATGGTGGTAAATCATCCCCTCTTTTATTGTCTCGTTGAGACTAATGATTATAATAACAGTATATGCATGATTATAATACAGGAATCATTGTATTCATGGTATTTTTTCATTACCGGTATACCGGGATTTCCAAATTGTAAATGAATCAAAATCTAATTTTGAATATAAATAACATAGACACATTTCATATGAATAACCAAACTACCGGAATTAATATATCCGTCCGGTAAAGAAATCCATTGCCAGGACATGTATGTTTGAGAAAACTGTAATCACCTAAAAAAGTAATAACCTAAAACAGTGGAGGGAAACCTGCGGCCTCTTGGTTACTCTGATGCGGCCTTTTGACTTTATCAAAATATTCACTTTGATCAAAAAATTATAAGTAAGCGTTTGGAAAAGAGCGTTATCAACCCATTATATGTTCTACAGTCGAAAAAAAAGAAGGGGGGTTTCAACGTTTCGAAAAGGTTCCCCACCCCTAATTTAAAAAAAAAATCATTAGTCAATGGAAAATCAATTTATGAAACCATCCGTATTGGAAATTATAGCCCTCCCTCCACCCCATCCCTTCACTACGTCTCTGCGTAACAATACTGACGATGCTGCTTTCTTTCACACGAAGTAAATATTATTCGACGTTTTTATTCGATAATGATTTATTTTTACACTTTTTAAAAGCGTCCAGCAATAGGTTTTTTTATGTTATATAAATCGATACTTCATGACCGTTGACAATGGAATTGATATTAAATTTGTAAATACGGAAATAATTTTTTCAAAACAGAATTAACAATGGCGTATTCCTTATTGTCAAATTTGTTTCATTGTATCCGAGTAACAAAAGCGTTAATTTAAAACCAATTTGTAGCGTAAACCATTGACTTACGATCGCTACTCTAGGTAATGGAGTCAAACAAAACAATACGGGTGTTCTGAATACAGTTCAACACGGCTTAATGATTACAGTTTAAATATAACATTTTCAGGTTTGTAATTTTCTTGTTTCAGATGTATTTTGATTTTACGAGAAATTCTGTTAATTGGAAGCTACAGTATTACCTGTTATGCTACAATAATACTTTTTACAGCTAATTTAATTTGTTTGAAGTGAATATTTTGCGTTTTATACTTAGTAGGCTGTTTGTAAAATCTCATTTCGAAGAAATCATTTGTGAATTATTATTGAAGTGACTGTAGTATTTCAACCAAACAATATTTGAAATTTCGAACACCATAAACAAAAATAAAATATTTGCCCACTCATTTTAAAAATAGAACATAATGATTTGATATCTTTTTCTAGGTACTGTTGGGTTAGGTAGGGATAATTTAAATATTTTATAACATTATTATAAAGACAGTGTATTATAATATATTTCCTAGTTTAAATAAATTCATGTATCTTGAAAGATGAATTATGATTTTAAAAAAAATGCTATGTAGCGCAGTGGTCTTTGTCGTTAGCTTTCGTGACAGATTTCACGAGTTCAAGTCCCAGTACGAACAACATTTTTTCGATTTCTCTCCAAATGCATCTATGTACGTTGTTTGTAATGTATATTTAAGAAAATATTGTAGAATTAGAACAAAATTATTATATATTTTTTAATTAATCATATTAATTCTTTTCATCCATGTCCGCTTCTAATGTGCAGCAAACGGCATCCTTATGAAAGTATCTTAACAGAAATTTCTTCTAGGAAAACTTCTTGTTACTCTATTGCTCAACCTCCCTTTTTTATCACAGTATAAAGATGGATGTGAGTCTAAAAATTCCCTCCCACATTTACAATTCCAAAATAACTAAGTGTAATAAGAGAGATTAGTTAACTGCTAGTCCAGTCTTAGCCATATATTTCTGTCCTTACCACTTTCTATAGATTCAGTTTGAATATTTTACAATTTAGTATTGTGTTATTAATTATAGTTTGGAAGGAATTGCGCTAACAATCCAATCATTTCGGTTAGTTGAATAATTAATTTAAGTCCAGACTGATTATCTGACTGGTATTTTGACTTCAAGTTATTAGACTATACAAACTATTATTAATATTGTCGTAGTTCTGAGATTGTAAATTTCTTTGGTTCAAATGCTGACGTAGGCGATAGCTTAATTCTATTGAAATACTCATACGAGCCATTGAATGGAAATTATTTAATGAAGGGATGTTGATTGTAGTTATTATCAGACGTACATTTAAACAGTTTCTTTTTTTAGATTGAAATCTTTCATAATTCTTTTACTCTTGTCTTTTTAGATTCGCCAATTGCGAGCATTTCAGTTGACAATGATTGTAATGAGCGAAACCGGTCCTGATCTATTAAATAAAGTGAAATGAAAATATTTACTTAAAAGTGTGCAATAAGTCGTTGGTAGAATAAAAACATGAGATAGGAATGATAGGATGAACATCTATCATAATATAATTAATTATTTATTTTACAAGAATTGGTTTTTGTGGCAATATGGTATTTGAAATCGTTATTTTGTGATGATTTATTTGTATTTTTTTTGGTTGAATTTTATTACAATAATGTCAACGAATTATGCCTATATTTATTTCGATTAGAATTATTATTAAAATAAAATTCCAGAATCACGCCATCTATAAGTACAGAGTTTTATTAATTTTACTTAAAAAACTTATAATACCGTATTTATTCGAACTCACTCACGTCCACGCAAAAAATGTTGGAAGTAAAATTGTTGAAGAATGTTACACCATACCGTCCATACCTAACTAATACCATTGAGTTATCATTCATATCAGTCTTCTATTCAATTTTGGTGTTTTGTCAGTATCTCAGAAATTTAAGGAGGATATTTATATTTTAAGACAATCACTGTTTATTAAAAAAAATATAGCAAAATAACGGAGAGAATTTATAATTTTTTCATTAAAATTACAATTAAATTCCAAGCTCATGGCATAAAATAAGCACATACATATATATTTAGAATCGCATAAGAAAAAAAAATCTGATCGATCTGATTTTTATATTTGTTATAATATACAAAGCATGTTTGAGCATTGGTAATTATATTAATAAAAACAAACAAGCTGTAAGCCCGTTGACCTCAACGGGGGGATTTTTGTTGCATTTTTAAGTAGTCAGAAAATGTACTGGCGTGAAAAAGAAATAACAAACCTATTTATTGAATAAGCCAGACATTCTGATAGTAAAAGAAATATATATCGGGGTGAATATCGACAGCCCTGCCCTGCAGTATTTAAATTGTAAATTATTTAATTTTTGGAATAATGATTAAGTTTGCTAACAACCATTTTTCGTAGAAGCAAAAATAGACGTCGTAATTTTTGAATTTTTGAATAATGTTTAAGTTTGCTAACAACTATTTTTCGTAATAGCTGAAATTTCGTAAATTATTTAATATTTGGAAATTTGTTTAAGTTTGCTAACAACTATTTTTCGTAGTAGCAGAACTTTAGAAAATTATTTAATTTTTGGAATAATTTTTAAGTTTGCAGACAATTAGTTTTCCTATAAGCAGAAATAGACTTCGTAAATTACCTAATTTTTGGAATAATGTTTAAGTTTGTTGACAACTATTTTTCGTAGAAGCATTTTTGGAATAATGTTTAAGTTTGTTGACAACTATTTTTCGTAGAAGCAGAAATTTTGTAAATTTAAGAAATCAGCCCTGCAGTTTTTAAATTGTAAATTATTAAATTTTTGAAATAATGTTCAAGTTAGCTAACAATCATTTTTTGTAGTATATATAATTTATTCAACTAATTTTCAAGAACGCGACAAATATATTTCGTAGAAGAGGACATCAGTACGGACACATTTGTGGTTTGTGATTTGTGATTATTTGTGAAAAGTAATAATTTTATCGACTATTTCAACTAAGAAGTTTTGTCGCAAACTGTCAAAAACACGTGGTCGATAAAAACGCTGATTCATTCAATGGAGATTGTTTTGTCGAGAACTGTCAAAAGCACGTCGTCGTAAAAAAGCCGTTTTACGGCTTCCAAAACGCTCCAAACTACTAATCAAAAAACTAATCAAAAACCAAACTAATAAAAAAAAATTTTGGCGGGAAATTTATAACCACGTGGTCGATAAAAAACACGTGATTCATTCAATAAAGATTGTTTTGTCGAGAACTGTCAAAAGCACGTGGTCGTGTTTTTTTGGCGGGAAATTTATAGCCACGTGGTCGATAAAAAACACGTGATTCATTCAATAAAGATTATTTTGTCGAGAACTGTCAAAAGCACGTGGTCGTGGTATTTTTGGCGGGAAATTTATAGCCACGTGGTTGATAAAAAACACGTTATTCATTCAATAAAGATTGTTTTGTCGAGAACTGTCAAAAGCACGTGGTCGTGTTTTTTTGGCGGAAAATTTAAAGCCACGTGGTCGATGAAAAACACGTGATTCATTCAATAAAAATTGTTTTGTCGAGAACTGTCAAAAGCACGTGGTCGTGTTTTTTTGGCGGGAAATTTATAGCCACGTGGTCGATAAAAAACACGTGATTCATTCAATAAAGATTGTTTTGTCGAGAACTGTCAAAAGCACGTGGTCGTGTTTTTTTGGCGGGAAATTTATAGCCACGTGGTCGATAAAAAACACGTGATTCATTCAATAAAGATTGTTTTGTCGAGAACTGTCAAAAGCACGTGGTCGTGTTTTTTTGGCGGGAAATTTATAGCCACGTGGTCGATAAAAAACACGTGATTCATTCAATAAAGATTATTTTGTCGAGAACTGTCAAAAGCACGTGGTCGTGCTTTTTTGGCGGGAAATTTATAGCCACGTGGTTGATTAAAAACACGTGATTCATTCAATAACGATTATTTTGTCGAGAACTGTCAAAAGCACGTGGTCGTGTTTTTTTGGCGGGAAATTTATAGCCACGTGGTCGATAAAAAACACGTGATTCATTCAATAAAGATTATTTTGTCGAGAACTGTCAAAAGCACGTGGTCGTGTTTTTTTGGCGGGAAATTTATAGCCACGTGGTTGATAAAAAACACGTTATTCATTCAATAAAGATTGTTTTGTCGAGAACTGTCAAAAGCACGTGGTCGATTAAAAGTCGTTTAACGGTTTCCAAAACGCTCCAAACTACTGTCCAATCAAAAAAGTTTTCTTGGCGGGAAATTTATAACCACGTGGTCGAGAAAAAACACGTGATTCATTCAATAAAGATTGTTTTGTCGAGAACTGTCAAAAGCACGTGGTCGTGTTTTTTTGGCGGGAAATTTATAGCCACGTGGTCGATAAAAAACACGTGATTCATTCAATAAAGATTGTCTTGTCGAGAACTGTCAAAAGCACGTGGTCGATTAAAAGTCGTTTAACGGTTTCCAAAACGCTCCAAACTACTGTCCAATCAAAAAAGTTTTCTTGGCGGGAAATTTATAACCACGTGGTCGATAAAAAACACGTGATTCATTCAATAAAGATTGTTTTGTCGAGAACTGTCAAAAGCACGTGGTCGTGTTTTTTTGGCGGGAAATTTATAGCCACGTGGTCGATAAAAAACACGTGATTCATTCAATAAAGATTATTTTGTCGAGAACTGTCAAAAGCACGTGGTCGTGTTTTTTTGGCGGGAAATTTATAGCCACGTGGTCGATAAAAAACACGTGATTCATTCAATAAAGATTATTTTGTCGAGAACTGTCAAAAGCACGTGGTCGTGTTTTTTTGGCGGGAAATTTATAGCCACGTGGTTGATAAAAAACACGTGATTCATTCAATAAAGATTGTTTTGTCGAGAACTGTCAAAAGCACGTGGTCGATTCAAAGTCGTTTAACGGCTTCCAAAACGCTCCAAACTACTGTCCAATCAAAAAAGTTTTCTTGGCGGGAAATTTATAACCACGTGGTCGATAAAAAACACGTGATTCATTCAATAAAGATTATTTTGTCGAGAACTGTCAAAAGCACGTGGTCGTGTTTTTTTGGCGGGAAATTTATAGCCACGTGGTCGATAAAAAACACGTGATTCATTCAATAAAGATTGTTTTGTCGAGAACTGTCAAAAGCACGTGGTCGATTAAAAGTCGTTTAACGGTTTCCAAAACGCTCCAAACTACTGTCCAATCAAAAAAGTTTTCTTGGCGGGAAATTTATAGCCACGTGGTCGATAAAAAACACGTGATTCATTCAATAAAGATTGTTTTGTCGAGAACTGTCAAAAGCACGTGGTCGTGTTTTTTTGGCGGGAAATTTATAGCCACGTGGTCGATAAAAAACACGTGATTCATTCAATAAAGATTATTTTGTCGAGAACTGTCAAAAGCACGTGGTCGTGTTTTTTTGGCGGGAAATTTATAGCCACGTGGTCGATAAAAAACACGTGATTCATTCAATAAAGATTATTTTGTCGAGAACTGTCAAAAGCACGTGGTCGTGTTTTTTTGGCGGGAAATTTATAGCCACGTGGTTGATAAAAAACACGTGATTCATTCAATAAAGATTGTTTTGTCGAGAACTGTCAAAAGCACGTGGTCGATTAAAAGTCGTTTAACGGTTTCCAAAACGCTCCAAACTACTGTCCAATCAAAAAAGTTTTCTTGGCGGGAAATTTATAACCACGTGGTCGATAAAAAACACGTGATTCATTCAATAAAGATTATTTTGTCGAGAACTGTCAAAAGCACGTGGTCGTGTTTTTTTGGCGGGAAATTTATAGCCACGTGGTCGATAAAAAACACGTGATTCATTTTATAAAGTGTGTTTTGTAGAGAACTGTCAAAAGCACGTGGTCGTGTTTTTTTGGCGGGAAATTTATAGCCACGTGGTCGATAAAAAACACGTGATTCATTCAATAAAGATTATTTTGTCGAGAACTGTCAAAAGCACGTGGTCGTGTTTTTTTGGCGGGAAATTTATAGCCACGTGGTCGATAAAAAACACGTGATTCATTTTATAAAGTGTGTTTTGTAGAGAACTGTCAAAAGCACGTGGTCGTGTTTTTTTGGCGGGAAATTTATAGCCACGTGGTCGATAAAAAACACGTGATTCATTCAATAAAGATTATTTTGTCGAGAACTGTCAAAAACACGTGGTCGTGTTTTTTTGGCGGGAAATTTAAAGCCACGTGGTCGATGAAAAACACGTGATTCATTCAATAAAGATTATTTTGTCGAGAACTGTCAAAAGCACGTGGTCGTGTTTTTTTGGCGGGAAATTTATAGCCACGTGGTCGATAAAAAACACGTGATTCATTTTATAAAGTGTGTTTTGTAGAGAACTGTCAAAAGCACGTGGTCGTGTTTTTTTGGCGGGAAATTTATAGCCACGTGGTCGATAAAAAACACGTGATTCATTCAATAAAGATTATTTTGTCGAGAACTGTCAAAAGCACGTGGTCGTGTTTTTTTGGCGGGAAATTAGCCACGTGGTCGATAAAAAACACGTGATTCATTTTATAAAGTGTGTTTTGTAGAGAACTGTCAAAAGCACGTGGTCGTGTTTTTTTGGCGGGAAATTTATAGCCACGTGGTCGATAAAAAACACGTGATTCATTCAATAAAGATTGTTTTGTCGAGAACTGTCAAAAGCACGTGGTCGTGTTTTTTTGGCGGGAAATTTATAGCCACGTGGTCGATAAAAAACACGTGATTCATTCAATAAAGATTGTTTTGTCGAGAACTGTCAAAAGCACGTGGTCGATTAAAAGTCGTTTAACGGCTTCCAAAACGCTCCAAACTACTGTCCAATCAAAAAAGTTTTCTTGGCGGGAAATTTATAACCACGTGGTCGATAAAAAACACGTGATTCATTCAATAAAGATTATTTTGTCGAGAACTGTCAAAAGCACGTGGTCGTGTTTTTTTGGCGGGAAATTAGCCACGTGGTCGATAAAAAACACGTGATTCATTTTATAAAGTGTGTTTTGTAGAGAACTGTCAAAAGCACGTGGTCGTGTTTTTTTGGCGGGAAATTTATAGCCACGTGGTCGATAAAAAACACGTGATTCATTCAATAAAGATTATTTTGTCGAGAACTGTCAAAAGCACGTGGTCGTGTTTTTTTGGCGGGAAATTAATAGCCACGTGGTCGATAAAAAACACGTGATTCATTCAATAAAGATTGTTTTGTCGAGAACTGTCAAAAGCACGTGGTCGTGTTTTTTTGGCGGGAAATTTATAGCCACGTGGTTGATAAAAAACACGTGATTCATTCAATAAAGATTGTTTTGTCGAGAACTGTCAAAAGCACGTGGTCGATTAAAAGTCGTTTAACGGTTTCCAAAACGCTCCAAACTACTGTCCAATCAAAAAAGTTTTCTTGGCGGGAAATTTATAACCACGTGGTCGATAAAAAACACGTGATTCATTCAATAAAGATTGTTTTGTCGAGAACTGTCAAAAGCACGTGGTCGTGTTTTTTTGGCGGGAAATTAGCCACGTGGTCGATAAAAAACACGTGATTCATTTTATAAAGTGTGTTTTGTAGAGAACTGTCAAAAGCACGTGGTCGTGTTTTTTTGGCGGGAAATTTATAGCCACGTGGTCGATAAAAAACACGTGATTCATTCAATAAAGATTATTTTGTCGAGAACTGTCAAAAGCACGTGGTCGTGTTTTTTTGGCGGGAAATTTATAGCCACGTGGTCGATAAAAAACACGTGATTCATTTTATAAAGTGTGTTTTGTAGAGAACTGTCAAAAGCACGTGGTCGTGTTTTTTTGGCGGGAAATTTATAGCCACGTGGTCGATAAAAAACACGTGATTCATTCAATAAAGATTATTTTGTCGAGAACTGTCAAAAGCACGTGGTCGTGTTTTTTTGGCGGGAAATTTATAGCCACGTGGTCGATAAAAAACACGTGATTCATTCAATAAAGATTGTTTTGTCGAGAACTGTCAAAAGCACGTGGTCGTGTTTTTTTGGCGGGAAATTTATAGCCACGTGGTCGATAAAAAACACGTGATTCATTCAATAAAGATTGTTTTGTCGAGAACTGTCAAAAGCACGTGGTCGTGTTTTTTTGGCGGGAAATTTATAGCCACGTGGTCGATAAAAAACACGTGATTCATTCAATAAAGATTGTTTTGTCGAGAACTGTCAAAAGCACGTGGTCGTGTTTTTTTGGCGGGAAATTTATAGCCACGTGGTCGATAAAAAACACGTGATTCATTCAATAAAGATTGTTTTGTCGAGAACTGTCAAAAGCACGTGGTCGATTCAAATTTAACGGTGTCAAAACGCTCAAAATTTGTCGAATCAAAAACGTTATTTGGCGGGAAATTTATAGCCACGTGGTCGATAAAAAACACGTGATTCATTCAATAAAGATTGTTTTGTCGAGAACTGTCAAAAGCACGTGGTCGTGTTTTTTTGGCGGGAAATTTATAGCCACGTGGTCGATAAAAAACACGTGATTCATTTTATAAAGTGTGTTTTGTAGAGAACTGTCAAAAGCACGTGGTCGTGTTTTTTTGGCGGGAAATTTATAGCCACGTGGTCGATAAAAAACACGTGATTCATTCAATAAAGATTATTTTGTCGAGAACTGTCAAAAGCACGTGGTCGTGTTTTTTTGGCGGGAAATTAGCCACGTGGTCGATAAAAAACACGTGATTCATTTTATAAAGTGTGTTTTGTCGAGAACTGTCAAAAGCACGTGGTCGTGTTTTTTTGGCGGGAAATTTATAGCCACGTGGTCGATAAAAAACACGTGATTCATTCAATAAAGATTATTTTGTCGAGAACTGTCAAAAGCACGTGGTCGTGTTTTTTTGGCGGGAAATTTATAGCCACGTGGTTGATTAAAAACACGTTATTCATTCAATAAAGATTGTTTTGTCGAGAACTGTCAAAAGCACGTGGTCGTGTTTTTTTGGCGGGAAATTTATAGCCACGTGGTCGATAAAAAACACGTGATTCATTCAATAAAGATTGTTTTGTCGAGAACTGTCAAAAGCACGTGGTCGATTCAAAGTCGTTTAACGGCTTCCAAAACGCTCCAAACTACTGTCCAATCAAAAAAGTTTTCTTGGCGGGAAATTTATAACCACGTGGTCGATAAAAAACACGTGATTCATTCAATAAAGATTATTTTGTCGAGAACTGTCAAAAGCACGTGGTCGTGTTTTTTTGGCGGGAAATTAGCCACGTGGTCGATAAAAAACACGTGATTCATTTTATAAAGATTGTTTTGTCGAGAACTGTCAAAAGCACGTGGTCGTGTTTTTTTGGCGGGAAATTTATAGCCACGTGGTCGATAAAAAACACGTGATTCATTCAATAAAGATTGTTTTGTCGAGAACTGTCAAAAGCACGTGGTCGTGTTTTTTTGGCGGGAAATTTATAGCCACGTGGTCGATAAAAAACACGTGATTCATTCAATAAAGATTGTTTTGTCGAGAACTGTCAAAAGCACGTGGTCGTGTTTTTTTGGCGGGAAATTTATAGCCACGTGGTCGATAAAAAACACGTGATTCATTCAATAAAGATTGTTTTGTCGAGAACTGTCAAAAGCACGTGGTCGTGTTTTTTTGGCGGGAAATTTATAGCCACGTGGTCGATAAAAAACACGTGATTCATTCAATAAAGATTGTTTTGTCGAGAACTGTCAAAAGCACGTGGTCGTGTTTTTTTGGCGGGAAATTTATAGCCACGTGGTCGATAAAAAACACGTGATTCATTCAATAAAGATTGTTTTGTCGAGAACTGTCAAAAGCACGTGGTCGTGTTTTTTTGGCGGGAAATTTATAGCCACGTGGTCGATAAAAAACACGTGATTCATTCAATAAAGATTATTTTGTCGAGAACTGTCAAAAGCACGTGGTCGTGTTTTTTGGCGGAAATTAGCACGTGGTCGATAAAACACGTTCTCAAAAGTATTTTGTCGAGAACTGTCAAAAGCACGTGGTCGTGTTTTTTGGCGGGAAATTTATAGCCACGTGGTCGATAAAAAACACGTGATTCATTCAATAAAGATTATTTTGTCGAGAACTGTCAAAAGCACGTGGTCGTGTTTTTTTGGCGGGAAATTAGCCACGTGGTCGATAAAAAACACGTGATTCATTTAATAAAGTGTGTTTTGTAGAGAACTGTCAAAAGCACGTGGTCGTGTTTTTTTGGCGGGAAATTTATAGCCACGTGGTCGATAAAAAACACGTGATTCATTCAATAAAGATTATTTTGTCGAGAACTGTCAAAAGCACGTGGTCGTGTTTTTTTGGCGGGAAATTTATAGCCACGTGGTCGATAAAAAACACGTGATTCATTCAATAAAGATTGTTTTGTCGAGAACTGTCAAAAGCACGTGGTCGTGTTTTTTTGGCGGGAAATTTATAGCCACGTGGTCGATAAAAAACACGTGATTCATTCAATAAAGATTGTTTTGTCGAGAACTGTCAAAAGCACGTGGTCGTGTTTTTTTGGCGGGAAATTTATAGCCACGTGGTCGATAAAAAACACGTGATTCATTCAATAAAGATTGTTTTGTCGAGAACTGTCAAAAGCACGTGGTCGTGTTTTTTTGGCGGGAAATTTATAGCCACGTGGTCGATAAAAACACGTGATTCATTTTATAAAGATTGTTTTGTCGAGAACTGTCAAAAGCACGTGGTCGTGTTTTTTTGGCGGGAAATTTATAGCCACGTGGTCGATAAAAAACACGTGATTCATTCAATAAAGATTATTTTGTCGAGAACTGTCAAAAGCACGTGGTCGTTTGCGTTAACGTTCAAAACGTCAAATTTGTCTAAGTCTTTTGCGGGAAATTTATAGCCACGTGGTCGATAAAAAACACGTGATTCATCCAATAAAGATTGTTTTGTCGAGAACTGTCAAAAGCACGTGGTCGTGGTATTTTTGGCGGGAAATTTATAGCCACGTGGTCGATAAAAAACACGTGATTCATTCAATAAAGATTATTTTGTCGAGAACTGTCAAAAGCACGTGGTCGTGTTTTTTTGGCGGGAAATTTATAGCCACGTGGTCGATAAAAAACACGTGATTCATTCAATAAAGATTGTTTTGTCGAGAACTGTCAAAAGCACGTGGTCGTGTTTTTTTGGCGGGAAATTTATAGCCACGTGGTCGATAAAAAACACGTGATTCATTTAATAAAGATTGTTTTGTCGAGAACTGTCAAAAGCACGTGGTCGTGTTTTTTTGGCGGGAAATTTATAGCCACGTGGTCGATAAAAAACACGTGATTCATTCAATAAAGATTATTTTGTCGAGAACTGTCAAAAGCACGTGGTCGTGTTTTTTTGGCGGGAAATTTATAGCCACGTGGTCGATAAAAAACACGTGATTCATTCAATAAAGATTGTTTTGTCGAGAACTGTCAAAAGCACGTGGTCGTGTTTTTTTGGCGGGAAATTTATAGCCACGTGGTCGATAAAAAACACGTGATTCATTCAATAAAGATTGTTTTGTCGAGAACTGTCAAAAGCACGTGGTCGTGTTTTTTTGGCGGGAAATTTATAGCCACGTGGTCGATAAAAAACACGTGATTCATTCAATAAAGATTGTTTTGTCGAGAACTGTCAAAAGCACGTGGTCGTGTTTTTTTGGCGGGAAATTTATAGCCACGTGGTTGATAAAAAACACGTTATTCATTCAATAAAGATTGTTTTGTCGAGAACTGTCAAAAGCACGTGGTCGTGTTTTTTGGCGGGGAATTTAAGCACGTGTCAAAACACGTCTCAAAAATTTTTGTCGAACTGTCAAAACAGGTCGTGTTTTTTGGCGGGAAATTTATAGCCACGTGGTCGATAAAAAACACGTGATTCATTCAATAAAGATTGTTTTGTCGAGAACTGTCAAAAGCACGTGGTCGTGTTTTTTTGGCGGGAAATTTATAGCCACGTGGTCGATAAAAAACACGTGATTCATTCAATAAAGATTGTTTTGTCGAGAACTGTCAAAAGCACGTGGTCGTGTTTTTTTGGCGGGAAATTTATAGCCACGTGGTCGATAAAAAACACGTGATTCATTCAATAAAGATTGTTTTGTCGAGAACTGTCAAAAGCACGTGGTCGTGTTTTTTTGGCGGGAAATTTATAGCCACGTGGTCGATAAAAAACACGTGATTCATTCAATAAAGATTGTTTTGTCGAGAACTGTCAAAAGCACGTGGTCGTGTTTTTTTGGCGGGAAATTTATAGCCACGTGGTCGATAAAAAACACGTGATTCATTCAATAAAGATTGTTTTGTCGAGAACTGTCAAAAGCACGTGGTCGTGTTTTTTTGGCGGGAAATTAGCCACGTGGTCGATAAAAAACACGTGATTCATTTTATAAAGTGTGTTTTGTAGAGAACTGTCAAAAGCACGTGGTCGTGTTTTTTTGGCGGGAAATTTATAGCCACGTGGTCGATAAAAAACACGTGATTCATTCAATAAAGATTGTTTTGTCGAGAACTGTCAAAAGCACGTGGTCGTGTTTTTTTGGCGGGAAATTTATAGCCACGTGGTTGATAAAAAACACGTTATTCATTCAATAAAGATTGTTTTGTCGAGAACTGTCAAAAGCACGTGGTCGTGTTTTTTTGGCGGGAAATTTATAGCCACGTGGTCGATAAAAAACACGTGATTCATTCAATAAAGATTATTTTGTCGAGAACTGTCAAAAGCACGTGGTCGTGTTTTTTTGGCGGGAAATTTATAGCCACGTGGTTGATTAAAAACACGTTATTCATTCAATAAAGATTGTTTTGTCGAGAACTGTCAAAAGCACGTGGTCGTGTTTTTTTGGCGGGAAATTTATAGCCACGTGGTCGATAAAAAACACGTGATTCATTCAATAAAGATTGTTTTGTCGAGAACTGTCAAAAGCACGTGGTCGTGTTTTTTTGGCGGGAAATTTATAGCCACGTGGTCGATAAAAAACACGTGATTCATTCAATAAAGATTGTTTTGTCGAGAACTGTCAAAAGCACGTGGTCGTGTTTTTTTGGCGGGAAATTTATAGCCACGTGGTCGATAAAAAACACGTGATTCATTCAATAAAGATTGTTTTGTCGAGAACTGTCAAAAGCACGTGGTCGATTAAAAGTCGTTTAACGGTTTCCAAAACGCTCCAAACTACTGTCCAATAAAAAAGTGTTTTTTGGCGGGAAATTTATAGCCACGTGGTCGATAAAAAACACGTGATTCATTCAATAAAGATTATTTTGTCGAGAACTGTCAAAAGCACGTGGTCGTGTTTTTTTTGGCGGGAAATTTATAGCCACGTGGTCGATAAAAAACACGTGATTCATTCAATAAAGATTGTTTTGTCGAGAACTGTCAAAAGCACGTGGTCGTGTTTTTTTGGCGGGAAATTTATAGCCACGTGGTCGATAAAAAACACGTGATTCATTCAATAAAGATTATTTTGTCGAGAACTGTCAAAAGCACGTGGTCGTGTTTTTTTGGCGGGAAATTTATAGCCACGTGGTCGATAAAAAACACGTGATTCATTCAATAAAGATTGTTTTGTCGAGAACTGTCAAAAGCACGTGGTCGTGTTTTTTTGGCGGGAAATTTATAGCCACGTGGTCGATAAAAAACACGTGATTCATTCAATAAAGATTGTTTTGTCGAGAACTGTCAAAAGCACGTGGTCGTAGCTTTTTTGGCGGGAAATTTATGCCACGTGGTCGATAAAAAACACGTGATTCATTCAATAAAGATTATTTTGTCGAGAACTGTCAAAAGCACGTGGTCGTGTTTTTTTGGCGGGAAATTTATAGCCACGTGGTCGATAAAAAACACGTGATTCATTCAATAAAGATTATTTTGTCGAGAACTGTCAAAAGCACGTGGTCGTGTTTTTTTGGCGGGAAATTTATAGCCACGTGGTCGATAAAAAACACGTGATTCATTCAATAAAGATTATTTTGTCGAGAACTGTCAAAAGCACGTGGTCGTGTTTTTTTGGCGGGAAATTTATAGCCACGTGGTCGATAAAAAACACGTGATTCATTCAATAAAGATTGTTTTGTCGAGAACTGTCAAAAGCACGTGGTCGTGTTTTTTTGGCGGGAAATTTATAGCCACGTGGTCGATAAAAAACACGTGATTCATTCAATAAAGATTGTTTTGTCGAGAACTGTCAAAAGCACGTGGTCGATTAAAAGTCGTTTAACGGTTTCCAAAACGCTCCAAACTACTGTCCAATCAAAAAAGTTTTCTTGGCGGGAAATTTATAACCACGTGGTCGATAAAAAACACGTGATTCATTCAATAAAGATTATTTTGTCGAGAACTGTCAAAAGCACGTGGTCGTGTTTTTTTGGCGGGAAATTAGCCACGTGGTCGATAAAAAACACGTGATTCATTTAATAAAGTGTGTTTTGTAGAGAACTGTCAAAAACATGTGGTCGTGTTTTTTTGGCGGGAAATTTATAGCCACGTGGTCGATAAAAAACACGCGATTCATTCAATAAAGATTATTTTGTCGAGAACTGTCAAAAGCACGTGGTCGTGTTTTTTTGGCGGGAAATTTATAGCCACGTGGTCGATAAAAAACACGTGATTCATTCAATAAAGATTATTTTGTCGAGAACTGTCAAAAGCACGTGGTCGTGTTTTTTTGGCGGGAAATTTATAGCCACGTGGTTGATAAAAAACACGTTATTCATTCAATAAAGATTGTTTTGTCGAGAACTGTCAAAAGCACGTGGTCGATTAAAAGTCGTTTAACGGCTTCCAAATTGCTCCAAACTACTGTCCAATAAAAAAAGTTTTCTTGGCGGGAAATTTATAGCCACGTGGTCGATAAAAAACACGTGATTCATTCAATAAAGATTATTTTGTCGAGAACTGTCAAAAGCACGTGGTCGTGTTTTTTTGGCGGGAAATTTATAGCCACGTGGTCGATAAAAAACACGTGATTCATTCAATAAAGATTGTTTTGTCGAGAACTGTCAAAAGCACGTGGTCGTGTTTTTTTGGCGGGAAATTTATAGCCACGTGGTCGATAAAAAACACGTGATTCATTCAATAAAGATTGTTTTGTCGAGAACTGTCAAAAGCACGTGGTCGTGTTTTTTTGGCGGGAAATTTATAGCCACGTGGTCGATAAAAAACACGTGATTCATTCAATAAAGATTATTTTGTCGAGAACTGTCAAAAGCACGTGGTCGTGTTTTTTTGGCGGGAAATTTATAGCCACGTGGTCGATAAAAAACACGTGATTCATTCAATAAAGATTATTTTGTCGAGAACTGTCAAAAGCACGTGGTCGTGTTTTTTTGGCGGGAAATTTATAGCCACGTGGTCGATAAAAAACACGTGATTCATTCAATAAAGATTGTTTTGTCGAGAACTGTCAAAAGCACGTGGTCGTTCAAGTCGTTTTACGGCTTCCAAAACGCTCCAAACTACTGTCCAATAAGTTTCTTGGCGTGAAATTTATAACCACGTGGTCGATAAAAAACACGTGATTCATTCAATAAAGATTATTTTGTCGAGAACTGTCAAAAGCACGTGGTCGTGTTTTTTTGGCGGGAAATTAGCCACGTGGTCGATAAAAAACACGTGATTCATTTTATAAAGATTGTTTTGTCGAGAACTGTCAAAAGCACGTGGTCGTGTTTTTTTGGCGGGAAATTTATAGCCACGTGGTCGATAAAAAACACGTGATTCATTCAATAAAGATTATTTTGTCGAGAACTGTCAAAAGCACGTGGTCGTGTTTTTTTGGCGGGAAATTAGCCACGTGGTCGATAAAAAACACGTGATTCATTTTATAAAGTGTGTTTTGTAGAGAACTGTCAAAAGCACGTGGTCGTAATTTTTTGGCGGGAAATTTATAGCCACGTGGTCGATAAAAAACACGTGATTCATTCAATAAAGATTATTTTGTCGAGAACTGTCAAAAGCACGTGGTCGTGTTTTTTTGGCGGGAAATTTATAGCCACGTGGTTGATAAAAAACACGTGATTCATTCAATAAAGATTGTTTTGTCGAGAACTGTCAAAAGCACGTGGTCGATTAAAAGTCGTTTAACGGTTTCCACAACGCTCCAAACTACTGTCCAATCAAAAAAAATTTCTTGGCGGGAAATTAATAACCACGTGGTCGATAAAAAACACGTGATTCATTCAATAAAGATTATTTTGTCGAGAACTGTCAAAAGCACGTGTTCGTGTTTTTTGGCGGGAAATTAGCCTCGTGGTCGATAAAAAACACGTGATTCATTTTATAAAGTGTGTTTTGTAGAGAACTGTCAAAAGCACGTGGTCGTGTTTTTTTGGCGGGAAATTTATAGCCACGTGGTCGATAAAAAACACGTGATTCATTCAATAAAGATTATTTTGTCGAGAACTGTCAAAAGCACGTGGTCGTGTTTTTTTGGCGGGAAATTTATAGCCACGTGGTTGATAAAAAACACGTTATTCATTCAATAAAGATTGTTTTGTCGAGAACTGTCAAAAGCACGTGGTCGTGTTTTTTTGGCGGGAAATTAGCCACGTGGTCGATAAAAAACACGTGATTCATTTTATAAAGTGTGTTTTGTAGAGAACTGTCAAAAGCACGTGGTCGTGTTTTTTTGGCGGGAAATTAATAGCCACGTGTCGTGATAAAAAACACGTGATTCATTCAATAAAGATTATTTTGTCGAGAACTGTCAAAAGCACGTGGTCGTGTTTTTTTGGCGGGAAATTTATAGCCACGTGGTCGATAAAAAACACGTGATTCATTCAATAAAGATTATTTTGTCGAGAACTGTCAAAAGCACGTGGTCGTGTTTTTTTGGCGGGAAATTTAAAGCCACGTGGTCGATAAAAAACACGTGATTCATTTTATAAAGTGTGTTTTGTAGAGAACTGTCAAAAGCACGTGGTCGTGTTTTTTTGGCGGGAAATTTATAGCCACGTGGTCGATAAAAAACACGTGATTCATTCAATAAAGATTGTTTTGTCGAGAACTGTCAAAAGCACGTGGTCGTGTTTTTTTGGCGGGAAATTTATAGCCACGTGGTCGATAAAAAACACGTGATTCATTCAATAAAGATTATTTTGTCGAGAACTGTCAAAAGCACGTGGTCGTGTTTTTTTGGCGGGAAATTAGCCACGTGGTCGATAAAAAACACGTGATTCATTTTATAAAGTGTGTTTTGTAGAGAACTGTCAAAAGCACGTGGTCGTGTTTTTTTGGCGGGAAATTTATAGCCACGTGGTCGATAAAAAACACGTGATTCATTCAATAAAGATTATTTTGTCGAGAACTGTCAAAAGCACGTGGTCGTGTTTTTTTGGCGGGAAATTTATAGCCACGTGGTTGATAAAAAACACGTGATTCATTCAATAAAGATTGTTTTGTCGAGAACTGTCAAAAGCACGTGGTCGATTCAAAGTCGTTTAACGGCTTCCAAAACGCTCCAAACTACTGTCCAATCAAAAAAGTTTTCTTGGCGGGAAATTTATAGCCACGTGGTCGATAAAAAACACGTGATTCATTCAATAAAGATTATTTTGTCGAGAACTGTCAAAAGCACGTGGTCGTGTTTTTTGGCGGGAAATTAGCCTCGTGGTCGATTAAAAACACGTGATTCATTTTATAAAGTGTGTTTTGTAGAGAACTGTCAAAAGCACGTGGTCGTGTTTTTTTGGCGGGAAATTTATAGCCACGTGGTCGATAAAAAACACGTGATTCATTCAATAAAGATTATTTTGTCGAGAACTGTCAAAAGCACGTGGTCGTGTTTTTTTGGCGGGAAATTAGCCACGTGGTCGATAAAAAACACGTGATTCATTTTATAAAGTGTGTTTTGTAGAGAACTGTCAAAAGCACGTGGTCGTGTTTTTTTGGCGGGAAATTTATAGCCACGTGGTCGATAAAAAACACGTGATTCATTCAATAAAGATTGTTTTGTCGAGAACTGTCAAAAGCACGTGGTCGTGTTTTTTTGGCGGGAAATTAGCCACGTGGTCGATAAAAAACACGTGATTCATTTTATAAAGTGTGTTTTGTAGAGAACTGTCAAAAGCACGTGGTCGTGTTTTTTTGGCGGGAAATTTATAGCCACGTGGTCGATAAAAAACACGTGATTCATTCAATAAAGATTATTTTGTCGAGAACTGTCAAAAGCACGTGGTCGTGTTTTTTTGGCGGGAAATTTATAGCCACGTGGTCGATAAAAAACACGTGATTCATTCAATAAAGATTATTTTGTCGAGAACTGTCAAAAGCACGTGGTCGTGTTTTTTTGGCGGGAAATTTATAGCCACGTGGTCGATAAAAAACACGTGATTCATTCAATAAAGATTATTTTGTCGAGAACTGTCAAAAGCACGTGGTCGTGTTTTTTTGGCGGGAAATTTATAGCCACGTGGTCGATAAAAAACACGTGATTCATTCAATAAAGATTATTTTGTCGAGAACTGTCAAAAGCACGTGGTCGTGTTTTTTGGCGGGAAATTAGCCTCGTGGTCGATAAAAAACACGTGATTCATTTTATAAAGTGTGTTTTGTAGAGAACTGTCAAAAGCACGTGGTCGTGTTTTTTTGGCGGGAAATTTATAGCCACGTGGTCGATAAAAAACACGTGATTCATTCAATAAAGATTTTCTTGTCGAGAACTGTCAAAAGCACGTGGTCGTGTTTTTTTGGCGGGAAATTTATAGCCACGTGGTCGATAAAAAACACGTGATTCATTCAATAAAGATTATTTTGTCGAGAACTGTCAAAAGCACGTGGTCGTGTTTTTTTGGCGGGAAATTTATAGCCACGTGGTCGATAAAAAACACGTGATTCATTCAATAAAGATTATTTTGTCGAGAACTGTCAAAAGCACGTGGTCGTGTTTTTTTGGCGGGAAATTTATAGCCACGTGGTCGATAAAAAACACGTGATTCATTTAATAAAGATTATTTTGTCGAGAACTGTCAAAAGCACGTGGTCGTGTTTTTTTGGCGGGAAATTTATAGCCACGTGGTTGATAAAAAACACGTGATTCATTCAATAAAGATTGTTTTGTCGAGAACTGTCAAAAGCACGTGGTCGATTAAAAGTCGTTTAACGGCTTCCAAAACGCTCCAAACTACTGTCCAATAAAAAAAGTTTTCTTGGCGGGAAATTTATAACCACGTGGTCGATAAAAAACACGTGATTCATTCAATAAAGATTATTTTGTCGAGAACTGTCAAAAGCACGTGGTCGTGTTTTTTTGGCGGGAAATTTATAGCCACGTGGTCGATAAAAAACACGTGATTCATTCAATAAAGATTATTTTGTCGAGAACTGTCAAAAGCACGTGGTCGTGTTTTTTTGGCGGGAAATTTATAGCCACGTGGTTGATAAAAAACACGTTATTCATTCAATAAAGATTGTTTTGTCGAGAACTGTCAAAAGCACGTGGTCGTGTTTTTTTGGCGGGAAATTAGCCACGTGGTCGATAAAAAACACGTGATTCATTTAATAAAGATTGTTTTGTCGAGAACTGTCAAAAGCACGTGGTCGTGTTTTTTTGGCGGGAAATTTATAGCCACGTGGTCGATAAAAAACACGTGATTCATTCAATAAAGATTGTTTTGTCGAGAACTGTCAAAAGCACGTGGTCGTGTTTTTTTGGCGGGAAATTTATAGCCACGTGGTCGATAAAAAACACGTGATTCATTCAATAAAGATTGTTTTGTCGAGAACTGTCAAAAGCACGTGGTCGTGTTTTTTTGGCGGGAAATTAGCCACGTGGTCGATAAAAAACACGTGATTCATTCAATAAAGATTATTTTGTCGAGAACTGTCAAAAGCACGTGGTCGTGTTTTTTTGGCGGGAAATTTATAGCCACGTGGTCGATAAAAAACACGTGATTCATTCAATAAAGATTGTTTTGTCGAGAACTGTCAAAAGCACGTGGTCGTGTTTTTTTGGCGGGAAATTTATAGCCACGTGGTCGATAAAAAACACGTGATTCATTCAATAAAGATTATTTTGTCGAGAACTGTCAAAAGCACGTGGTCGTGGTATTTTTGGCGGGAAATTTATAGCCACGTGGTTGATAAAAAACACGTTATTCATTCAATAAAGATTGTTTTGTCGAGAACTGTCAAAAGCACGTGGTCGTGTTTTTTTGGCGGGAAATTTATAGCCACGTGGTCGATAAAAAACACGTGATTCATTCAATAAAGATTGTTTTGTCGAGAACTGTCAAAAGCACGTGGTCAATTAAAAGTCGTTTAACGGTTTCCAAAACGCTCCAAACTACTGTCCAATCAAAAAAGCGGGAAATTTATAGCCACGTGGTCGATAAAAAACACGTGATTCATTCAATAAAGATTATTTTGTCGAGAACTGTCAAAAGCACGTGGTCGTGTTTTTTTGGCGGGAAATTTATAGCCACGTGGTCGATAAAAAACACGTGATTCATTCAATAAAGATTGTTTTGTCGAGAACTGTCAAAAGCACGTGGTCGTGTTTTTTTGGCGGGAAATTTATAGCCACGTGGTCGATAAAAAACACGTGATTCATTCAATAAAGATTATTTTGTCGAGAACTGTCAAAAGCACGTGGTCGTGTTTTTTTGGCGGGAAATTTATAGCCACGTGGTCGATAAAAAACACGTGATTCATTCAATAAAGATTGTTTTGTCGAGAACTGTCAAAAGCACGTGGTCGTGTTTTTTTGGCGGGAAATTTATAGCCACGTGGTCGATAAAAAAACACGTGATTCATTCAATAAAGATTGTTTTGTCGAGAACTGTCAAAAGCACGTGGTCGATTAAAAGTCGTTTAACGGTTTCCAAAACGCTCCAAACTACTGTCCAATCAAAAAAGTTTTCTTGGCGGGAAATTTATAACCACGTGGTCGAGAAAAAACACGTGATTCATTCAGTAAAGATTATTTTGTCGAGAACTGTCAAAAGCACGTGGTCGTGTTTTTTTGGCGGGAAATTAGCCACGTGGTCGATAAAAAACACGTGATTCATTTTATAAAGTGTGTTTTGTAGAGAACTGTCAAAAGCACGTGGTCGTGTTTTTTTGGCGGGAAATTTATAGCCACGTGGTCGATAAAAAACACGTGATTCATTCAATAAAGATTATTTTGTCGAGAACTGTCAAAAGCACGTGGTCGTGTTTTTTTGGCGGGAAATTAGCCACGTGGTCGATAAAAAACACGTGATTCATTCAATAAGTAGTCAAAAGCACGTTCGTGTTTTTTTGCGGGAAATTTATAAGCCACTGTCTAAAATAAAGATTGTTTTGTCGAGAACTGTCAAAAGCACGTGGTCGTGTTTTTTTGGCGGGAAATTTATAGCCACGTGGTCGATAAAAAACACGTGATTCATTCAATAAAGATTATTTTGTCGAGAACTGTCAAAAGCACGTGGTCGTGGTATTTTTGGCGGGAAATTTATAGCCACGTGGTTGATAAAAAACACGTTATTCATTCAATAAAGATTGTTTTGTCGAGAACTGTCAAAAGCACGTGGTCGTGTTTTTTTGGCGGGAAATTAGCCACGTGGTCGATAAAAAACACGTGATTCATTTTATAAAGTGTGTTTTGTAGAGAACTGTCAAAAGCACGTGGTCGTGTTTTTTTGGCGGGAAATTTATAGCCACGTGGTCGATAAAAAACACGTGATTCATTCAATAAAGATTATTTTGTCGAGAACTGTCAAAAGCACGTGGTCGTGTTTTTTTTGCGGGAAATTTATAGCCACGTGGTTGATTAAAAACACGTGATTCATTCAATAAAGATTATTTTGTCGAGAACTGTCAAAAGCACGTGGTCGTGGTATTTTTGGCGGGAAATTTATAGCCACGTGGTCGATAAAAAACACGTGATTCATTCAATAAAGATTGTTTTGTCGAGAACTGTCAAAAGCACGTGGTCGTGTTTTTTTGGCGGGAAATTTATAGCCACGTGGTCGATAAAAAACACGTGATTCATTCAATAAAGATTATTTTGTCGAGAACTGTCAAAAGCACGTGGTCGTGTTTTTTTGGCGGGAAATTAGCCACGTGGTCGATAAAAAACACGTGATTCATTCAATAAAGATTGTTTTGTCGAGAACTGTCAAAAGCACGTGGTCGTGTTTTTTTGGCGGGAAATTTATAGCCACGTGGTCGATAAAAAACACGTGATTCATTCAATAAAGATTATTTTGTCGAGAACTGTCAAAAGCACGTGGTCGTGTTTTTTTGGCGGGAAATTTAAAGCCACGTGGTCGATAAAAAACACGTTATTCATTCAATAAAGATTGTTTTGTCGAGAACTGTCAAAAGCACGTGGTCGTGTTTTTTTAGCGGGAAATTTATAGCCACGTGGTTGATAAAAAACACGTTATTCATTCAATAAAGATTGTTTTGTCGAGAACTGTCAAAAGCACGTGGTCGTGTTTTTTTGGCGGGAAATTTATAGCCACGTGGTCGATAAAAAACACGTGATTCATTCAATAAAGATTATTTTGTCGAGAACTGTCAAAAGCACGTGGTCGTGGTATTTTTGGCGGGAAATTTATAGCCACGTGGTTGATAAAAAACACGTTATTCATTCAATAAAGATTGTTTTGTCGAGAACTGTCAAAGCACGTGGTCGTGCTTTCTTGGCGGGAAATTTATAGCCACGTGGTTGATTAAAAACACGTGATTCATTCAATAACGATTATTTTGTCGAGAACTGTCAAAAGCACGTGGTCGTGGTATTTTTGGCGGGAAATTTATAGCCACGTGGTTGATAAAAAACACGTTATTCATTCAATAAAGATTGTTTTATAGAGAACTGTCAAAAGCACGTGGTCGATTAAAAGTCGTTTAACGGCTTCCAAAACGCTCCAAACTACTGTCCAATAAAAGAAGTTTTCTTGGCGGGAAATTTATAGCCACGTGGTTGATAAAAAACACGTGATTCATCCAATAAAGATTCTTTTGTCGAGAACTGTCAAAAGCACGTGGTCGTGGTATTTTTGGCGGGAAATTTATAGCCACGTGGTTGATAAAAAACACGTTATTCATTTAATAAAGATTGTTTTGTCGAGAACTGTCAAAAGCACGTGGTCGATTAAAAGTCGTTTAACGGTTTCCAAAACGCTCCAAACTACTGTCCAATCAAAAAAGTTTTCTTGGCGGGAAATTTATAACCACGTGGTCGATAAAAAACACGTGATTCATTCAATAAAGATTGTTCGTCGAGAACTGTCAAAAGCACGTGGTCGTGTTTTTTTGGCGGGAAATTTATAGCCACGTGGTTGATAAAAAACACGTTATTCATTCAATAAAGATTGTTTTGTCGAGAACTGTCAAAAGCACGTGGTCGTGTTTTTTTGGCGGGAAATTTATAGCCACGTGGTCGATAAAAAACACGTGATTCATTCAATAAAGATTATTTTGTCGAGAACTGTCAAAAGCACGTGGTCGTGTTTTTTTGGCGGGAAATTTATAGCCACGTGGTTGATTAAAAACACGTTATTCATTCAATAAAGATTGTTTTGTCGAGAACTGTCAAAAGCACGTGGTCGTGTTTTTTTGGCGGGAAATTTATAGCCACGTGGTCGATAAAAAACACGTGATTCATTCAATAAAGATTGTCTTGTCGAGAACTGTCAAAAGCACGTGGTCGATTAAAAGTCGTTTAACGGTTTCCAAAACGCTCCAAACTACTGTCCAATCAAAAAAGTTTTCTTGGCGGGAAATTTATAACCACGTGGTCGAGAAAAAACACGTGATTCATTCAGTAAAGATTATTTTGTCGAGAACTGTCAAAAGCACGTGGTCGTGTTTTTTTGGCGGGAAATTTAAAGCCACGTGGTCGATAAAAAACACGTGATTCATTTTATAAAGTGTGTCGTTGTAGGTTTTGTAGCACGAATGGTGTCAGGTTATAAAGCAGGGATTTATGGGGGTCGTGTTTTTTGTTGGCGGGAAATTTAATAGCACGTGGTCGATAAAAAACACGTGATTCATTCAATAAAGATTATTTTGTCGAGAACTGTCAAAAGCACGTGGTCGTGTTTTTTTGGCGGGAAATTTAAGCCACGTGGTCGCACGTGTCGATAAAAAACACGTGATTCATTCAATAAAGATTGTTTTGTCGAGAACTGTCAAAAGCACGTGGTCGTGCTTTTTTGGCGGGAAATTTATAGCCACGTGGTCGATAAAAAACACGTGATTCATTCAATAAAGATTATTTTGTCGAGAACTGTCAAAAGCACGTGGTCGTGTTTTTTTTGGCGGGAAATTTATAGCCACGTGGTCGATAAAAAACACGTGATTCATTGTATAAAGTTTGTTTTGTAGAGAACTGTCAAAAGCACGTGGTCGTGTTTTTTTGGCGGGAAATTTATAGCCACGTGGTCGATAAAAAACACGTGATTCATTCAATAAAGATTATTTTGTCGAGAACTGTCAAAAGCACGTGGTCGTGTTTTTTTGGCGGGAAATTTGATCATGCCACTCGGGGGATTTAGAATAAAAAAAACACGGTAGATTCGCTCTTCATTTAAAAGATTGTTTTCGTCTAGCGAGAAGCTTTTGTCAAAAGCATGTGGTCCGATTGTAAAGTCCCGTTTTAAGTCGCATGGGCCTTCCAGATCAGAAGATATCGCTGTCGCCTAAACTACTAACTTGTACCAATAAATATGTGTTTGTCTTCGCAGGGAAAAATGTTAAATAGCATGTAGCCACGTGGTCGAAATAAATATAGAACATTTCTGTGAGTTCAATCAGCAGTCATAGATAAGGATTCTTTTGGTCGAGAAACTGTCTAAAAGTCTCGTGCGCATAAACGGTGCGTCTGTGTTGTTTTTTGTTGCGGCGGGGGGGATGTTGGTTTGTTAAATATTGTATAGCCACGTGGTGCTGAGAAATAAACACGTGATTCAGTCAATAAAGAATGTTTTTGTCGAGAAACTGTTTCAAATCAAAAAGCTCGTGGTCGATTAAAAGTCCGATTAACGCTCCCAAGAACGCTCCAAACATCTGTCCAATCAAAAAAGTTTTCTTGAGCGGGAAAATCTGTTTGGATCACATACACGTGGTCGATGTGTGAAAAAACCCGGCTGATTCATTTAATAAAGATTATTTTGTCGAGCGAGACTGTCTCAAAAAGCCCATTGCTTACGGTCCCGCACTGTGGTTATTTTTGGCGTTCGGTTCCCATTTCATATTGAAAGAGTTTGTTCTTGTCGTTAGAACTCTCCGGTTGCCAGAAGAAGGTAGCTCTATCGGTGGTTGAGTCGTGTTTATGGGTGTTTTGGCGGATGAAATTTTATTGACGCCAACAGTTGGGTGTATGTGAAGTTATGAATGATTATAGATACGTTATATTACTAAGCTTTCTGGAATGTGCGATTAGTGGAGTGTGAGTTGTGTAGCTTGTTGGTTATCACTCAGCGCGCGGATGAACTGTCAAAAGCCACATGGTCGGTCTGTCTAATTTTGGTTTTGGGCTTCGGGTGTGATGAGAACTAAGCCCAGTACGCTGGTCGATAAAAACCAAACCTGCTGATTTATGTTTATAAAGTGTGTTTTTGTAATAGAGATACTGTGCAAATGCTCTCGGGGTGGTCGAGTCTTTTTTTGGCGGGTGACAAAAATTTTACTGTAGTCTTGTCCGGGTGTTGAATAAAAAACGCAAGTTATTCTTTAAGAGTTAAGAAGATTATTTTGTCGAGAACTGTCAAAAGCACGTGGTCGTGTTTTTTTGGCGGGAAATTTAAGTACCAGCCACGTGGTCGATAAAGAAAAATTCGTTATTTCATTCAATAAAGATTGATTTGTCGAGAACTGTCAAAAGGCACAGTGGTCGTGGTTTTTTTGGCGGGAAATTTATAGCCCACGTGGTCGATAAAAAACACGTGATTCATTTCAATAAAGATTGTTTTGTATTCGAGAACTGTCAAAAGCACGTGGTCGTGTTTTTTTGGCGGGAAATTTATAGCCACGTGGTTCATTAAAAACACGTTATTCATTTAATAAAGATTTTTTTGTCGAGAACTGTCAAAAGCACCGTGTGTACAGTGGGTTTTTATTGGACGGGGGAAAGTGGAAAATTTATAGTCCCCCCCCCCCACGTCGTGGTTGATTATAAAAAAAACACAGTGAGTTCTTTCAAATAAAGATTGTTTTAGTCGAGAAACGGTGTCAAAAAGCCGAAGAGTCGGTTTGTTTGGGCGCGATCTTGAAAGCACGACGTGCGTTCACGAATAAAAAGCACGAGATCCACGCATTGAAGGTTAATTTGTGCGACGAACTGATAAAGCTCGTGATCGTGCGTTGTGTTCTGCGGAAGTTATGATTGCAACGTGGTTTGAAAGAAGTCACGGGATTACAGTTCGAGGGAAGAGTGATGTTATTTGGTCGAGAACTGTCAAGTGCGCGTTGGTCGAATGTTTTTTTGGCCGGGAAGATGGATAGCCACTGTTTCGAGAAAAAACTACTGATCTCATTCAATAATGTTTCTTTTGTCGAAAGAATACTGTCAAACGCAATGGTCGTGGTAATTTTGGCGGCACTTGGTATACGCCACGTGGTTGCTAACATATCTGTTTGGTGGCGCATTCGGCGGAAGATGGTGCTATCGAGAGCAGTCCAACAGCACGGTGGGGTCGATTAAAATCACCGTCGTTGTAAGACGGTTTTCCCAAAACCCTCCAAACTACTGACCCAATAAAAAAAGTTTTCTCGCGGGGAAATTTTATAGCCACTGTCGATAAAAAACAACGTGAATCATCCAATGGAATTGTCTTGTTGTCGAGAGATCTGTCCCCAGAAAGCACGTGGTCTGGTTTTTTTTGGGGCGGAGATTTAATAGCCTCGTGGTTCATAAAAACACGTTGATTTCGTTCATCACGAATGTTTTGTCGAGAACTGTCAAAAGCACGTGGTCCGATGTAAAAGGCTCTCGTTAATAAGAGAGACATCGCGCCTGAGTCCTATACCTATCCACACTAGCTCTGTCCAATCAAAAAAGTTTTCTTGGCGGGAAATTTATAGCCACGTGGTCGATAAAAAACACGGTGATCACTTCAGGAGTTCATCTCCAATTAGATTGTTTTGTCGAGAACTGTCAAAAGCACGTGGTCGTGTTTTTTTGGCGGAAATTTATAGCCACGTGGTTGATAAAAAACACGTTATTCATTCAATAAAGATTATTTTGTCGAGAACTGTCAAAAGCACGTGGTCGTGTTTTTTCGGCGGGAAATTAGCCACGTGGTCGATAAAAAACACGTGATTCATTTTATAAAGTGTGTTTTGTAGAGAACTGTCAAAAACACGTGGTCGTGTTTTTTTGGCGGGAAATTTATAGCCACGTGGTCGATAAAAAACACGTGATTCATTCAATCAAAGATTCTTTTGTCGAGAACTGTCAAAAGCACGTGGTCGTGTTTTTTTGGCGGGAAATTTATAGCCACGTGGTTGATAAAAAACACGTTATTCATTCAATAAAGATTGTTTTGTCGAGAACTGTCAAAAGCACGTGGTCGTCGTGGTCGTGTTTTTTTGGCGGGAAATTTATAGCCACGTGGGTTCGATAAAAAACACGTGATTCATTCAATAGATTGTGTTATTTTGGTCTGTATAGCACGTGTCGTAAAAAGCACGTGGATCATTCATAGATTCAATAACATGTCGTTTAACGGTTTCCAAAACGCTCCAAACTACTGTCCAATAAAAAAAGTTTTCTTGGCGGGAAATTTATAACCACGTGGTCGAGAAAAAACACGTGATTCATTCAGTAAAGATTATTTTGTCGAGAACTGTCAAAAGCACGTGGTCGTGTTTTTTTGGCGGGAAATTTAAAGCCACGTGGTCGATAAAAAACACGTGATTCATTTTATAAAGTGTGTTTTGTAGAGAACTGTCAAAAGCCAAGCAGTGGTCGTGTGTTTTTTGGCGGGAAATTTATAGCCACGTGGTGTCGTGTTTTTTTGGCGTGGAGGTTCGATAAAAAACACGTGATTCATTCAATAAAGATTATTTTGTCGAGAACTGTCAAAAGCACGTGGTCGTGTTTTTTTGGCGGGAAATTTAAAGCCACGTGGTCGATAAAAAACACGTGATTTATTCAATAAAGATTGTTTTGTCGAGAACTGTCAAAAGCACGTGGTCGTGTTTTTTTGGCGGGAAATTTAAAGCCACGTGGTCGATAAAAAACACGTGATTCATTCAATAAAGATTATTTTGTCGAGAACTGTCAAAAGCACGTGGTCGTGTTTTTTTGGCGGGAAATTTATAGCCACGTGGTTGATAAAAAACACGTTATTCATTCAATAAAGATTGTTTTGTCGAGAACTGTCAAAAGCACGTGGTCGTGTTTTTTTGGCGGGAAATTTATAGCCACGTGGTCGATAAAAAACACGTGATTCATTCAATAAAGATTATTTTGTCGAGAACTGTCAAAAGCACGTGGTCGTGGTATTTTTGGCGGGAAATTTATAGCCACGTGGTTGATAAAAAACACGTTATTCATTCAATAAAGATTGTTTTGTCGAGAACTGTCAAAAGCACGTGGTCGTGTTTTTTTGGCGGGAAATTTATAGCCACGTGGTCGATAAAAAACACGTGATTCATTCAATAAAGATTGTTTTGTCGAGAACTGTCAAAAGCACGTGGTCGATTAAAAGTCGTTTAACGGTTTCCAAAACGCTCCAAACTACTGTCCAATCAAAAAAGTTTTCTTGGCGGGAAATTTATAACCACGTGGTCGATAAAAAACACGTGATTCATTCAATAAAGATTATTTTGTCGAGAACTGTCAAAAGCACGTGGTCGTGTTTTTTGGCGGGAAATTAGCCTCGTGGTCGATAAAAAACACGTGATTCATTTTATAAAGTGTGTTTTGTAGAGAACTGTCAAAAGCACGTGGTCGTGTTTTTTTGGCGGGAAATTTATAGCCACGTGGTCGATAAAAAACACGTGATTCATTCAATAAAGATTATTTTGTCGAGAACTGTCAAAAGCACGTGGTCGTGTTTTTTTGGCGGGAAATTTATAGCCACGTGGTTGATTAAAAACACGTTATTCATTCAATAAAGATTGTTTTGTCGAGAACTGTCAAAAGCACGTGGTCGTGTTTTTTTGGCGGGAAATTTATAGCCACGTGGTTGATAAA
>CM062828.1:4044887-4065170 GCA_031772345.1 Himalopsyche anomala
TTAGCCACGTGGTCGATAAAAAACACGTGATTCATTTTATAAAGTGTGTTTTGTAGAGAACTGTCAAAAGCACGTGGTCGTGTTTTTTTGGCGGGAAATTTATAGCCACGTGGTCGATAAAAAACACGTGATTCATTCAATAAAGATTATTTTGTCGAGAACTGTCAAAAGCACGTGGTCGTGTTTTTTGGCGGGAAATTTATAGCCACGTGGTCGATAAAAAACACGTGATTCATTCAATAAAGATTGTTTTATAGAGAACTGTCAAAAGCACGTGGTCGATTAAAAGTCGTTTAACGGCTTCCAAAACGCTCCAAACTACTGTCCAATAAAAGAAGTTTTCTTGGCGGGAAATTTATAACCACGTGGTCGAGAAAAAACACGTGATTCATTCAGTAAAGATTATTTTGTCGAGAACTGTCAAAAGCACGTGGTCGTGGTATTTTTGGCGGGAAATTTATAGCCACGTGGTTGATAAAAAACACGTTATTCATTCAATAAAGATTGTTTTGTCGAGAACTGTCAAAAGCACGTGGTCGTGTTTTTTTGGCGGGAAATTTATAGCCACGTGGTCGATAAAAAACACGTGATTCATTCAATAAAGATTGTTTTGTCGAGAACTGTCAAAAGCACGTGGTCGATTCAAAGTCGTTTAACGGCTTCCAAAACGCTCCAAACTACTGTCCAATCAAAAAAGTTTTCTTGGCGGGAAATTTATAACCACGTGGTCGATAAAAAACACGTGATTCATTCAATAAAGATTATTTTGTCGAGAACTGTCAAAAGCACGTGGTCGTGTTTTTTTGGCGGGAAATTAGCCACGTGGTCGATAAAAAACACGTGATTCATTTTATAAAGTGTGTTTTGTAGAGAACTGTCAAAAGCACGTGGTCGTGTTTTTTTGGCGGGAAATTTATAGCCACGTGGTCGATAAAAAACACGTGATTCATTCAATAAAGATTATTTTGTCGAGAACTGTCAAAAGCACGTGGTCGTGTTTTTTTGGCGGGAAATTTATAACCACGTGGTCGATAAAAAACACGTGATTCATTCAATAAAGATTATTTTGTCGAGAACTGTCTAAAGTACGTGGTTGTGGTTTTTTTGGCGGGAAATTTATAACCACGTGGTCGAGAAAAAACACGTGATTCATTCAATAAAGTTTTTTCGTTGAGAACTGTCAAAAGCATGTGGTCGATAAAAAATCGTTTAATTGCTTCTAAAACGCCCCAAACTATTGACGAATCAAAAAAACATTTTTTTGGCGGGAAATTTATAACCACATGGTCGATAAAAAATACGTGATTCATTCAATAAATTTTGTTCTGTAGAGAACTGTCAAAAGCTTGTGGTCGATAGACTGTCAGTTCACGGTTTTCAAAACGCTCTAAACTATTGACCAATTAAAATTTTTTTTTGGCGGGAAATTTTATAACATCGTCTTGATCAAAAACATGTGATTATTTCAATTAAGATTGTTTTGTCGCAAACTGTCAAAAGCATGTGGTCGATAAAAAACACGTGATTCATTCAATAAAGATTATTTTGTCAAGAACTGTCAAAAGCACGTGGTCGTGTTTTTTTGGCGAGAAATTTATAGCCACGTGGTCGATAAAAAACACGTGATTCATTCAATAAAGTTTGTTTTGTAGAGAACTGTCAAAAGCACGTGGTCGATAGACTGTCGCTTAACGGCTTTCAAAACGCTCTAAGCTATTGACTAATTAAAAAAGTTTTTTTGGCGGGAAATTTTATAACCTCGTGCTTGATCAAAAATACGTGATTTTTTCAATTAAGACTAGCTGTTTACCCGTTGACCTCAACGGGAAGATTTTTGTTGCATTTTTAAGGAGTCAGAAAATTTACTGGCTTGAAAAATAAATTACAAACCTATTTATCCAATAAGCCATTAATTCTGATAGTACTAGAAATATATATCGGGGCGTATACCGACAGCCCTGCCTTGCAGTATTTAAATTGTAAATTAGTTAATTTTTGGAATGTCTAAGTTTGCTAACCATTTTTCGTAGTAGCAAAAATAGACGTCGTAATTTTTTAAATTTTTGAATAATGTTCAAGTTTGCTGACAATCATTTTTCATAGTAGCATAAATCGACCTCGGCGCATATATCGACAGCCCTGCAGTTTTTAAATTGTAAATATTTTAATTTTTGAGTAATGTTCAAGTTTGCTAACAATCATTTTTCTTAGTATATGTATTTTAACTAATTTTCAAAATATTTCGTAGAAGAAGAAAAAGGTACCCGAGGACATCAGTACGGACACATTTGTGGTTTGTGATTATTTTATCGACTATTATTTTATATATATCAAAATAAAATTAATTTTATAAAGTTTATTGCTATTACATTATAATATAACTTTATCAGTAGATTTCCAACGGCGATGGTGGTGTAATGGTCAGCATAGTTGCCTTCCAAGCAGTTGATCCGGGTTCGATTCCCGGCCGTCGCACACCTTTTTTTCCTTTTTTTTTTCATTTTATAATTTGAATACATGTTTTAAAATAATAATGAAAACAAAATATTGTAGAAAAAAATGTTTTTAAGAAATTTATTATTTTTATTTTGAACGTTGGTATTCTGAGTTGTTTCTGCAAGTATTATAAACATAGAAATATGTATACTATCTATGTACGTATAATGCTGCAATATACTGCGAATTTAAAAATAGTTACAAAATATATTCCAAAAAATAAACAGAAAAAAGACTCCATACATGTTTCACTTTAACTGCAGTGCACGCCGGAAAGAGAATTATATAGAATGCAGCTTGAGTTAACCTTTTTTTAAACAGAGAAATATTATTAATACGAACATAATAATTATTCTTAAATGTAATGACGAGGAAACGTGAGAAAATTATCAACGATTTTGGAGACAAAAGTCAATGTAATAAAAAAATATATGGACCAAAAAAAACACTTTGAAACCTTTATTTTTTGGTGGTGTTTTCTTGCCTTTCTTCAATTAACAAAATTTGTATATAGCATAATCTTCTTTTTGCCGTTGGATATATTTTATAAAGCAGCTAAAATAATTTTCACTATTCATGTATAGAAATTGTAGTAATCAAAACCGGTGCAAAAAAAAATAGATAAAAAAGTTGAATTAGGAACACAACATCGGACGAATAAATGAACACTGAAGATTTGATATTATAGATCTTTATAAGAAGTAAGTTTATCTTTCTAAATTCTGGTTTCAATAAATGCCTTCAATTTTTTTATTTCATGAATGAAAAAGTGACATTATAAAGGCTAATTCATTATTGTTTATTCTGTGATTATTGATCGGATCGTCGTGTAAAATATTATAGTTTGACTGTAGAAAAAGGTTTCTTAAAATCAAAACTTGTTGTACAAACAATTGTCAGGTAAATCAGATTTTTTACACTTTCAAAATCGGTTTTGAAAATAAGTGACTGTTATAGAACGTCGGAGAACGTTAACAGAATATAAATTTGTATCAAATAATCTTTTGACTAGATATGTTAAAGTATACCTAGGTACTTAAAGTTTACTTATATCAAACAAAAATTTATTTTATTTGTGTTACTCACGTTATCACTTTTTCTTTCTTTATGTTGAATTCCATGTCATGTGGGTTATTGCAACGTTTTATATTGCGAAATATATTTTATGTAGCGATGCGGTCTTTCAGTATAATTAATTAAATATTATTTATATTTAGGAACTGATTTCGCACGAGTAATATTAACTGAGCGACGCAAGCTCTGATCTTTATTAAAAATGTAGAATTAGTACAAAAAAAATGTTTTTTTAATATAATACCTATCCATCAAAAATTAACTGTAAACACTTCAAAGGTAGGAATTGCAATACTAGATGAATTTACCAATACTGAGTTTTCGATATTTCAAATTAAATACCGGTATTAAAAATATCGTAGTACGATATTTACTATAAAATACTGTTATTAAAAAATAAATGGTTCATCCATCCCGGAACCTGTCAATAAACTTAATATATTTCAATACATCGCAAACAATTTTATTAAAATATGTCATGGTCATCCACATCAAAGATTAAATTTCAATTAATTTTCAATATTAAAATATCGGCTAAATTTGAATCATTCAAATTATGTACATTCACACAAGTTTTGTCACTAAGACCCGGGTTTCGCCTTACGGCATATTCAGGCGAACTTGAACTGACGTTAGTGATAAAACTCGTGTGAATGTACATAATTTGAACGATTCAAATTTATTATTGAAATTCCAGCGAGCACATTCAGTCGAAATCTTAAATTATATAAAATACCGATATTTTTTCATTTTTAAAATCAATATTTCGGCATTGAAAAAACACCATGAATGCCAGGATACCGGATTCAATAATACCGATACAGCAATTCCTTCTCAAAAGCGAATAATAAATTATCGATTTATCTGAATAATGGGAATATAAAGCCTTTATTTACAAAAAGCGGACTCTTTTCATAAATTATAACATAACATAATTAATCTCTTCGTGTTTTCAATTACTAAATGGAAATGGCTTCCAAGAAATTTGAACCACGATGAAGACCCTGTTAAACCATACAACACTGGTTGTTTACAACTACTATGGGGAGTTTCGTTGAAATACCTCACTACGTAAATTACATACATATTTCAGGGCTCAGTCATACTTTATAATGTATTGCCTTGCAAGGTAAATTTTCTGTGAAATTCGCACTCCCTGGAATAACTGATAAATAATAAATCGACTCTGGCTTTTATGCAGCGGAATGGGATGATGGTTGATGTGGATTGTTACAATTATTGTGTAATATCTGTAACCATTTTTTTTTCGCCAGCAGACGTAACCGCAATTTTTAGGGCGCGAGTGGTTCTGACACAAATCAAAACGAAAATGGTTAGCGCTAACTGAAAATGGAAAAAAAGCGCGAAAATTTTGGCGAACGGTTGTCCGATCATTTCATGAACACTGTAAAGGTGTAATCACTGGCGTAGCTAGACATTTGGGGCCCTCGTGCAAATGTCACGATTTTGTAAAAAATCGAGTACACTTATCTCTTTTTTTTGCACGGTAGTTATGTTCGAATAAAAACTGTTATAAATATTGATAGAATTAAAATAATTTAAGATTTTTCTTTGCATTTAAAAAACAATATTATTTGAAAAAATAACAAAATTGTAGTAAAAAAAAGTAATAGTGAAGACTCGATAACTAAATTAGACAAAATATTATAATAGTTAGGGGAAAATAATACTACTCATTGCAACTTGATTATATACGAGAACTTTTATGAGAAACTAGACCAGGGGTGGGGAACCTTTTCAAAGGCCACATTTATTTATCCGATTCAACATAAGGCTACAGTAAAGAAAACGTTGACATCCCCTCACCATTTTTTTCGACTGTCGAGCATATGTCGCCCGCTTTGGTCTAGTCGGTAAGAGCTTGCTCTACTGATCAGGTGGGTCCGGGTTCGATTCCCGGTAAGGTCAATGTCTAAATTTGATTTTTTCAATTTTAATTTGAGATCTAAGACATGGGTGTTTGTGAAGTCAATTCTCCTTCAGTTAATTTCATGTGACTTTCAAAAATTCTCATCGAGTATATCTCGAATGATCTTTCAACTTAAAAAAATATTTGACGCATTGGCGTAAGCTGTAATGTCAATTACTTTTTTTTTAATTAAAAAAAAATAAAAAATAATGGGTTGATAACGCTCTTTTTCCAAACGCTTGCGTATACTTTTTTGATCAAAGTAAATATTTTGATCAAGTTAAAAGGCCGGATCAGTATATCCAAGAAGCCGCACGTTCCCCTCCACTGGACTAGACAAAAATCGGTCTTATTTCTAGAAATGTCTTGACACGTATGTTATGTTAGGATCTAATGAAACTTTTTGTTTGTGATTACTGTCTTGTGTTGACCAATTAATTGTTATTAGAAAATTCGTTATCTTCTTCATTGTTTTTCGTTTCTGAGAGTCGTTATAGAGAAATAAATCGTGTAAAATGTAGTTGAGTGTGTGTAGAATTTCGGGCCCCCATTTTCGCTGGGCCTTCATGCAGTGCATGATTCTGCTATGTGGTAGCTACGCCACTGGGTGTGATATTAGAACGGTTAACATGATTTTTTGAGATAAGAATTAATGAAACGAAGTTCAAAAATCCCATGAATTTGACGATATTTTGTACGCGGTCAAACAAAACGTATTTTTTTTAAAACGCGCATTTTGGGTGGTTTTTGTTATTTATTGCAACTGGCATCGTATGCATGTCCTGTACGTGCTGTTGTCAAGGTAACTTTGAAGATAGCTAAAGCATTTCTTCCCATACTTTAGTTTTTACTAAAAATTTATTAGTCTGTGAAATTTGGTTTAAGATACATATACAGAAATTTAAATAAAACATCATTTATTGAGAAAAAAATATTCATATGTGACGCTTTAAATATGTATTCAATTTACACTTAAGTCACTTTTAAGGTGTTCACTGTCAATACTTGGTGGAATGGCATTATAAGCTATATATTATAGATTTTTTAATTCTACAGCTAACCAAAGACGATTAAACGTTTTTGAGCTGTAAAAATTTTGGTCAATTGTTGTTTATGCATTTGTCTTATTATCTACCGCCTCGCTACATTTCAGTATTGCTTCATGGTATTAGAAAAAAATCAATTATCGTAAAACAAGGTTTTTTGAATATTTTTTTTCTGGTGGAATACCGACAATATATAAATATATAAAATGAAAAATAATACCGAAAACTTGTGTTATTATTGAACTTGTATTAGATAAAAAATAATATATTTTAAATTCATGTCTCATATCCACAAATTATCCCCTTCTAAAAACATCCCGATGGTTTTTTCGCGGAGTTGAGTAACGTTCGGTAGTCGATTTCATTCAGTCTGGGGTCATCCTTTTATTATTTATTGTTTTTAGGATGAATCAAAAGGTGCCGTTCGCACGAGCTAAAATATTATTTAGGAGAACAGTGAATGAATTTTTATATATGTAATTTGTAAATCCTTTTAATTGTTAGTAATTGCTTACACCTTTTTATTTCAATTTAACTTGTATAAATAGCACTGTTTAATTATTTTCCTTATCAGTTGATAATGCTCGTGAGGAGCGAAACCGGTCCTGATCAAATAAATTTTAAGTGGAAAAAGTACTAAAAATCTTTTATTATTTTTATTACACTTAAGTATTAATATCTTTTATGGCTGCGTAACATTAATTATTGTCTCACACAAAAATATAGAAGAACAAAGGAAAAAACATAACCGATACGGATTAACGCATTCAACTTTTTTTGTTTTTTCTTTAATTACTTTCCCCGGTAATCCGTCATGTAATAAAGCTAACAGAAGTATCAAACTTTTCTTTCTGGCATAAGTCAGGAGCTGGTTTAACGGGATTAGCGCAATGGGGATATCTGTCGAATGGGCAGCCACACATTTACCAAATCCTCTTTCTCGTCGCCACTCTTTATCCATTAGCCGAGGTTTTTAGAGAAATCGTTGAAGATTGGGCTGCAGAAATCCACTCCGCTGTATAAGCCACATTGCCAGGCTTTCAAAAGGATTGAAGCTTTACCCTAGGGCGGAATAATTAAAGTAGAAATCATAGAGTCCCGAAGAGCTTTTTGAGGTTTTGCTTATACAGTTTTATTATATAATATTCATTAATTATTTCAAATGAGTATTTAATTTATTTTCTTACTTATATATTTTATAGTATTAATGAATTTAATTATGATTCAATAGTATAATACAATTTAGGGGTGTGGAATCGGTGCCGCCTGTGTGGTCAAATGGTCAACGTCGTTGGCTTCGGTTACGTAGGTCACGGGTTCGAGTCCCAGGACGGACAGTTACGTGCTGTCTTGAACTCGCACCTTCCACCCATACTATCCTATGAACGGGTGAATCGAGAGCGATTAGCTAACCACTAGTCCTGTCTCTGGCCCTTTCTTTCTATTCCTACTCTCTTTGGAAAAAGAGAGGTTGAGCAACTGAGTAACAAGCAGTTCTCGTAGAAACACTTTTGTTGAGAAAAACTCCATTAGGAGTCCATATGCTTCACATTAAGAGCGGATATGGTTAAAAAAAAATCGAAGTAAAAGTCGTAAAACAACGAGCGACTCTTTTATTAAAAAATAAAATAAAATAAAAATATATTTACAATTTAGTAGATATTAAGTAAAATTTTAATATCGACTGTGGAAAGGAAAAAGGACGTAACCCACATTTTTTTCAAAACAGTTTTTTTTCGATAATAACAATGTATCCAACTTGATACACGTTTTTTAAAAAGGATGTAAGCTGCAAATGCCGAATTAGTATCTAAATTTGGCTTTTAAGTTTGAAAAAAGATGAGCTTGTGAAAATTTAAACCAATAAAAAATAGTAAAAAAAAAAGTTTTTCCCAGAATTTTTTTCAAATTAACTTATGTTACTAAAGTTTATGTCAATTAAACACTATTTTATAAAACTCCGTGCACTTCAAGGATGTCTTTATTTCATAATTTGCATATGGCCGGAAATCATTAAAACGCGTTTTATGTGCCTCCTGTTAAATTTGGTATGTGTGGGTGAAGTCCTTTTACCTTTCCACAGTCGATATTAAAATTGTACTTCTTTTTAAAATTGTAGTAGCGAGTCAGAGTTGGTATATTTAATGCCGGCGTCAGAGCCGGTTTTCACCAGTTCTCCACAGTCCTGATATAATCGTATAATGTAGTACATAGGCCACAATTCATACATTTATGTTATAAATTGTCAATTTTCTATTGTTATACTTTTCACTCTGTTTAAACAATAAAAATTTACACATCCCCCGATTAACGCGAAAAATAAGTTTTTTCGCAAACCCGTGTAAATGTAAGCCGCATAAGTAAAGGGTTCCCGGTAAATTGCTCGAATGGAAATTGCTCGAATAACAAGATAATCAATTTGTTTCCGTTTGTTCTGTCCGTTTGTTCTGTCTAAGCCCTAGTCTTCTTTGTGTTCTGGAAATATATAGACACAGTTTGAGTAACTAATTAATAAGCAGTTCTCGTTAAAACACTTATGTTGAGATAAACTCCATTAAAAGATCATATGTTCCGCATTTGGAGCGAACACGGTTAAAATAAATACTTACGAAAATTATGTTTATATTTCACTCTCTAAACAAGTGTCGCACAAGATAAAATGAAATTCGTAGAAAAAAGTCATGAAAAATCGTTTAAATAACCAAGCAATTCGAATAATTTGTAATTCGAGCAATTTACCGGATCCCTAAGTAAAGAGATATAGTTGATTTTGTATTTAAAGATCCGTTATGGAAAATTTGCTTTAATGATTTTTAAAAAATATTATAAATAAATATATCTTGTATTTATTTAACCAAAAATAAATTAGTTTTTGTAATCGTATTACAATGTATAAAAAGATAAAATAATATCACATTTTATACATTATTTTCATAAAAAAAAACAGTACGATATTTGTTACAAGATTTCAGTGTACTTACGTAAAGTCTGTTGTTTTTGTCATTGTGTACCCATGTCTCGAACTAAAGCTTTCGTTAGCGTGACTTTAAGATACGCTACAATAACGTTGAATATTTACCAACAGTTTATGTCAAAATGTTTGTTTATATGGAAAGATGTTAATCAAAATTTATGCTCATGTTCTAGTTAGGGGCGGAATCCATTTCTGCTTTTTTCGATACCGGGATTCAAAAATATCACGAATACGTCAGTTATTAGATAAATAATATTAATATCAAAGAGCTATGGATCCGTTAAAAACGCGCAACATTGTCTTTGAAAATGTCCTACAAGACTCCGATTATAGTGGCATTGCCCTGGTGTAACACAACGTATTAAAAATATGCTAAAAACAAAAACAAATTTTCTTAATAATAACAAAAAAAACCGCCCGGAAAAACAATTCCTTACAATAAAAAACTGCGATCAGTTTTTTTTTTTAATCGGGTTGAAAATTGAATAATATTTTTTTATGATCTTTTTAGCTATTTAAAATACAACATTAAGAACTGAATGTATTATAATCTTCTAATATATAAAAGAGAGGTTGAGCAACTGAGTAACAATCAGTTATCGTAGAAACACTTCTGTTGAGATAAACTCCATTAGGAGTCCATATGCTCCACATTGGGAGCGGACATGGCTAAAAAAAATATATACATAAAAATGAATGTTTGTTTGGGAAGGTTATAGGCATAGACAAATTGTCTTACAGTAGGTCTTGTACATCAAAATCAATGTTTGTATGTGTGCCATACAGTTCATTTTGATAACAAAGGTTATGGTAAAATTAACTTACAGTAGGTGGCGCGTGTGTCCTACCATAAACAATCGGCAGCAAACGTCAAATAGACAGAAAAATAAAACATGCACTTCAATAAACACAATTAAAACACAAACAATTGAGTGCCATTGCAATGCTGGTTAGTTAGAACCGGCTAGTTTATTATATTAATTAATCTTTTAGAGGTTTCTAATAACAAAATCATAATTGAGGACACGCAAATCATCCCAGATTTTTTCAGGGTAGAGGGGAAGAATTTTTCTTTCTACCTAACATAATAAATTAAATATTTTTATTTACTTTAATATATATTTAAATTAAAAAGTGTGCAGATGCCTTTTTTTAAAACTAAAGTCTCTGTTTAGGAACTGGCACGATGTCGTTAATTTTATTTTAACTATATCATCAGACGCAGTGAATAAGTGCTCAATGTAAAAGATAGTACCGTAGAAAAAAGGTCTACTCTAATAACGTTTCTTTATTTCTGACCAAATTTGTTCACGTGAAGAAGGAGAGCAAGCAATAAGCTAACAACTAGTTCTTTTTTAGCTACATCCTTCTATTCTTAATCTTTAAGAAAAGTTATCAGTTTAAATAAAAACGAAACTTCGTTTGCGATGCTCATTAGACGAAATTTTGCAGTAGACTTAAAGTGGTCATGGTAAAAATTATATAATAATTAATTATAATATGAATGTGTAATACTATTTTTTTGTTATTTATAAAATAATCAAGTCAAACATGAGATAAAATATATTTATTTATTTATTGTTTAAAATTAAAATTATAGTTCATGACATAACAGCTGACGCCAATTCGCCATGTACTTGACAAATATAAAGACACAAAATATAAAATAAAATTACATAATACATAAAAATCAACACAAAAAAATCATTAAATAAAATAGTAAAATTTAACAAACAGTTCACTAATACTATTATTAAAATGTCCACTTCTCTAGGCAATGAGTTGATCAATCGAACGGCCCTAGGAACTGGTGACTCACACCTCCTAAGCGAGGTATGTTTTTAGAAATACAAGTTTTTGCTCATAGTTTCGCCCACGTAAGAATAAATTGGGAGCATGTAAATTAATAGTCATGAGAATTTCAGGATTATTAACTCGGCCCCGAAGGAGAACAGAAAAATGCTTTAAGCTTGAAGAGGATCTTCGAGCTTCAAGAGAGATAAACAGATAGATATGATACATTGTAAAATTTTCTTACTTTTGTAAATCCATTGCTTAGATTTTTCTAAGGCGGAATAAAAACTTTTTATTTTTTATATCCTTGATTGTGAGTAATGATTTAAACATCTAAATTTCACTTTTGAATCCCGTCATTTTAAAAATAGAAAAACAGACGGGATTTTACGATTGCAGCCCCTAGTTGTAGTGTGTAAATGAAATCTGTTGTCAAATGCGATGAATTGTGTTTTAGGAGAACAATAGAATATCATCAGATATCGTTAACAGTTACAAACTATGCTTCAGTTATATTATAAACCCCTGTCCTTCGTCAAGTCACCCCTTATCAATTTGATATTGTTGTCATATTGATGGGAATATATTATAATTATTATTACGTATTAGATACTTGACGAAGGAAAACTAAGTCAAGAATGTAAATTGATATTATTATGCGTAGAAATAATTCGTAATCGTTTAAATCTAAGATTTGTTATGAAACTATTAGATTGATATAAAAAAAAATAAAGTAATAGGCTTAAGGACTGTGGAGTCAAAAAAACTGAAAAAAAAATTAAACATATTGAAAAATTATTAGTATATTTAAATAAATAAAATTAATCAGTTAGTGCGTATTGAATATATGTATCGAATTAATTGTTAATCATTATCGAATTTAACGAAGTGGTTGGAACTGTTAGTAATATTTAAATTGCATAAATTAAGATGGTAAAATTTCGTGATGATTGAAAATGATGATTTACTCAAAACAAGGTTTTGTTACTTAACGCCTTATGCCAGTATAACCAACGGTGGGTTGCCAATACGTTAACAAAAGGCTAATCTTAAATCATTTCTCGGTGTTATAGGTAAGGAGTGAATTTTTTTTATCACTCCTACACAATTATATGCAGTACTTAAATAAGCAATCGTGTTACTAAATACACTTATGATATGTAACCATATGAAATTCACCACGAACTTATCAATGTAAATGGCTAAAAATGTACTACTGTGTATACTAAAGCTGTTATAGATAATATATAAGTTATGTACTAATTTGATCTGAGAATACTGTTTTCTCTTTAAATTAACAAAATGCTCGTCGGCCTTAGTAAAATTGAACAAGGGCCTTTTCTAGCCTCCTCCAGCCCTCCCCTGAGTAAACCAACGATATGGATATTTAATAATAAACAAATGTATTAAAATGAGGTCAAATATTAAAATTAACCCAAATAAACCATGAGAATTTTTATACAACTAATAAAATATTATGCTTGTTTATCGTGATCATCAATTCGACCAAAGAGTAACGTTATAAGAAATACTATGTAGCCATCGTATGCGGCTATTTTGATCCCAGGTAGTGATGTCGATAGTAGCAAAGCCGCAAATAAAACATTTCTAGTTGATTTCGCGCAGCTTTCTTAATTTCTTGAAACTCCGCTATCTGAAAACTCAGGCAATGGTCAGGCTTTGACGCTATCTACCCTTCACAAAGTTGAAATCGAGCTTTTGACCTCAGTAACCTTATTGTAAGTTTCTGACTGTATTTAGCAGCTGACGTCTCACCGCTTTTTTCATTACAGAGGTTATCAGATGGAAAGCGGAAATAAATAAGTAGAAATAAATTTTGCTTCTGAATCGCTACAAATAACAGTGAAAGTCAGATATTTATTTAAATACACTGAAAATATATATGCATGTATAATTATAAAGAAAATTAATTAAATATATTGTAAAAAACTTCAACTCCCAATTTAAACATTTTTTATATCGATTGGTAAAATAACAAATGTCGGGTCCGTGGAGCAGTAGTCAACGTCACCGGTATCTGTGACGTATCTCACGGGCTCAAGTCCCATTACGAACGATTAGTCGATTACAATTGTTTGTGACGTTTAAAAATTCACTCCCACCATTTTAATCTTAAAATAGCGGGGCGTAGCGAAAGCGGTTTGCTCACCACTAGTACTGTCTTTTATATTTCTACTCTCTTCGAGTTAGGTTGAACAACTGAATAATAAGCAGTTTTCGTAAAAAGACTTTTGGTACCTGTATAATTAAACCAAATGCTTCAAATTGAGAAAAGACATGTAATAAAAATAATAAGAGTAAATACAAGATCGATTTTTATTTTCTGTTTTAATAATAAAATTAATTAATAAATTTACAATTAATTGTGTAGAAAATTTTGTATGGTATAAAAATATCAATTGTTGGTGGGTATTATTTAAAAAAAAAGATTATTTTAGACGTACGGTTACGGATAAGGCAATAAAAGAAGAAGACGTTGCAAGAATATTTATGATTAACTCAGCTTGTCTAAGAATAATGACGCGCCGGAACATTAATTTATTCTCTTGCCTACATTTATCCATTAGTTAATTACTTCTTTTGTAAACGTTTTTTCTTTATTTTTTGGCAGAGAACTTTGAAGGAAAATTAAGAGATAACCAACGCCTACATTTACAGTCGCAGAACCTACCTTACAGTCTATACAACCTGTTTAAGCAAATCACAGGGTGAAAATTGCGAGCTTATCCTATGCGTCACTTCAGGCAGGGGAGAAAAACTGGATTCGTCTGCCAAGTGAATAAGTATTTCATATTTTTTAAATAAAAACGTGAAATACTTAGACTTAGTGAAATGGAATTTTATCATTATTTGTAATTCAAATAAATATTGCGAGATCTTTTTTTCATTTAAAATGCATCTATGTGAGATAATTTCATCATATTCAACCCATCAAATAGATTAAAAAAAACTTTATTCTCATAAAAAGCTCAAACTTAACATGCCAGTAAGATAAAGCCTTTCTTTTTCGGTAAGCCTAGGTGTCTTTGCATGAATATTATTATATTATACTGAGAACGGTGGTTACATAGGTGAGTGTATTTTATTGAATCTTTTTTTAAGTAAAATTGTCTCTTAATTAAAAAATATTTATATGATACATTCAGCTTCTCTTGTTCTTTATTTTTCAAACGTCTATTCGTGAAATTACGTTGTATTCGTGGAAAAATATTATGAATTACCTTTTTTTTTCATATAAATATGATGAAACTATTAAGATAAACAATAATTATTGAATACACAATTGGATAACAGTGAAATAAGGTCTAAGTTTTTTTCGGCTAACTAGTGAAATGTATAAAACGATTTGTAAAAACCTTTAAATTTCTTATTTATTTATGAAGACTGTAATGCACTTTTGTCACCTTCTTCCATTTTTAAATAAAAATATAGAGTAGTATAACCCATTATCTAAAGCCAAAATGACAAACGATTGAATAATATAATAGTTTCATATCGACTGTGGAAAGGAAAAAGGACGTAACCCACAGTTTTTTCAAAACAGGTTTTTTTCGATAATCACAATGTATCAAACTTGATACACGTTCTAACAAAAAGATGCAAGCAACAAATGCCGAATTTGTATCTAAATTTAGCTTTTAAGTTTGAAAAAGACGACTTTGTATAGAATTAAAACCAAGAAAAAAGACTGAAAAAAAAAGTTTTTCCCAGACAATTTCTTCAATTAATTATTAGATTATGTCAATTAAATACCAGTTTAGAAGTCTCCGTGCATTTCCAAATTGTATATATTTCTTAACTGCATATGGTCCAAAATCATTAAAACACGTTTTTTGCGCCTCCTGTAAAATTTGCTATGTGTGGGTTACGTCATTTTTCCTTTCCACAGTCGATATGAAAGATAAGTATACAGTAACTTTATGCTCTCGTGTCTTGAATTTGGAACGAAACATAAAAAAATAAAACTAATTCCGCCTTCTTCGTGATATGTATATCACGAGCGAGTTTGCTTCTTATGCTTGTGACGAAAGAAACCTGTATTATAGTAAATAATGTGAAGATTTTACAAGTGTTTTATTTTTTAGCGCAATGTTTTTTCACTACGAACTGACAGTGAACACATTAAAAGTGATTGGCATGATCATGTAGTACGTTCCATGAAATAAATTTTCTGGGTTATAAGTTTTTAATGGTTGTTACTGAGAAAAAGTAAAGCAGCACTGATCGTGATAAAAAAGGGGCACAGGAATAAATTGTAGAATAAGAAGAACGCCAGCTTGAGCGACAATGGCGTACTTGATGACAGGGAGCTAATAAAGAATATAAAAGCCGAGGGCGGGAGATGTCTTTATTTAATTGAGCCACCCGCCCAGTTTACTTTTGGCTTTACTCCATCTTATCTAAGCAAACATCATTAGTAAAACACAATAGCTTTATCATGTACCCATCTCCTTTTTCTTATCTCTTAGCTGAGTTTTGTCCCATCCCGTCTTCCGACCCTTAGTATTGGCCCGCTTCTTCTCTTATTTGCAGTTTAATAACAATTTTGCAGCCCTCCTTTGAAATCCTCTATTATGTTAGGATATAGTCAAGCGTTTGTACGTTTTGTTTAAGGCACGTAAATGTTTCACTGGGTGATTAGAAAACAACATATTCTTGTGATATATCGCTCACAATATAACAGTGCCTCGTATTTCATTCGACACAAATTTTACAGGAGACGAAAAAAAGCTTTGTAGTGTGTAATATCCATATTTATTCGTATTTCGTCACTAAATCTTTCATTAATTAAACGCAATGATATATTTCAATTAAAAAATACATTTGGCGTTACAGTTAATGCCAATGCGCCAAATATTTTAAAGTTGAAAGATCAGACGAGAAAAACTCAATTTTTGTATTGTAAGTCACTCGAGAGATAAATTCGAGGTAAGTTGACATCACAAGCACCCATGTCTTAGGTCTCAAATTTAAATAGAAAAATGTAAATTTGACATTGACCTTACCGGGAATCGATCCCAGACTCACCTGGTCGTTAAAGCAAGCTCTAGCCAACTATTACACAGCGGGCGACATTGTCGCATTTGCTTTGTTCATGTATACTAAGAGATATTAAATTAATCGCATTATTGATTGAATTGGCATTTACTTGGTAAAACTCGATTGTAGTAAGGTAAAAAAATACTAAATTATTTAAGTTCTACAAATATTATTTTTTATAAGTATGGTTGATAACTATTATATGCTAGACTTATGCCCGCATCGGAACTATGTTTAAGGTTAATGCAATATAGAAATAGCTATGAACCATGTATAAAACAATATTTGTATAACTAAATTTCTTTGATATATTTTCACCTTAATAATTGGATTGTTCCAAGCAGGAAAACAAGTTGCTCAAATCATTTTTGTGATGCGACATTTTGCCACGAAGTAGTTTGAAAACCCCCGCCACTCATTCCGGGTTGGAGCGCACTCCAATACTACTTACTACACAAATAATATTTTTCTAAAATTAGAATAACCCTTATTGACCGAAATAAATTAGAAATTGAACATTTAGATCATTCAACTAGAATTAAACTCTTATATTTTTTCTAAATGTAGTATATATGTATATATATATATATATATATATATATATATACTACATTTAGATATATATATATATATATATAATGTAAAAAGCTAGAAAATTTAAAATAAATTAATTAGCGACTGATTCTGCTAATTCATAAGTTCCCAACCTTTTTCAGGTGGCGACTCCTTTTTATAAAAGCCATGTGACTAGGAGACCCCAGAGAAATTTGAAATCCTCGATTTGCTATACTTTTCCCCGGATTGTCTCCGAGACTCCTTTTTTTTTTAGCTCACCGAGGAATTTGAAATCTTCGATTTGCTATACTTTTCCCCCAGATTGTCTCCGAAACTCCCTTTGTTGTTCAAATCCAAAATCGAAAAAAGTTGGCGACCCCCAGGTTGGGAACCCGTGTGCTAATTAATAAATTATCAAATGATAATGTTATTTATTATCCAAATCAAAACATTTTTTTTCACAAATTATGCCGCGCATTTGTTGGATTGGCCCGCGCAGTCTTTAAATTTTTCACACAGCTTACATCTCTACTTAGAGAGAGCATTGTCTGCCAGCATAAACAAGATCCCACCATCACCACGTACTTTCATAAAACCTTTGTTACAGTTTCACCATGTTTTTTTTATTGTGAATTTCTCTCTATAAAAAACCGATAACAATATAACATTTATTAACTTCAGACGAAAAACATAATTGGCAAAAGCTTTACATGTCCAAAAAGGAATAAAAGACACAAGTAGAGTTATTTTGTAGTAACCCGGTGCTGTAGTAGCGTTTGAACGTCTTTGGAATCGCACTTTCCATTATGACTAAATTAATATACACGCTTGTTTTGATAACTGAAAAACGTTTCATGCTGATTTTATGAGAAAAGGTTTCTTGTAATAAGTATAATATAAAGCTTTTATGGATGTCAGAATAGTAATTTCATTTATAATTCAAATACTCGGAGCGGGTTATATTAAATATTTCTGATCAAAGAGAAAGCCTATATTCTAAAGAAAGATGTTTTATTATAACACAACATTGAAGGGTGGAATAATAATTTGAAAGACATTTTAATTCCTATATAATATTGCGATTATTAATTTTGTATTTGAAGATTATCGTCATCGATAAAATAGTTTCTTGAGTATTATATTTGAAGAAAATGATATTAATATTGACTGTCAAAAGGCAAAAGAAAGATAAGGCATAATAATCACAATGTATACAACACGTTATATTAATAGTATGCAAGCAGAAAATGCCAAATTATTATTTAAATTTGGCTTTTATGTTTGAAAAACGATAGGCATGTGAAAATTGCTACCATGATAAAGGACGTTGTATAAAAAGGTTTTTCCTCCAAAACATATAATATTTAATTAATATTTGTCTTCAAATTTTGTTATGTGTGGGTGACGTACTTTCGCCTTTCCACAATTGATATGTATTTAATTTATTTAGCTTGTAAGAAATGTAAGTTGGTTTGATTTCGTCAGGAATTCGGTTGTAAAGATCATACTACGCAGTCACATATAAGCAGCGGTGGGCTGCCAATATCTTAACAATGGGCTCGGTAAATCTCTTCCATAATGTCTTCAAGTCATGGAATATAGACGATGCATAAACCGTGGCCCGCTAGCCACATGCGGTAAGCTAGGGTCTCTTTTATTATGGAGCCGAAGTTGAAGTATTTTTTAAATACTTAAATGAAAGGACAACCAAGTCTTGTTAAAAAATAAAATTTAATCATCTACAGAAATTGCAGTTAGGTGCTGATTTTATTTGAGACAAATGACTTTCTTATCTTAACAAGGGGCTCGCCGGCCGCGCTGAAATTTATCAAAGGGCTCTCGCGAGCCCCCCCGAGCCCCCTCCAGCCCATTCCTGCATATAGGGTCAATAAAGAAACATCGATTGGATTTTATTACCCATGAATGAAGCAGATGAACATACATGAGGTGTACTAGGTGAAACTATGAAACTCTTGTATGACTTACGAGAGAACAAAGAATTTGGCGGGGAAAAGAGGAACTTGCAGGTACTGAACATATGTTGCGAATAAGAAAGGACGAGGCCAAAAAAAAAACACTTAATATAATAAGTTTTATAAAAACTTTTTTGAAATAAGGCTTGTTCATAAGTAAGTGAAAGTACAAAACATGGTTTAAAGGGAGCTGGTTGTCATCTAGTCGCTCTTTAGAGCTTTCAGGATTGTATACGGTAAAAATGTCATATACGTATGTACATGGCTTTGAATATAAATTCACAAAACGATTAAAAAAATAGCTTATGAAAATACAGATTTGGGCATTTTAATATAAAACTTAGTAAGGCGGTAGTTCTGTAGCGTTACTATTATTAATACCAAATATTAAATTTGAATCATTCAAATTATGTACACTCCCACAGATTTTGTCACTAACGACCCGGGTTTCGCCTTTCGGCATCTTCAGGCGTTCAAGCGCACGGATGAACTTGAACTGACGCTTAGTAAATGGATGTTTCGTGTTTATATATTAAATAAATGTATCACTGAGTCTAAAGCCATCGCTGGCGAAAAGGGTAAGCTCATGGGAATTCCCAAAGATTTGAGTAGTGAGTGGTTTTTAGAATTATATTTATTTGTTTGTCGGCAAAGGTTTTATGATATTATTTATTATATTATTTATATAGGGTATAGAAGTGGAGATCCAGGAAGGTTTAATATCTCGTTCAAAATCGGAAGACTATGTAACTGTGCCCTATTAATTTCTAAAATTTCCTGGAAAAAGAGCTTATGACTGTCCGTATTTGGGTGTAACATTTTTATCCCCTGTTCCTGATTGAACACGTGTCCTTTTTCAGTCTAAAGGCTGCCATATGCTCTAATACCCTGATGTTTAAAGTCCTCTCTGTTTTGCCGATATAAAATTTATTACAACAAGAGCATTGTAATCTATAAATTCCAGATTTATTTAGGTAATGTATTTTATCTTTATTTTGAACGAGATATTAAACCTTCCTGGATCTCCACTTCTATACCCTATATAAATAATATCATAAATAATATCATAAAACCTTTGCCGACAAACAAATAAATATAATTCTAAAAACCACTCACTACTCAAATCTTTGGGAATTCCCATGAGCTTACCCTTTTCGCCAGCGATGGCTTTAGACTCAGTGATACATTTATTTAATATATAAACACGAAACATCCATTTACTAAGCGTCAGTTCAAGTTCATCCGTGCGCTTGAACGCCTAAAGATGCCGAAAGGCGAAACCCGGGTCGTTAGTGACAAAATCTGTGGGAGTGTACATAATTTGAATGATTCAAATTTAATATTGAATTTCCACCAAGCACCTTCAGTCGAAATCTTAAA